>LPNX010387974.1:791940-1122480 GCA_001517045.1 Pseudotsuga menziesii
CCTTTGGAACAGGGTTTCTGCTTTTATCATATAAAGAAATAGCTTTACCAATGTTATATGAAACATGCCCTATCCCTGTTGGAATTTTCATGATATAACCAATAGTAAACTTAGGCACTCTATGGACCTTCTTCTTCTACGGCTTAAGCAGGTTGAACAACCACTTAGGAAGGAATGCTCCACACTTACTGCGTTTTGTTTCTCTCCCCATTCTCTTTTCTTTCTCATCTTGTCAAGTATATTTATCCCTATCCATTCGTCCTGAAGTATGAAATTTGATCCTTGAGCTGCTCCTCTCATGACTCTATTAGAAAGGAGAATTACCTAAATATTACCCACCCTTCAAATTTGATCACTGTTCGAAACCCTAACACCACCATTCCTACTTGTTACATGCAAAATAATTCTGTTAAATCTCCAACCTCTTCATATTCATGAAATTTCAGCGGCAGTAGGTTTTTCTCAGGGGCCCAAATCAAATTCTCGGGAAAAAACAACCAGAAGAGACCACGACATTGCCCAAGTCTTGGTAAAGAGACTGGCACGAAATATATCAGACAGGGATCTATTGCGGGCCGGGGAGAGAATCCTGGTGGACGTTTCAGGAGGGCATGCCTCCATTTTCCTACTGTGGATTCTCTCTTAGCTGCAACAACGCTGGGAATGGAAGGTGGGCGTTGTTCACTGCGACCATCAATGGAATCCTCAGTCATCAGTAACACGGGCTTCCCACGTTTCCCAAGTTGCCAGTGGGCTGGGACATGATTACTATTAGAGCTTACCCACCATGGACGCCTTCGTAGAAACCCGAGCTCGGGCATGGAGGTGTGGGGTTTTACATAGGATTGCTCTATGCCATGCTTATGATGTTGTTATCACTGTACACACTGCAAGTGACAGAGTAGATACTCTGCTTCACAATTTATTCCGAGGAACTGGTCTCCAGGGCCTGCAGTCCCTTAATTGGACGAGGGAGTTTCGGGGTCAAATCCCATCCCACAAACCCTATAAACAGGTGAGGTTATTCAGGCCTCTGCTTGACACAACTAGGACTGAGATTAGAAAACTCTGTGAAACCCTGCAACTTCTGCTGTGGCCTGATCCCTCTAATTTTAGTCTTGAGATAAACAGAAACGGCATTCGGCATGAACTGCTGCCATACCTTAGGGAAAAATTTGCAAGTGGGATTGATAGGAATCTTGCTAGGTGGGCATAAATTCAGTCAAAAATAAGAAGTTTGTGAGGAAAGGCTTCGATGCATTTCATCTCTGATACTCATTTGGCATAGCAGCTATATACAGTTTTATATCCTATAGTTTAGGACCGTAATTGACTAGTATATAGGAAAACTATAACTACTGAGATACAATCAAATATTTACCGGGATTCAAGTGATTCTAGTCTATCTGTACAGCTAGCGGTAGAGACAAATTAGGAGCATGAATGTCGGAGAACCAACTTGGAAATAATTGCTCCCAATCGTCAACACTCCCTTTCAAGTTGGTGCGTAGATATCACTCATGCCAAGTTTGTAGACACAGCCATTAAATGCTTGGTTTGACACTGCTTTGGTCAGCACATCAGCAAGCTGGTCTTGATATCGAACATGAGGAACTTAATCAACTTTGCTTCTAGTTTCTCCTTGATAAAATGCCTATCAACCTCAACATTCTTAGTTCGATCATGTTGAACTGGATTATGGGCAATATCACATGCTTCCTTGTTATCATAATATAACTTCATGGGACTGACTTGCTTCATATGTAAATCTTGCAACATATTTCTGATCCACAACAATTCACATATTGCCTTAGCCATTCCTGTATTCGGCCTCAGCACTGGATCTAGCAACTACCTCTTGTTTTTTACTTCACCAAGTAACCAGATTTCCTCCTACAAATGTGAAGTAGCCCGATGTAGAACGTCTATCCTCAATTGACCCAGCCCAATCAGCATCTGTATAGCCTTTAACATCCAAGCTATCACCTTTTGTGAATAAAATTCCTTTTCCTGGAGATGACTTCAAGTAGCGTAAGATCCGGATGACAGCATTCATATGTTCTTCGCTTGGGGAGTGCATGAATTGACTGACAATGCTTAGTGCATAAGCTAAATCCAACCGAGTATGTGCAAGATACATTAATCTTCCAACCAGTCTCTGAAATCGTTCCTTGTTAGCAGGAATTTGGTTTGGGCACACACCTAGCTTCAGATTTACTTGCATAGGGGTGCTAGCCAGACTACATTTTGTCATACCAGTTTCCTTCAATAAGTCTAAGGCATATTTCCGTTGTGACAGAAAAATACCTTTCTTTGATCTTGACACTTCAATTCCAAGGAAATACTTCAATTCACCAAGATCCTTCATTTCAAACTCACGGGCAAGCTGCTCCTGCAGTGCTTTTCTTTCTTCAGGATCATCTCTGGTTACTATCATATCATCAACGTACACAATAAGAGATGTGATTCCTTCTCCATTATGTTTCAAGAAGAGAGTGTGATCTGAGTTACTTTGCTGGTAACCAATAGACCTCATAAAGCTTGTGAACCTTCCAAACCACGCTCTAAGAGACTGCTTCAAGCCATATAGAGATTTTTTCAATCTACAGACCTGTTTATTGCCTTTAGTCTGCAGATTACAGCTAGGGGGCAACTCCATATATACTTCTTCTTGGAGATCTCCATGCAGAAATGCATTCTTTACATCGCACTGGTGCAAAGGCCAGTCAAAATTCACTACTAGAGATAGTAGAATACAAACTGTATTAATTTTGGCCACTAGTGCGAATATCTCCATATAATCGATTCCGTATGTTTGAGTATATCCCTTGGTGACAAGTCTTGCTTTGAACCGTTCAATGGTTCCATCAGCTTTGTATTTAATGGTGAAGACCCACCTACATCCAACAGGTATCTTCCCTTCAGGCAAGTCAACAACTTCCCACGTTGAATTCTTTTGAAGAGACTTCATTTCTTCATTCATCGCCTCCCTCCATCTAGGATCTTTCAAAGCTTCCTGCACACTGTTAGGAATAACTACAACAGATAACTGCTTCACAAATGCCTTAACTTTCATTTGACAGTCTATGGTAGGATACATAATTGCTTATGGGATACTTAGATTTGGCGTTGAGAACAGGTTCATAGATAACTTTGGGTTTCCCTCTTGTGACTTGATCGGGTAACATTTTTAAGTGAGGTTCAAATTCAGAATTTACCTGAGGCTCAGGCATGGAATCGGCTAGAGAAGACAATTGGTTAGCTGGTACATCATGGGAGGAGGAAGACACTGATGGCACTTCCATTTGATCCTGAACCTCATTCTCCAAAAATTGCTGCCCATCTGGACAACCACCCCTGTTAGTTACGGTGTCACCATCGCTCGAACATTCATCACTAGTTTCCAAATGGTCACATTCACCACTAGTGTCCAAATTATCACCACTTATAAGCTCTAAGTCCAAAGGATGATGCAAAGTCTGCACTTCATCTCTATTCTCCCCCTGAAGTAGAGACTTGGAGGTAGAATAATACATATCGTTTTCATGAAAGACCACATCAAGGGTAACATAAATTTTACGAGAAGGGGGGTGATAACACCGATAACCTTTTTGATGCAAGGCATAGCCAACAAATACACATCGAAGGGCACGGGGTTCCAGCGTATTTCTCAAGGGTTTGTGAAGGTGCACAAAGGCTACACACCCAAAAAATTTAGGGGACAAATTCGGTATGGTAGGGGCACTTACAGTATTATGGAGGACATCAAAGGGAGTCTGAAATTGTAGGGAACTAGAGGGTACACGGTTGATGAGATAGGCTGCAGTAGTAATGGCTTCTCCCCAATAACTGATAGGCATATGAGCCCCAAACAAGGAAGCACGAACAACTTCAAGAAGATGACGATTTTTTAGCTTTGCTACCTCGTTTTGTTGAGGGGGGTAAGGGAAAGTCGTCTGATGAACAATGCCATGTAAATTCAGGTACTGTTTCAAGTCGTGATTAACAAACTCTCCACCATTATCAGTACGGAGAACCTGAATATTAAATTGATATTGAGTGGCTATTATTTTGTGAAATTGCCGAAACATGGAACTAACTTCATTCTTTGATTTCATTAAACAAACCCAAGTCATGCGAGTATGATCATCAATAAATGAAACAAACCAACGTGCTCCACTCAAAGAAGAAGTATTTGCAGGTCCTCATACATCAGAGTGAATAAACATAAAAGGTGCAGGACTCTTATTCATACTAATGGGAAATGGGGCACGGTGACTTTTAGCCAGTTCACAAATGTCACACTTAAAATTTGAAACATTTAATTGAGAAAAGAGCTTTGGAAACAATTTCTGTAAATATCCAAAAGATACATGACCTAAACGCCTGTGCCACAACCAGATTTCTGAATTCTGATTTTTGTCAGACATATCAGCTGAAAAAACTTGAGCCAACTAATTTGAGCTTGCTGGCAGTAGATCAAGATAGTACAGCTTCCCTCTCCTAGTACCATAACCAATTGTCTTTCGAGTCTGGATGTCCTTAAAAACACAAAAGTTAGGCCAAAATATCACAATACAGTTCAAAGTGAGGGTTATTTGAGCGATAGACAATAAGTTATGATTAAGGGAAGGAACAACCAGAACAGACTCCAAATTCAAATTTTGGGTAAGAGAAACTGAGACTTCTCCAACCACGGGAGAGGGAGTACCATTGGCTGTGGACACTATATGTTGGTCTGAGGATTTCATGGATTGAATATGGTTACTGTCAAAGGTCATGTGGTCTGTGGCACCAGAATCAATTATCCATTCACTATGACTAACAGGAGTAGAAGTATGAAGAGCCTTACCAACGTTCCCAGAAGTAGCAATGAAAGAAGAGGCTTCCTCAGGAGTGTTGGTGTTGGTGGAGGGCTCAACCACAACAACAGAAGCATGATGAGTTGACTTTGAATTTCGTTTGCGAGGTGCCTTGGCAGGATCCCACCATTCTAGATACCCAATTAATTCATAGCAACGTGACTTTGTATGCCGGGTTTCTCCACAGTGGGTACACACACGTTCTGATTTTGCAGCTCCTATTTCATAGCTATGATTTTGTGATCCAGATGACCAATTTTGGTCAGTTGTATGATTCGGCGGACCAAACGTTTGATCTGGTTTCGGATGTGTTTGCGATTGGTGAGGTTTGCCTCGACGAGCCACCATACCAACTGACTCGGAGTGTTCAGGTTCACCATTAAGTGTATTTCGACGAACAACATCACGGTGAACATATGCATAAGTTTCTTCAAGATCGAGTGCAGGATCCTTCCTGAGAATCTCACCTCGAATTTGTTCAAAGTCTGCATCTAGTCCGTTCAAGAAGATATGCACCCGCAGTCTCTCAACTGATTTTTTATAGGCAACAATATCTTCAGGATCCTTCATGACAATCCTATCACGATGATCTAGTTCTTGGAAGATTTCTACCAGATCACCATAATAGGTGGAAAGAGGACGACCAACTTGTTTGGTGGAGAATGCCCGTTCATTCAGTGCAAAGAGTTGCGATTCGTCTAACCCATCATAGAAAGCTTTGGCAAGAGCAGTCCAGATTTCATGTGCAGTAGACAGTCTAAGATAACGCTTCATAATCTCCGATGACATAGAAGTCAACAACCATCATTTGACCTTTTGATTTTCAGCATACCACTTCGCATAGGAAGCATCAGTAACCTGTGGAGGAGGTGTTTTACCCATGAGGTATTCAAGCTTCTCACGCCCTACGATATGTATTTCCATGATTTGGGACCAGACATCATAATTAACTTCGGTAAGAATGACACTGGTTGTGAAACCGGGGTTTTCTGATTGAACATGGATAACTGGTAGAGAAGATGATTTGGGTTGATCTTTAGTCATGATGCGAGGGATATATGAGAATTCAGGCTATGAGGTTATGATGAGATAGAATGGATGATAAGAGGGATCTGATACCAAGTCAAAAATAAGAAGATTGTGAGGAAAGGCTTCGATGCATTTCTCTGATACTCATTTGGCATAAATAACCGCTGTATACAATTTTAGATTCTATAGTTTAGGACTGTAATTGACTAGTATATAGGAAAACTATCACTACTGAGATACAATCAAATATTTACCGGGATTCTAGTGATTCTAGTCTATTTGTACAGCTAGCGGTAGAGACAAATAAGGAGCATGAATGTCGGAGAACCAACTTGGAAATAATTGCTCCCAATCGTCAACAAATTCTTCATGGAGAGGAATCCTTCTTGCATTCTCTGTCCGAGAACATAAGCCTCCAAGGCCAAAAAATCAATGGGTTATGGTGTGATGAAGCTCGATGTTTCCATTGTAAAGTCTCTTCCCTTGGCGCTTCAACGACCGGTTCTGAAGCAATTTATTGAGTTCCATACCGGGAAAAGCACGTGCTTCGATACGATTGAGAGGTTGCGACTCGCCTATGGACAAACTAGTTATGGAAACAATACTGCTAGGGTGTCCCTGCAGGGTGGTTTTGAGGTGCATTTGCAAGAGAAGATGAGATGGTTCTTTTAAAAAATGTGTCTCTAATGCTCAGTGAGGTCCTAAAATGTCAACCCAAGGCCATGATCAACCCTTCTAATGAAGGTTATGATAGTAACATCAAGTTTTAAGGCTGCTAAAATTTTATTTTGAATTTAGATGGGGTGGGTCTAATGGAAAAATTGAGAATTCGTGAGACACAGGTCTCAAGTTCCACTATTATAGCAGCAGAAAATGAGGGCAACTACCATTTGGATCTTGTGCAGAGAATGTGGTAGTGATTAACCATGGTTAGATGCTATTGTATTCTGGTGCTAGGGTGCTGACCTCAACTGTGTTCTCAGCTTCTTTGTAATCGCACCAAGTGGTGCCAAAGGATAAAAAAATCTGATGCCTTTGAAAAAGATGACTGTTCCTATCATACTATACTTCACTCTGAATGATGGAAAGGATCATGTTCATTTTATCTTGTGTCTTCTACCTAGTGTATGGGCAATCATGTATCATTTATATTTTTTTGAATTACAATTTTCCACAGAAGCAAAAACTTGTGAAATGTTATAGAGAACAAATGACAATTTAATGGGAATAAAATAACAAGACAAGCTTCAACCCACTAACACTCCAACCTCCATTTTTATTCCAGGATGACCACGAATCTGCAAGGAGAAAAAACCCTTGGCATATTCAATAGAGTCATTAACAATGCAAGAAGTTGCGGACATGAAAACTTCATATGAAAATACTTTTGTCCAATTTGGACACAAAATTTAAGACCAAACGACCTATTCTTTTTTCCTGATATTTTGGATGCAAATCCATCTTTCAGGGCAATTTTGTCATAACATGCGTAAGGAGAGAAGAAAGTAAAATGTACAAAAGACACGATATTTTAATAAGAAAGAGCACTGGAGTTTACAAGAAGAATGATCATTGCTTCAACATTCACACTTAAAAAGTTCATTTGGTCATCAATAATAGGAAGACATAATTTTTAGGACTGGCATCAATGATTCCAGCTGACTTTTAGATGTTTATGTGGCAACCATCCTTTGTACGTTTTTGTAGAAGCTGGAATATTTTACAAGTGAGATCTTTCATCTTTAGAAATAAATGATCAATAAAAAAAACTGAAAGTAGACATAAGAACTGGTACCATTCTCTTTGTTAGAAACCCCCGCCGAATCCCTGCAATTTGCGGGGTGATGTTTTTCTGTAAAGAATTCTTCTATTATCTTTGTTGCTTGGAACTTGGATTCTCATTCCCAAAATCTATTGATTNGAAAACCCCGCCGAATCCCTGCAATTTGCGGGGTGATGTTTTTCTGTAAAGAATTCTTCTATTATCTTTGTTGCTTGGAACTTGGATTCTCATTCCCAAAATCTATTGATTGGAATGTGGGTGTCTCCAAGTAGTACTTTTTCTGTCAATTGGAACTGGTACATTTCCTTGTGCATTTATTTTGCAAAGGGTGTATTCAGTGGTCATTGAGTGTTTGTGCATTTTTGAAACATAGAGATGATGGTTTTTCCTGTTGCACATGGGAGATTATGCTATGTTGTTTTATTATTTTCCAAGAAATCATAAAACCCCTGTTGTGAAGCTGCGTGCTTTACTCGGGGTTACAACAAAAAGCCTTAACCAATTATGTTTACTATTTCTCTTCCCCCCACTATATACCTCCCTTGATCATGCTTGACTCATTAATGAAGAGTACACTTCCAATTTTTTTTTTTGCAGTAGATGTAATTATAAAGGTCTTAGGTGGAAGTATAGAACATTTGTTAATAGTTAAATCCTCTTCCATTTTTTATTATAGACACTTGGAAAGACAATGAGAATAAAAGGGTCAAAAGGAAAGTTGCTGAGAACAAAGAAGGAAGGGTTCACTGAAATGGTTGCTTCTATAGCAAGTATTCTTAAAGGTGCACTTCTGAAGGGACATACACAGGGAGCTACAAGTCTTTTGTTGAGATCACAAGGAAAAGCAAAGATCGAATGGAACCACCAACAAACCCTAAACCTGCAATAAAAAGGAGAAAACAACACTTAATAAAGAGTGAGCAAGTGCACCATCTCTGAACCATAGTTGCACTAGAGCAAGAGAGATAACAAAGCACAAATATCACACCAAGACAATAAGGGAGCACCATAGAATAAGAAATAGCACTGGATTTTACAAGAAGAATGCTCACTGCTTCAGCATTCACACTTAAAAATTTCATTTGGTCATCAATAATAGGAAGGCATAATTTTTAGGACTGACATCAATGATTCCAGCTGACTTTTAGATGTTTCTGTGGTAGCCATCCTTTGTACATTTTTGTAGAAGATGGAATATTTTACAAGAGAGATATTTCATCTTTAGAAATAAATAATGAATAAAAAAAATGGAAAGTAGACATAAGAACTGGTATCATTCCCTTTTTGTTAGAAAACCCTGTCAAATCCCTGCAATTTGTGGGCTGATGTTTTTCTGTTAAGAATTCTGATATTTTCTTTATTGCTTGTAACTGGGATTCATCATCATCATCATAATCATTGTCCTCTTCATCGTCATCTTCATCATCATCATCTTCATCCCCAATATCCCCAATAGTAGGCCAAGGCCACTTACATTGCCATGGTGGAAAAAAAGATATCATTAAGAGATTTGAACACCACACATCCCAAAGAAGAAAGATAATACCACACGTTACTCCCTAATAATGACAAAAATGAATAAACCACCCAATCAACACAAAAAAGAATCAAGAGATTCCAAGGCACTTTAATACATTGACTCCATCCTTGTCCTTGCATGATTGAATTGACTCCATGCTTACCATCATTTTGAGGATGGTATCTAGGGTAAAACCTAAATTCTTTAAGGCACGAGGTTAGGCCAACAACAATACTTCCAAATGTTACAATAATATACTCATTGTGAGCTCAACATGACACTTATGAGAGTAAAATATGGGTGAGGAGGATGATACTCCATTCCACAACCACTCAAGCTAGACCAAATTGATCATGCCCTCTAATACATATCAATTAATAGTTGTTATGGGAGGGGAATAGGAATTGTGCCCCCCATTTGTTTTGAAAATAAATTCCCTTAATTTGACTTCTTCATTTGCTTTTGTGTTTGTTAAATAATTGAATTTTTATTTCTCATAAAATAATGCAATAGTTTCAAAGTCATCAAATAGAGCTTGAGATTTGTTTATGAACCTTACTGGTAGAGTGTCCTTTAGGATGATCACAAGTACGTATGGCTAATGACAATGGAGGAATTTTTTTTGTCATTGTGACTCAACTTTACTCGTATAACATGGAGCACACAACTCTTTGATACAAATCTCTTGCCTTTGCTTCATTTTTCGAAACTATCCCTAAGTGATCCCTAATCCCCAAGCAAATCTTGTTTCTGACTTTCCCTTGGATTTTAACAAGACCACCACAAAATAATATCCTAAAATAACCACAATATATTGAAGAATCAAAAGCTAAACTATGCACTTAAGATGTGAAAAATTAAAAGCTAAACTATGCACTTAAGATGTGGATGTTTTAAAAATGTAAATGTTATATCATCAATTTGCGATCTTAAAATTACATTGGGAAATATGGGTTTTTTCATATAAATTTCTCACTTTTTCACAATGTGGTGGTTAATAGTGGCATCCCCACATTAATATAATGTTAATTCAATAATTTTTTTTGGCATATCATTTATTGATACACTTAATTTCTTACTCATTAAATGAAATAACAATAATGATCAAAGGAGGGAAAACGTCGTACTCTACCCAAGTGCAATGAAAGTATTTGGATTTAAGTAGGGTTAGTGTGAACCACGATAAAATAAGGAATTCGTGACGACTATTCTTTCCTATTTCCTATTTACTAATTTTTTAGAAGCGGAGGAAACAAATAAGAGGAGGCAGAAGAGAGGCAGATAGGCAGTTGCAGGAGAAAAAACCAGTTAAGATAAGTACAATCCAAGTAAGTATAGATTCACTCCTCTAGGAAATGGTAGTTGAAGTCATCAATGAGAATATTTAAATGCAGTTTTGTCATTATGTTTCTTTCTTCATATTGGTACATGATATTATGTTGCAGGGTTTTTATTTTTTTTCGTGTTTTGCGATGTCGTTTAGTCATTTGCATCGTTTTTGCGCGAACTTGATTTTGAGGGATACAGGATTTTATTCAGGGGCCTTGAGGATGGATATATTTTTCATTTAACTACTCTTTCAAAATACGACATTGGTTTGATTAGGGTTGCTTATCCATTTTTATATGCTTTTGCCTCTCTTCGAAATTTACTTCATTTGGGTTTATCTTGTTTCCATATTCGTGAGAGATGGTTTGCCTCTTTGTAATTTTTTTTTGGTGGTCAGGGTTTCAAGTCTAGGGTTGATCAAATCCAGTATCTATCCATGGAAAATGGGTTTCTCTATCACTGAGATACTTACGCCTTCATGATGGGTATCCCTAGCGGGTTGATGTCATAGCATGGATTTCTATGTCCAATATCCCCTTTGTAATAGGCGTTCTAGCCTCTACCAACCGGCATGGTTTGACCCATATCAGATGACTAGATGCCCTAGGAATTGAGCCCAAGACCTTCCTCTAACTCATTGGGCTTATCTGTCTTTGAGCTCCATGTCATTTCATGATGGACGTGTTTTTAATAAGGCCAAATTCTCCATTGACATGTAAAATCCTTGAAATGAATCAGTTCATAGAGAAATGAAATTTACAGTGCTTGAGCATAATATATTGTATTTAATGATTGTTTTCATACATGCTCAGTATTCAAGTTCATAATGTCTACACTACAATCCTTGTATGGTGAACCGAGCTTTGCCTATCCATATATATGCCTTGTGTATAAATTTCATTTAATTTATGAACTCTAATGGTATAATCATTTTAGTATGTTCTAGAGACGAGCTTTGTTCATGTATATTTGTCTTAAATATAAATTTGATTCAAATTTAATAACTCTAATGGTTCAAACATTTTAGTTTATCCTAGCTAGTTGGTTGGAAAATATCTTTTCAAAACAATGTTCACTTTATTTTGTTATTCAAAACAATATATTGGCGTTTTAGGGTAAAACTTGCAAAGCGATATAATAAAGTTCAATGCTTTTATAAGTGTAGAGAGATAAGCATAGATATATTCACTATTCAACAATGAATGCTGTCAAATGCAAATCATTATCTATTAAATATGATGTAATGTGCATGTGTAAATCTAATGGCATAGTGACGCTAATGCTATAGTATGTTTTTCACTCAAACTTATGACTTTTGTAACCATTTGCAAGAAAGAAGGATTAAATTAAGGCCTTTCTAATCTGGTTGATGATATTTAGTATGGAAATAAAAAGAGTTTGGAGCTTTCAAATACCTTTTGTTGAAAAATGTTGTTATTATTGTTTAAATTTTATTAATTTTCATGTTAAGCTTTAAATGTTTTTGGATAGTTGCATGTAAAAAGTATTGTTTGACATTATGTGCAAATGATATGTGTGTATAATTTCCAATATTTACATCATTATATGATGATATTTTGTAATGTTAACAAAGTTTTCATCTTATTTGCAATGTTATTTTCTTTTCCTTTCATTTACAGTTACACACCCTTTACACAAAGTTAATCTCCCCTTCACTCATAAGTGCAAATAATTATATGAACAAGGCAACATGAAATAGGGCATGCAATAATATCTCTAATCTTCACTGTGAAACTCTTGAGTTGAGATTTTATGAAGATTCAAAAAACCGTCAAATCGAGATGTTGAAAATTCATATAATCTGGAAAATCTCATTGTTTAAACACGTGATCCAAAATCTTTGAAGTTAATTGATGTGAACTTCAATATTTGATGAGAACAAATCATTAAAAATAACTTGGATTCAAGTTTGACACACCCTTGAAAATGCTTGACAATGGCCAATTAATAATGTCAAGTCTAATGACCATCCAAGTGAAAAAAATGTCCACAACACTACTCGAAAATGTCACAAATATTGTCACACATCCCAATCATGTATCTTGTGAATGATTCAACCGCAAGCTATTGAATCATAATTTTTCCAAATAACTTTTGAGTCGTAAATGAAAGGCCATGATAGAATTTTTCAAATCGTAAATCAACCATGGTGTTGAGATGAAATTTGAACAATCAATGAATGTTGCATAAAAATATAATAAGTAACATAATTCTCTAAATGTGCAAAACAATAAAATTTTCACATAATGAAATATTTGAAATTCTATTGTTGTTATTGTTGTTGAAACTTGAGTTTTACTATCTTCATCAATATTCCCCTTTTTGTACATTGAAATTTGAGACATCATGGGTGTTCCCATGCGTTACATTGAACCAGTTCATTAGCTTGTTTGGTGAATGCTTCAAATGGTGAATTTTTGGGATAAACCAATCTAATTTTTACCATTAATCTTTTGTAGTCTTAGATACCGTGCTAGTGTAACCATCCATCTCATGATTTTAAATCGAATTTCAATATAGATTTGGATTTCACATGATGATCTGATTGTTACAAGTAGTGGTTATAGGTACATGGGTTGATGCAAATTCATGTGTGATTCATGTTGTTTAACTTCATGTTAACGAGATTTAAAAATCAAGGCTAAAGGTCTTGGAAAGTTTTCAATCAAGCAAGTTGACATTGTGGAAGATGGAGAACTTGATTTCCTCGATACTAGTAGTCATTTAGAGCTAATGTCAAGTTCATTTATCAAATTATTTATATTTACATGTTTTCAAAATTAAGGGCAATGCTCCTTTTAAACTTTTAGTAGTGGAAATGGACAAGGTGACTCTTTTGAGTACAGCTTATGTCATATATAACATCATAGCTATAATATTAAATAGTACTTTTGACCCAACCTGTGGAAACAATGTGAGATATCTACTTTGGAAGAGCATGAAAATAATCTAGTGAAACCCTTACAATAGAATACATCAATGCTATTGCAGTGCGTTCCAAGGTAAAGATGGCATTGATGATAGCTTCATCATAAATGATCATTCCTGCTACTCACCATTGATCTAAGCTTCCTTCCACAGAAGTTAAAGGAAAGAAAGTCAGAAAGGCAATCTTTATGTTTTAACCATAAGGAAAAATTGACAACTAGATTGACCTTATATACTCAAAACCTGTTATACAAGGATATGGCCCATGGGTACTTCGCCAAAATATAAAACTGGAGTCTTCAACATGGCACCCTTTATTATTAGTTTTTTTTTATCATTCTGATAGCTTGCATAATAGACTTGCTACAAAATTAGAATACCAAGGCTAGGAATGGAACTTGAAACCTCTTATACATGAACTAAAAGACCACACTGGTGTCTTGTTCTTCTACAAAGTGCTGGGCCATCATAGGGCTTGTTGCCATTCCAATAACTTGCACAATAGACATTCTGCAATGTAGAAAAACCAGCAAGGGGAATGGAACTCAATCTTCTTACACATGTATATTGATCCTTATCCAAAAGACTGAATTGAGGCCTTTATCAAGGTACCCACTATCACTACTTTTTCTCTTTATTCAAAACTAGGTTCCAAGGATTCTGGTAAATACATGGACCTTAGAATTTGAAGCATCTAACAATAAGATAAGATCATTTAAGTTTATTAATATCCATAAAAGACAAAGGACTAGGCCATTGGAACAAAAAAGCACAACTGGTGGTCACAAAACTATGAGAGTCTCAATAACACCACTAGATGCTAAAATGGTGTCCAAGAAAGAAAGATACAAAAGACACCAAAAGAAGAAAATGAGCTTGATCCTAGCACGGATGAAGCAAAAATGAACTATAAGAGTTGGACAACCAATAAATAAAAGGATTTTTAACAACCTAGTGTGTTCATTTTAGTAGCAGCATGTTTATAGTGGATACCTAAGTTGCAAGTTATCATAGACATCCTCAATTTATAAACTAGCACCCTCAAATGCAGAAACACATAAAGGAATCTTTATAGCAGGCTAAACGAAGGTCAATAGCCCAAAAAGGATCACAGTTCATACTTAATAGTCCATAGGGTTCACATCCCAGTTTAAATCCGACGACAGAATCATACATTGTCACCAAAATATGGCATTTGATGCCTCGATTAAAGTACTATCCAAGAGAGAAAAACTGAACACAGATCAAGGTGTCTCAGTGTTATGGATGAAATATGGCAATCCTAGATGTTATATGTGTCCTTTGGCTCAACAAACTGACATCTGTTCGTCTATTTGCACACCCAAAGAAGAGTTAAGTTGAAGGACTTATGTGAGTTGATTTTTTGCTCATTGAAAACATGTCTTAAGTTATTTTCTTAGCATGACAATGTGGTCATCCATGTGAAACTTGCTGTATATGTTATTAAAATATTGGTTCCATATAATTCTATATTGTTCATCTTTAACTTCATTCTTGTATATCTTTTATTTTCATTTATCTAACAGTGTTATGGGTATAGTTTAGTGCATCATCCAATTCCACATACAGGTTCATGTGAGCTAGGTATTATTTTTCTAATGTTGAACCTCTTCATAGAGTTCATTACTTTTTTCATGTAGGAGGAGAGCTACTTTGCTCCTCTAATAGACAGCTTAAGCTCTGGTCTTTGCATCCCACCAACCTATTATCTATAACAATCTTGGTCATATTCACTCTAGTAGCCATTGCACTAATTGTTAGGAGATAATACTTACTAGAAAAACAAGCATTAGAAATAAGTGGTCATGCTAATCATGTTTTTGGTAAAAATCATTGGATTCTCACTTAGGACTGCTATATGTTAGGCTATGTGTGAATGGAAGATTGGTTGTGCAATAAAACTTTCTATATTGTTCCAAGGATTAATCTATATTGGGGTTGTGTAAAGTGTGGATGGTTGTGTAATAACATTGTCTATATTGTTTCTATATTGTTTGGTAGGTGCCACTAGTGCCATGTGTACCAGCTCTATCCATTGCCACAACTTTTTTGTTTTGGGTTCCATAAATAAGGATTCTTTCATTAGTTTTTGTGTTTGGACTGCCATAATGTTTATTTATTTCTTTTTTTGTCGCTGCAATACATCCTACGACACTGCCAAAGATGGCCGAGAGGATAGAGAAAACTTATAATTTGGGAAAGGTTGGTAATTTATTTGCTGTCTTTACAATTAAAAGATCCCATGGGGCTCCATAACAATAGCATAAGGCCTGTAATAACCTATAAACTTCCAGTTGTTTTTATTATTTACTTGTAGGATAGCTTGTAAATAGTTCATTCTTTGGATATTTGTCTTAGATTCAAACTATTATATATTTGCAAATATTTTAAATTGAACTTGATTCACTGGAGCTTATGTGTGATGAAATCATTAGGAAAATATATCTACGCTTCAGGGAAATGCATTTAGTGTATAACTATTTAGGAAAATATATGCAATCTTTTGATGTGATGTTAAATGATCTCACACTCCTATAGAGTTATTTGCTTTCATTTTGTTGGCAGTTGTTTGAACTCATCCATCCTTCTGTTTCAACAGGAATATGTAAGGATGCCCCTAGCCGATAAAATTAATGCCATGGAGGAGGAAACCCTTTGCTACATGTTAGTTCTTGTAGCATGATTTTTATTTTTATTTTTATCAAACCTAGGATTGTGAAGCAAAAGCAACATGGTTAAGTAATGATATCATTTCAAGAGTAGGGTTTGAATAATTTATTTATATAGAACCAAATAAGGGTTTATCAAAAAATCAAATATTTAATATAATCAGTAGAATTGTATGGATAGACCCTATACTCAGTTGAATGTAATTGGTCTCAACCTTATAACCCTAAGTGTTGAATTCTTCATCGATGGAATTTGACTTGCGTCATAGAGGAACTTTTATCAGTCATAACATAAACCTTCAGGTTGACATAATGATATTTTTAATTGGTTTATGAGCAAGGGTTTAATAAAATGGTTTTATTTTCTCTTATTTAGATCATGGAAAACCCAAGAGATAAGCTCACGTTGATATGGAAATCATTGAATTTGCAATTCTGAAAACCATACAAACTGAGAATTTTTTTTTTTTAATATACAATTCTGAAAATCATTTGAATTTGCAATTTTTTTATTATTAATATACAATACCCCATCGGTTATCTGACGTTCATTGACTAGCAGCTGTTGTCGGATTTCATGCCAATCCGGTGATGCTGCTGTGGCTCCGATGGTAGATTGCCGTCACATTTCTGACATCTTGTGGTCCTCATCCGATGACTTTGTCGTGGCATTGACAAGGAAGATTCGACGAGATGCCGTCGGAATTTTAACCACTATTTATCTGAAATTCGACAACATTCTCGTCTAAAATTTGACAACCTTGTCGTCTGAAATTCGACGATAGTTTGTCTGAAATTCAACAACCTCGTCATCTGAAATTCAACGACAGTTCGTCTGAACTTCGACGACCTTGTCGTCGAAAATTCGACGACAGTTCGTCTGAAACTTGACGACCTTGTTGTCTGAAATTCGACGACAGTTCGTCTGAAATTCGACGACAGTCCTTCTGAAATTTGACAACTATTCGTCTGAAATTCAACAACTATTCGTCAAAAATACGACGACGTAGTGGTGAAAGAATTTGGCATATTAGATCCATTCTCTGTCGAAAATTTGACGGTGTTAGACAAGAGGTCGAATATCCAACAAATTCTCATCGACGACAAAAAAAAAGAAGGAATTTGTCGAATAATAGACAGGTGTCTGTCAAATTTCAGACATGGCATCCATCGAATTTTGGTCTCAAATTCTGTTGTTGGACAAGCAATTCCTGGGGTATTTCTTTTCTTCCCATTTACTCTTGATAACATCCTCAAATCTTGATAGCCTAGGATGGATTTGTCTGGACTATTGGTGAACCACCTTCTTTCCCCTTCAGCAAGGCTTTGAGAAAATAGTCTGACTTTGACGTCTTCATGGTCTACTTCTTCTAGATCAGTCCATTCTGCAAACCACCTCAAGTTCTCTTCAGCTAAGTATCCCTTTTCCCCATTAAATTGATTGAGTCTTTGGGCATACCCCTGGGGAAGGTCATGAAGGATTGTAGGGAGAAGTATAGGGTTGAACCTTTTAGCTTTCCCTGAGGTTTTGGTAGGGTTTTTTGGAGGGATTGGAGTTGGTGTGATAGACAAGATCAATATTCTATGAGTGACTGTAAACTTGAGTGATGTAGTTCGTTCGAGCTCTGAGGAGGTGGGAGATGAGGCTATGAGGGTAGATCTAGGTGAGGTTTTTTCAGAGTGAAGTGGAGGATATCCTTGGTCAGACAAGGGTGTACTGTCATTTGTAGAATCATGAGCCTCACAGGGACACTCATTTTTTATATCTGGCTTGATAGAAGGATTCTGGTCCAGGTCATATGTACAGGACGAAGAGATGTTTTCAGTTCTGAATGAAGGGTATATAGGGGTGAATTCATGGCCTTGTTCTGAGCATAATAAACAACTAAAAAAATCTTCTACCATTATGAGGAAGGACAAGAAAATTTTTACCAGGAAGGACAAGATGTCTTGAAGGAGATTTACAGTGGAGTACCTCATTTTTCACCATTCCTTTCTAGGTCTTGCTATACTGGGCTCATTTTCCATAGTAGAGTTTCCATAGAACCTTTGGAAATCTTTGCATATTCTGGGTGGTCGATATTACCAGTGGATTCACCTTCCAAGGATTTGAGTGGAGTCACCAGAGCATATATAACCAATATGTGTCTAGGACTGGCTACTCAACTAGGTCATAGAACTGAAACAATGTCGTTCTTCCCAAGGAGATAATAAGTCCCCGACAATGACGATAAGATGTTAGAACCCTGTAATTTTCCTATGGTTGTGGTAGGAAGTCATAGGGGTAACCATTTCAAACCAACCTTTAGACTACGTTCTAGCCAATGCAGTCAGAGAGGGCTCTCTCATTGTCATGAGAACATTTCACATACACATATAGCTTTGACAAGCACACGAAAGGCTAGATTTATGATGGAAATAGGTTTTTTTGTAAACAAATATTGAAAGACAGACATATATCCAAACCATTGGGAAATGGAGTCATAGTCTGAATCATTTAAGGACTTTACACCAAATAATGAACAATGATTTTCCCTTCTGTACTATGAGGCAAAGTAAGTGCAATATTCAGCCAAATATCTTTGAGTTATGGTAGGAGAAAGGAGAAAAAATCCAGTGCGTCAAGGGGCACCTATCTATGGATGAATCCCTTGAAAACACCTTTAGTAGAATAACATAATAAGGGAAATGGCAGAAATGGAGCATCTAACAAGGATGAATTCCATGACAACCATTACAGACACATAACAAATGCTACATCTGATCAAAAGAACGCTTAATGGCATGAATTCTTCTCATACAACTAGAAAGCATTAAGCAAGAATTAACACATGGAAAATGACATAACATAGAACACAAACTGAATACAGACATCGTCATGAATCTCATAAACTCAGAGAAGCATTTTCATTATTACTCCCAAAAATGTTTGCAGAGCTACAATCCTGACGTAGAGGCTTCAAAAATACGAAATTCAAATCAAACTCCTTTATCCTCCTCCTCCTAGGTTATATTTATAATGCTAGGGCTCCCGAGACCAACCTCAAAACAAAGCCTAATTAGGTTACAAAAAAGGGAATAAACTCTCAAAATCATCATAACGAATCCTAACATACTTCTTGAGGTGGTGGATGCGCCACGATTTACACCTATGAAAGGAAATACGGTGTGACGACCACGACGGGTCAAAAATAGAAATGCGACATTTGGGATGCATGCTCGCTTTCTTTGATAGCGACGTTCCATAGATTTACTAATAGTTTTATTGCTCTCATGCACCTCCTGGTGTATAGGATGAATTAGCCCCGTGATCTTTTCTGCTTCTGACCTTTATGTTCATTATGTGTTTGATAATCCTGTTCTACATGAGTTCACAACTAGAAGGAAGGTTTATGTTCTTTTTGTGTTTGGATTTTTGTCTAGTATCTATATCTCCTGGTAACATTGTTATTTGCACAAAATTGGAGAAGACAACCCCATTTATCGACGATACTAAATCCTTGATGGGCTTGCCATTCTTGTCTCCTTCTTCTACCAGGACTAGATCCTTCCTCCAGGATATGTCAGTGCAACACCTCTTTGGATTTGTCATCACCTTCATTAGAGTTGGCAATTTGCAGCAAGGGCAATGATGAAAAAGACCTCTGATATTCTCTCCCCCAATCCGAACATTCGCTCAGACCGATTTTTCCTAGCAATGGATACTATGCATCGCGGCAATGGAGTCCACAGCTTTCTCCGGAGGTTTCGACGAGATGTTGTTAGGACTGGGCACTCCAGGCACTATTTTCACAATGGTGTTGCATTTTATTGGGACACCATTGTTATACCTAAATCCTATCACCACCATGTGATAAGACCCTTAACTTCCATGTTTGCCTTTAATCCCAACACTTAGGGTGGAAACTTACTTTGTTTGTCAATTCTACTTGAAAAAACTCAGCACCGCGCTTTCCTTGTGGCCCATGAGCGGTACCTTGCTCAGCACTGCTTGTATCTTGTTTTCAAGAAGCGGTGCCACTGCATACGGTCTTTGGTCCAAAAGCGTTTCTCATCTAAACCGCTCTGTCATAAGAGAAGAAAAGCAGTACCCTAGGTAAAATGGGAAAACGAGAAGTTTCTCGAGGCTTCTAGATCATGAGCCTTGTGGCCTCCCTTATCCCTATCATTGTGGGTCAGTTGAGCTCAAGATCCCCCATCATAGGATCTTAGAGCCACCTCATCCACAAATCTCTCAACTATCCCTATCCATTGAGCCTTATAAATACAAGCTCATTTCCATAGTTGAGGGGGAGAACTATAGAGGTATTGTTATGCTATTGGATTGACCACTTAGCCCAATTCATTGGATAGAATAGTGAGCAAAGTTGGAGCTTATTTGGATGAAGTGTTCGTCTCGTGGAGGTGCTTGTCGACACTAAGGCAATGGTTGTAAGCTTCTCCATACATTCTTAATGCAAAGATGATTTCTGTCCCACATTACTGTTGTTTTGATTTCACATGTACATGTTGTTAGATCCCTTAGTCACTAACATGGATAAGTAGATGATTTTCTGGTAGCTTTGATGTGTTTGCATGCTTGATGTGTTTGTAGGTACACAGTTTCACTATCGAAGAAGCATTCCAGGTGTATACGACATTCAGGGAAGGTCTTCATCCTTTGTCATTCACTCATTTGTTCTGGATCTGAACCATTCAGACCAAAGGAACAACTTCTGTTCGCAGAAGGTGCAATATTCCTGATTACAAATCTAGCGACTCCACTGGGGAGAGTAGTGCATATCTTAGTTGCTCTGATCTTCCTCAGTTCTTGAACTCTTGTCCGAATCTAGGCTCCATCTCCAACTCTCTTCAGTCAGATCTTCCATTTGACTCAGTGAATTTTGGTTTGAAACTTTCAGATCTGAATTATTTCGACTTTTTATGCTCTTTTTTACTGTCAATCCATCAATTTTTGCCTTGATCTGATCAATTTATAACTTGATCTTTTGTTCTCCTTTGTGTTTTGGATCTATTCAGGGAACCACACATGTGTTGTTGGAGAGAATTAGTGCCACCGCCTAAACTCTGTTAGCAGTACACGGTGACACCGCCTGAGTCCTGTTATCCAGAAGCGGTGTTCTTCCAGAACCGCTCTGTCAAGACCCCTCCAGTGCGGTGTCAGGTAGGCCTTGTTCCAAGACTACTTTTTTCTCATTTTTTGCAAAAAATTGAGTTTGTTTGCTTTCATCCCTACATTGCCAGGCTTGTGTGTTAGAATTTGAATGCTGATGGTTTTAAATTCTGTGGTAAAATATTGGTTTGATTGAAGAATTCAAAAGCTAGACTAGGCTTGTTGATTGTTCATTTTCTTCCGTGCTGTTGGTTGTGATTGTGAAAGGAACTCTTTTTTGAAAATATTAGGTTGCAGTGAGCTCTCTTTTCATTTATGTTATAAAGTCTGAAAGAAAGACCATTTGATCAGCATCTTGATTTCATTTTCGTTTCCATAGAGGACTTCTTTTTGCTTGTTAAAAATATATTTTTTTTACTAAGATTAGGTCATTATCATTATTGAGCATAAGACATTGGATCTCTCATTAGCCTCACAAGCTTTCAGGTTCTATGTGTTCTTTTTTCTCTTTTGCATTAGTACTATCTCATCAAAATAAAAAATATTGTAGTTTTAAGTTAGATCTATCTATGCTTTAAGAAAAAACGAAAAATAGAGTGCATATGCATGTAGCGTGCTCTTGTTTTTCTTTTAGGAAAAGAGACTCTTCCCCTTTTGATTGCTTTCAGAAAAGAGAAACGAGTTTGGAAAGTGTTGCTTGTCTTCGATTTTGTTTTGTTCAGGATAGTTGTTTGGAAATTTTTGGTTTTAAACAAAAGAAAATACTCTCTTTCCCTCCCGTAGGTAAGCATACCACGAACGGTAAAGTGAAGTATTTGCATATGCATACTGCATGGTTTTACTTTTTTCTATCAAAATTCCATGCATTCACCTAACCGTCCACTTTAAAATTAACAATAGTTATAGGTTAAAATTTACATAGCAATTTGAGTGATAGGTTAGAGACGTGTTCGGGCGTCGTTAAGCGTAGGAGCTGTCGTTACTCATCCGCATTACATCCCGGGACTCGCGCAGTTCTTCCACATATTGTCGGTATATCGAACGGCCTTTCACGTACCCTTGAGGTATATAGAAAGGTACTTGACATAATCGATTTTATATCGGAAGGCCCCTTGTGAACGGTTATGCATTAGACAACACTATTACCGATTTGAGCTCCCATGTACCTTGCATATATCAGGAGACCCCACTAGGATACCTTATCCATCTGAGAAAATCCCTTTGGCCGTCTTGCTTGGAGCCATACATCGAAACCAACATTCGGGGATATTACTACGCACGTACCCTTGAGGTATATCATGAGTGGCACCTTCTTGACAATCCTGGTGAGAGACCTGACCATCTGAACTCCTCCTGTCATTTAAGTTTGCTTGTTTGGCTTATAGCTTGAGTAGGGAAAAGGTTTGGTGTGTTTTCTAGTTTTTGAGACCCTAGGTTAGATAGGAGCTGTACGAACTGGCTGAGCTAAGATAGTCCAGAAGAGTACGGGGCTTGCCACCCAATTCTATTCTTGTTTCAGGGGAAAATCCAATGGAAGCTATTGACCAAGGAGCTGCTACCACCTCCCAAGTGGGAGAGAATGTGATTGCAGAAAGCGGAGGACCATATCCTTCACACTCACCTCCCTTGGTCCAACAACCTTCTCGGGGTAATAATTCATTCCATTCTCCCATAGAAGGTCATGTTGATGATACTACCCGTCTAGATTATGGTCCCAATGCTCCATTTTGGGATACCTCTATAGGACAATCCATTGCCTCATTTGGCACCCGTTTAAAATTTTCTGAAGAAGTTTCACCAGATGAAGAAGAATGTAGAAAATACCAGGCATCTATTCTTCGTGCACAGGAGATTGAAAAGAAAATAGATGACATATTGGGCACACCACCATTAGGTTCCATAGTTGTTCCTGTGGGATATCGTTCACTTGTTGATTCTATGAGGCCCATTGTACTGATTCTAGATTGCACAGTGACTCCACATAACCCAGGTCAAACTAGCAACCCCACCACCTCCCATATTATGTCTGTTCCCAATCCTCCCAGGTCTTCCGCACCTAGGGCTCAACATTCAATTCCTGTTTCGTTATGACCTTCTAGTGCCGGGGGGCAACCCCCGGCACGACCTACGTTATTTGGCACCGGAATTGTATCTAGTCAAGGACATACCTCTGGTATAGAGCAATATACAGTTTATGTCCCTCCCACCCACACTGATGTGGTTAATCCCCCATCCAGTTCAGGTTAGCCCTTCGGGGCACAACCTGTAACCAATCAAGCCTCCTAGGTTATGGTTACACAACAAATCAAGACTTGTAGGAAACATTAATTATCCACCCAACCCTACAGGAATGCCTTATGTTGGAATTCCATATCCTAGTAATACTTTCACACCATGGGGGCAACCTAACTGGTCCTACATGCCATCTATGTGGGGGATATCTATACATACTATGGGAGGTGCCGAAGGACCGCCTTATGGAGGTCCTCCTCCTGGGGGGCCTAATGGTCCTGGAGGGCCTGGTGGCTTTCCTCCTTATGGTCCTGGTGGCTTCCCTCCTAATGGCCTTGGAGGGTCTGGTGGCCCTCCTCCTAGTGGTTCTGGAGGCTCTGGAGGTTTACCTCCTAGAGTTCCTGGTGGTCCCAATGGTCCTGGAGGCCCTGGTGGTCCTAACGGTCCTGATCCCAGAAATCAACCCCCTGCGGGTGGATATTCCAGTAGTTCTTCGTCACAACAACCTGTTTATCAGTCTACTTACGGTCCTACTGGTACTTATATGCCATATCAATATTACCAGTATCTGCAACCTAATTGTCAGTTACCTTTCCTAGCAACTTTGGCCTTGCCTGATTTGTCTAAGTTGATTAATGACCCCATTCAACATAACCACTTGTGGCCTCCCATTCCGGTAAAGTTACCATCAGAGATTCCGACGTTCGATGGGAAGTAGGGAGATGATCCAAAAAACCATGTCGTGACATTCCATCTCTGTTGTTCTTCAAACTCCCTTGTGGATGATTCATTTCATTTAAGACTCTTTCAGTGAACTTTGACTGGTACAGCCGCGAAATGGTACATTGAACTTTTGCAACACTCGTTTGTGGATTTTGGCTCATTGGCAACTGTAATTATTAAGCACTTTCAGCTTCCTATCCGTTATGAAATGGGTATTGATCTCTTAACTTCTCTGCGACAGAACACCTCCACCCACATATCCGATCATATCCATGAGTGGAGAAGGCGGAGAAGACTTATTAAGGCTCCTATTCTGGATCAGTTATTAGCTGATTAGTTTACTAAATCTTTGTTGCCTTCGATTGCCCGAGATGTGGCTATGGGCGGTGCCGTTACTGAAGAGCAAGCCATTAGTTGAGCCCAATATCTGGACTTGGTCTATTCCCAGTATGGAAATTTGTATGACTTGATTCCTCAAGCTCCTCGCCCAAGCACCGATCCTGCAAAGCCACCAATAGAAGTCCCTGTTGATGGTATTGTTGGTTCAATCCAGTCCCCGTCAGTAGCAAAACCTGCCAAGCAACCCCGGACTGCCACCGCTACTCCTTCGACTCCCAAGGTTTCCGCCGAGGTAAATTCTATTCAGAGTATTCAAGCCTCTGGAAATAATAAAAAGAAAGGTAAAGCTAAAAATAAAAAAACTTGGAAACCAACAGGAGAATCCAAAACCGACCACCAATGATAATGATAAAGGGAAAAGAAAAGAAAAATATCCATGTCTGCTATGCGAAGGTGATCATTTCACAAAAGAGTGTCCCCACTGGGACGAAATCACCCAATTTTTGAAAAAAAATCCCGCACCCGCAGTTGTCACGGATCCTTTTCCCTCTGAACAACAATTGATAGACCACATGTCTAATCAGGGAAACTCTAGTTCGTCAGAGGAAATTCACATGATTTCCTCGGATACCATTATTTTACAAACTCGAAGTCAGAGTTATGACAAGCCCGTAGACAAGAAAGAAGACAATTCTTCTTCAAGGAAAGCTCCCTCTAGTAGTTCTCCCAAATCCTCGTCTACTGTCCCCCTAACCATCGAGAAGCCTACTCTCGATATGGTTTTGCATCCACCCAAGAGTACTCTTAGGAAGGCTATTTTTAACCCTAGTTCCCGAGCTACTCAATTTTATAATGTAGTTGAAGATCTCGCTCAGGCACCATGTGCAATGTCTACCTTGGAAGTGCTCCAAAGTTGTCCTACACAACACAAAAACCTGTTAACTGCGTTAGGAGCTTTATACCCGGATAATACTAATTTGATTCATTTCAATGTCGAGAACTATAAGTCTAGACTACCTCACAAAATTGATTTCCAAATCCTCATGAAAGTAGTCAGAAAGAAGGTCTTTAGGACTGTCTTAGACGAAGGAGCTTCAACTTCGGTTTTGTCCCTGTCTTGTTGGAAAGCTACCGTCTCTCCCGAGCTTGTAACTTCACCTACGACTCTGAAAGCCCTTGATGGACGAGGTTTCCAGCCCCATGGTCTCATATCAGCCCTTGCAGTCGAGCTTGGGGGAAAAATTGTTTCTATTCAAGTAGAAGTAGTAGACGCACCATTAAATTACAACCTCCTTCTAGGAATAAATTCGTTTTATGCCATGACTGTTGTCGCCTCAATGGTATTTCAAACAGTCCAATTTCCACATCTAGGTAGAATTGTCACCATTGACCAGCTCAATTTCTGTACACCGGGTTTTACTACCTCTACAACTAATAACATCCCTATGTTAGGCCAGTCCCCTCCTCCTTACCAGTCGATTGGGGTAGGCATGTTGAAGAATTCATCCCTTATGGGGATTTTTTCGTCCAGTCCTCCTAACACAGACACATCGACAGTAAATATGATTGCGTCATTTGATTCTGAGCCCAAGGGCAAACAAATTGTTGAGTCCACCTCGCTGAGTCTGCATGAAGAAATTTACAACATCATTCAAACCCTTTCCGATGATCACACTGATGAACTTCATTTGGTGACCTCAGACCATTACCACCTGCCCTACTTGTTAGAACCGTCTCTTCGTATTTTGGATTATCTATCTGAGACTTTTCCTTCTGACGATTCCATTATGGAGATCATGAATACGAATGAGCCTATCTGGGAGGATCACCATCATAGATCCTCGTTCCTCCCCAACACCAGTTCGGTAGACCATGACTTTGCATCCCTATTTTCCACTGATATTGTCAACACACCTCAAAGTCCTATATTGTTGCATGACACATATTTTGAAGGAAACCTATGCAACATCACTCAGACAAATCTGATTGACATATCAGCCAAGAATGATACCATTGAGCATGTTCATGTTGGGCAGAACTGCTCGGCAGAAGAATCTGAAGCCTACAAGGCACTTTTCAAAGAATTCCGCGATATTTTTGCCTGGTCTTATGAAGAAATGTCGGGGATAGACCCATCCATTGTGGTGCATGAGCTTAAAACCTATACCAATGCTAAACCTGTCAGGCAAAAAACTAAAGATGAAATAGAGAAACTTCTTAAAGCCGGGTTTATTTATCCCGTACCCCTGACGGAATGGGTATCAAATGTTGTCCCTGTCAATAAAAAGCAGGGCACCATTAGAGTCTGTATCGATTTTAGAGACTTGAATAAAGCTTGTCCCAAGGACAACTTTCCTACTCCACACATCAATCAGATTATCGACAACTGTGCCAGAAGTGTCATCTTCTCATTCATGGATGGCTTTTCTGGTTATAATCATATTGAGATCTTACCCACCAATTAGCACAAGATGGCATTCATTTTCCCATGGGGAAACTTTGCATACAGGAAGTTACCATTTGGCTTGAAAAATGCTGGAGCCACTTTCCAGCGTGCTATGTCCTATGCGTTTCACGATATAAAACCTATTGTTGAACCGTACCTTGATGACCTCCTTGCTCATTCACAACGATGAGAGGACCACCCTGGTCATCTTAGAGATATTTTCCTAAGATGCCGTCATTATAATATACGGCTCAATCTGCATAAATGTGTTTTCTGCGTTGAGATGGGATGCCTGTTAGGTTTTGTGGTCTCTAAGGATGGCATCTGGATAGACCCATTGAAAAATGCTGCCATTTTAGCTCTACCAGCCCCAACCAATATTGTTGAACTCCAAAGTTTGCAAGGGAAGGAAAACTTTCTCCGCCGTTTCGTATGGAATTTTGCAGAGAAAACGCACGGTTATATGCGTCTCCTTAAGAAGGACACTCCGTTCTATTGGGATGACCAATCCCAACGCGCCTTTGATAATCTCAAACACGCTTTGACTCATTCACCCATTATACACCCCCCATATTATTCAAATTATTTTCTCTTATATATTGCTACCTCCACTACTACCATCACTATGGTTTTGGTGTAGGAAAATCTCGACGGTTAGGAGCACATGATTTACTATGCTAGTAAGAATCTTATGGATTTTGAAACCTGATATTCACACATGGAAAAATTAGCATTGGACATGGTCATTACTGTTCAAAAATTTCGTCACTACATTTTGCTTCGCACAACCACCGTATTGGCAGACCAGAACCCTATGTATTACATCCAGACCCGTCAGGTGCTCGGGGGCAAGTACTGCTGATGGATAGTCATACTACAGGAGTTTGATCTGGAATTTGCCAAGGCATAATCAAAGAAATCCTTGGTCTTTGACGAGCTCATGTGTGATCTTCCCTGTGCTTTGATGGAATTTGAGCCCAGTGATTCATTTCCAGATGAATTCCTGTTCCTGATAAGCACTACTGACCCATGGTATGGATATTTTCTCATTTATCTCCAAACATAAAGATTTCAACCAAATCTATCCCATGACGATCGTCACCGTATCCGTCACCAGGAAAAATACTACCTCATCTTGAATGACACCTTGTATAGACGTGGGATTGATTCCATTCTCTGACGATGCCTCACCCATGAAAAAGCTGAACAAGTGTTGAATGATTGCCACTCTGGAGCATGTGGCAGTCATTTATCTGGGATGGCTACATCCTAGAAAATCATTCGCGCTGGATATCTCTGACCTTTAGTCTTTAAAGACTGTCACGAGGCTGTCAAGAAATGCCCACCTTGTCAACATTTTTATCCGAAAAAGCGCACTCATCCTGCTCCGCTACACCCTGTCATTGCCGTTGGCCCATTTGCAAAATGGGGGATTGATTATATACATTGTAATCCTACCTCAGCCGGGGGGCATGGTTACATCATCATAGCCGTTGAATATTTTACAAAGTGGGCTGAGGCCATGCCTACATATGCGGAAGGTGGTAAGACTGCCGCTCTCTTCCTGTTCAATCATGTCATAGCTAGATTCAGAGTCCCGCAGTCCATAGTTACTGATCATAGATCACATTTCCGTAATCAAATGATGGAGGAACTAAGTGCCAAGCTAGGTTTTTGCCATGAAAACTCTACGCCTTATTATCCGCAAGCTAATGGTCAGGTAGAGGCCATTAACAAAGTTTTGAAAACGATGTTTCGTCGCATGGTTGGAGACCATAAATCCAACTGGAACCATATCTTTTTCTCTGCTCTTTGGTCTTACAAGACTTTGGTGAAAACAACTACTGGTTTCACACCTTTCCAGCTTGTCTATGGACACAAAGTTGTCTTGCCGATTCAATGTCAGATTCCATCCTTCAAACTTGCCATCGAACTTCTCCCAGACACTTCCACAGAGGAAGAGAGATTTTTATACTTGAACAACCTTGATGAAACTAGGAGAGATGCTGCCTTGGCTAATGAGGCACACAAGAAACGCGTCAAGGCACAGTATGATAAATCTGTCCAACCTCGTGCCTTTAATGAGGGTGACCTAGTTTTGACTTACGATCATAGATATGACAAACTAGGGAAAGGAAAGTTTGAATCCATGTGGTACGGTCCTTTCGTTATTTCTAAAGTTTTGGAGAAAGGGGCAATAGAGCTCGTAGAATACGATGGAATCCCTTTAGGGAATCCTCGCTATGGGTTGTACCTAAAGAGGTACTATGCCTAGATCTCTCCTGGATAGTATCTTGGATATATGTATATTGCTTGACTTTCAGTGTGCTTTAAGTATTTTCAATATGGTTTTGAGTTTAGTGTCCGTATTTGTTTATACCATGTTTTGGTCGTGTAGAGCAGATGGATTTCTACGGCTTCGCTGATGGTGCTTACCACCACACCTTGAATCTTGCCTTAGCTGCTTGGGTTCTCTATTCCCCAGCTTATGATTTGGTTAGTTCAGGAGCGGTTTGTATTGGTCCTGCTACCAACAATATCACTGAGTATCGATCAGTCATAGGTCTCTTTACTGAAGCTGCCTCCTAGGATGTTCGCAACTTAGTAGTCTTGATGGACTCACAACTCGTGGTTTGTCATCTAAACCATGTTTATACCATTAGGAATCCTATGCTTCCCCGCCTCTTCTGGAGGGTACGCTTGTTAGAAAGGTCATTTGAAACTATCACCTATAGGCATATCCCTAGGGAACATAATGTAGTTGCTAACTCATTAGATAATTACATTCTAGATTGGCATATTTCCCATTCATGACATGAAAATCAAACTTGGTTCATTGTAAATAAACAATTAAAGACACATAAAACTCATGTAAAATACATTCACCATTTGTGACATATAAACACCAGGTAAAAGTTTGTATATATATATATGAACATGTTTTACAAAAAATAGGTCACGAGACCTCATCTGAAGAACGTAGGCTTTCAGGTAAAAATCACCATACAAAATCCTGAAGCCATCAGCTTTCAGTGGATACATTATGCACACATCGTCTAATGATGCCCGTGGTAACCAATCACTGCTCGAGCTACTCTACGTAGTAGTCTACTAAAGCGACCTGGTACTCCTGCTGTAGGCCTCTGATACCTCAGAGGGAGGTCATCAATGGAAGCGTCAGGAATGTCTAGGGTCAACTTCTCTAGGTTTTCCTCTAACGCCTTGGTCACATCGTCACCCTATGGTACAAAATGGGCTCCGACTCATCTATCCAATGGGGAAGCTCCCCTAGGTCGTGCTACTCCGACATCTGCATGAAAATATTCAAGTCTTGTTACTTAACATAAAAAATATAAAACATCAAAAACATAAAAACACTATTTCCATTTTAGGGTTTTTTGGTTCTTACCGATGTCACCCCATTGTCCACCAGGTGGGAGCAGTAGGTCAGGGTCACCATTGAATTCAGTACCCGCATATGCATAATCCTCCACCATGAGGATCTGATCTCTCAACCATCGAAAGAACGCATCACCGAACTTTACCTTCCCCCTGCCCACTCCAGTACGAGCCATAATCCGAACCCACCTCTGCATGCGAGGGTCTCGCGATCTCAGCTCTGTAAAGACCACCTGGGGTCTCATATGTGGAACCCGCTTGAAGAAGAAGCAAGCTAGAATAGAACTGAAACCAAATTTCCTCAGTTCCCCCTACCGACACTTGGTCAGCTGATCTTTGAAGATCGGAAGCATGGCTTCTGCCCAGTTAAAGACTGTAGGTACCATGGCCTCTATGGCATAGAGCATATGTGCTCTAGACGCCTGGTCCACTCCTTGGCTTCTCACCACTCTCTGCATGGTAAATAATACAGTCCATAGAGGTCCATCCATCACTGCTTTTATGGGGATTTTCTTCCCCGATGTCCTTGTCCCAGGGATACAGTGATGGTCTATCAACTCTTGTGTAGTGATGTCCCCTCCACGGGAACCAGTTAGCGAGATGGGAGCACCTCGTCTCGAAAGTCTTGTCATGAAGTAGATATCCTCTACCTCAACTGTCAAAATTTGAGCACCAACCTCGAAATGTTGTTGCTTCAGATTCCACATCCGGAGTATATGCTCTAACAATCGCTCGTGCGATACCATACTGGGTGTGCAGAATTTTTTTAAAAGTCTGCAATCTCTCAATGCGGCCATGCAACCCACATTTCGCTTGGCAAAGGCGTTGTCATTATCATGCTATCTCTCTTTCCATATGAACATTTTTTATCAGTAAGAACTTGCCAAAAACAATCACAAGACTCATTAGAATCATTCTTAATCATCCAAATCAAATGAAATGAGCTAGTTTTTCTTGTGTGATTAGTTTTACTTCTCCATGGCCGGCACTGCCTGTGCCCCGTTGAGGACAGGCGGTGGAATCGCCTGTGCGCTATGTTTTCAGCGCAGTTCCAGCGAGGTACCGCTTATCCCGCAAGGGATAAGAGTGGTGCCCGCTCCCATGATTTTAGGGCTTGCCATACAAGTCCAAAAAACCATTAAAAATCAAAATTGAATACATAGAATGAAAGAGTAAGGGCTAGGCTATTACTTGGAATTGACGGTGCTCGAATCCGATGGTGGAAACTCCCGATATCAACTACTAAAAATCTGGCCAGGAAAGTGCTCCAAATGCTCTCCACTATGGGTAAATAGTAAAATGTTTTGATTTTTTACTATTTACATGAATTTTATACACATTGTTGGGTTTGACATGCTATAGTTTTGTTTTAAAATCATTTATTGCTCAAAATCTATCAGTCATAATCCTTTAATGTCAGTTATTGAGGCATTTAACGCTTGTTTTTGAGTCGTTGCAGGATAGAAGAACAATAGTAGAAAATTTTTGGGAGTTCTTTTTTGACTTTTTCATACTACCATAAAACGAAAAAAGTATGTGAGCGTTTGTTGTGACACTTTGGTCACGCTCTCGAAACTTAGTATCAAAGTTCCAAGTCTGTTTCTGATCCTTTTTAGGCTCATAAAATCTCTCATTGTGAAAAGAGACCTAATGGAGTCTTCTTTAAACTCTTTTCGGGCTCCTTAAATACGAAAAGATAGTCGAGCGATCTTGTCTTCTTCACGCTCGTTAAAGCATTCGAAGAGTCGTCTCTCTGATGGTAGGTTTTCTCTTTTTCGATTCGGATGGACTATTTACGAAAAAGGAACACTCCAGCCAATCATGACTAGAAGATTTCCCTAAGGTATTATTTTATACTTTTTTGGGCCTTAGGGACTAAATCATACGAAAAAGGACCCTTTGGAGTCTTCTTCCGTGGTCATTCAGACTCTCTAAACATGAACGATGCAAAGTTGTATTTCATTGGACTCGTTAAATTAAACATTGAGAGACCCTCTTTTGGGAATGAACCCCTCCTCTCTCAGGTTCGTAAAACATATGAGTTTGGACTTGTCTTCGGACGAGCTATACCGAGTGTTTGTTACTCTCTTTGAACTCGTAAAACCGAAAAGAGGCACTCATTAATCATGATGGGGGAAATGGGAAGGGAATCATTTTTGCAAGTAAATGGCAGTAGTTTGTCGTTACCTTTGAACATGGAACTAGTCTACATATCATTTCATTCAATTGGGTATTCAACTGATCTCTGTGACGATCCACTTTCATGAGTCATGTCACTCCTTTGAGTCTTTCAAAAGAATGCATTGTCGACTGTCGCACTGTGTGTTTGTCTGGTTTAGTCATGTTGCCAAGTATTTTGTTGTGCCACCCGATGTTCGAAGGGAAGTTGAAGAAGTTACCTCTGCAGTCAAAATAGTCTGTGTGTCAGTACTTTTGAGTCAGTCTTATGGTTACTACATTCACATCATTCCAGAACTATGTTTCGAGTTTCGTGTCTTCGATGTGGGGCTCATCATGGCCCTCCTTCGACGAGACTATTCCTGTCGACATCAAATCATCATCCGGGAAATAGTCTTAGAAACAAAACTTAGTACCTTGAGATCTGCATGCCTTAATGACAGATTCTCTTGCTCTCGACATAGGTTCACATCATTGACCTTTGATCGATAGAATTAACTGGGTGTTCGACATCAAAACATCTATTCGCACTCAGTAGATTGTATGAGGGTACCTTGGGAATCATTGACATCAATGGTGATCTCCCTCGCACTTGTTAACGGTTCATATCATTGGCCGGTAATCAAGTGGTTTCTACCATGTTCAACTTCAGATCATTGTAATCACATGGATAGAATTGTACTTTGTGGAAGACGAGACAAAGACCCTGGGTGTTTAGTGCTCATTTCTTTCCCCAGGTTGCAATGGAGTTTTGTATATCTAGCATGGATCCACATTTGTATGGTCATGGCTATGCTCAAATTTACGTCTGTATGACATAGATCTACGTTGTATGTCCGGTAGGTATGTCCAATTTTGAGTCCTCTATCACATGGATCTACGCTGTATTCTAGTATCCATGTTTGTTTATTCCTGTAACGTCCCTGACCCTCTGACCGTACAAGAGGACGCCACTAAGCACCAAACATCCTGGCATCTAGCCCCATGAACATGATCATACATATAATGCTGAAGCAAGATAATTAAGAACATAAAACATACTAGGATGCATACTTGTTCATATATGTGGTGGAAGCAAAACAACTTTCATTCATATACAATTCAGCATTCAACATGTCCATCATCATAATTCATTAACAGTAAATACGATTGCAAAACAGATTAGCCAAGAATACTTATCTTATGAGAACTGTCCCGCAACCAGATACGTTGTTGCAACGTTCCACCCAACCATAGGCCCGCGTGCTCTTTAATCTCTCAGCAATGCTACCACCCCTGAGTCAGGCATGATTCCCCAAGGAATAAGGAACTAGCAAGATTACACATAGCCAAGGATAACAACACAACAAGGATACACAGTTCAACCAAGCTAATACAGTTGGGTTTATCAGGCGAACAACGAATCAGCCAAGCCAACCAAGTTGGGTTTATCAAGCCATCCAGGAGCTGGGAAAGGCTACACGCTAAGCTGGTGAGCTCATTGAAGAGCTAAGGACACCCACACCAAAACTAGCCTGACTTCTAGGACACCCACACACACCCAACACAAGGAAATCATTCCTTTCTCTGCTACGGAATCCCTCCGGCCCTGACCTACCTTCCAGTGTTATTCAGGGGTTGTGGAGAAGAAAGCCAACCCACTAGCTCTGTCTGTGTGGTTCCCAACCCACCAGGTTTATCAAGCACATCGGGCCTTCATCCACCAATCCGATGCAGTCTAAGGACAAAACCACTGCGTGCATGCAACAACCAACTATTAAAGCTTTAACAGGGGATATACAACTCCCTAGATCGTTCTTGGCCCTATCGTGGATAAAAAATCCCATAGCAACCTACAGCACCCCAAATCGCAAAGGCTACTCAGCCAACAAGTGTGAATGAGACCACAGCCACACAACGTAGGTACTCACAACAATCCAATTGATCAGGGGAGGACGACAACCACAATTCAGCGATGAAGTAATCGAACATCACACAGTCTGACAATGGGGAAAGGGAAAATGATCCCTTGCGTGAACGGGTGGAAGAACATCTCACAGACTAGCAATCGAAAAGAAAAAGAGAACGAACCCCCAATAAATGTATCGTGGGTCCTTTTAACTCTGCTCATCGTGAGGAAAATGAACAACCGACAATGGGGAGAGTGGAAGGATGTCCCCATGCAGTAGTGGAGCTAGTGGAATAATGGAGAGTCCGCATGGAGTGATGGGGTAGCGGTTTTCTGCCATCGTGAGATTCAATCCACTGGTGGAGTGTGTGTGTGGGAAAGGATTGACAGTCCTACCACACTCCACTCTCTAGCAATAACTGCCCCAACTAATTAGCAGAACATTAAAGTGGCAGCTGGATGAGACAAGGGAAGGTGACACATGGCTTTTCCCCCATGGATTAAGGTTTAACATTCCCCCTCCTTATCCTTAGAAATCATGCCCTTTTCAATATGGTTGCAGTGAACATAGCTGGTTGGGGTTATTTGATTAAAATGCATAGTTACATGATGCCACAATGTTAATATGTGCTGTATATCCCAATATACTATCGACAATGATTCCAATCATCGAACAATACAAAACCAAATCGATGGTGGGGATTTTTCCTTTAGCTCCACACCATGATTAATTACAATGTATATATATCATGTATATTTAGTGCATCGGGGTCAAAATTGGGGATGTTACATTCCCCTCCCCCTTCAATAGCACTGTCCTCAGTGCTTTACAAAATTGAACAAAATGATACACTGGTATCACGTCAGTGTTCCGCATAATTGAACAAAAATGGATGCGCCAATCGCATGGCGTCCTCCAGCTCCCACATAGCCTCTTCAAGTCCGTAGTGCTCCCATTACACCTTTACCTGCCCTATGGCTCGGTTCTGGAGCATTGTGACCTTCCTGTTGAGGATACACATTGGCTCGATTTGGAACTCTCCCTCGGGTTCCACCAGAATCACATCCCAATTTGGTTAGGGTCATGTACATATCTCTTAAGCAAAGAAACATGAAAAACATTATGAGCTCTAGTGCTAGTAGGTAATGCAAGTCTATATGCAATTGGCCCTATTATTTCAAGCACTTCAAACGACCCACAATATCTTGGTGACAGCTTGGCACAAATTCCAAGCTTCAAGGAAATTTTATTTGCCCTCACTCTGAGGTAAACATGATCCCCAATGCTGAACTCCTTGTTCACCCTATGCTTATCTGCATACCTTTTCTGTCTGTCCTGTGCTGCTTTCAGATTCTGTCTGATCTTTACAACCTCTTGCTCCATTTCCTTGAGCAACTATGGTCCAAGCACAACTCTGTTCACTGGATTATCCCACGTCACTGGTGTCCTACACCTTCTGCCATACAAAGCCTCATACGGACTCATCCCCAAGGATGCCTACTATCCATTGTTATAAGGAAACTCTACCAAGTGTAAGTAATCTTCCCACTTGGTTGGTCTGTCCATCACATACATGCGAAGCATATCTTCAAGCACCTGATTAACCCTCTCTGTCTTCCCATCTGTTTGAGGATGGTATGCAGTGCTGAAGTTTAGCTTTGTACCCAAATATGCAAACAACCCCTTCCAAAAATTAGAAGTGAACTTGACATCTCGGTCAGAGACTATTGCTTTCGACAATCCATGTAATTTGAAAATATCCTTCATGAATATCTTTGCAATGTCATCAGTCTTATGCGTAGACTTTACCGGTATAAAATGTGTTGCCTTTGTCAACTTGTCTACCACAACCATGATGGAATCATGTTGTCTTCAAGTCATCGGCAATCCTGTAATAAAATCCATGGAAATAACTTCCCATTTCCATTCTGGAACTAGAAAAAGCTGCAAAAAACCTATTGGATGTTGATACTCAACCTTTACCTGCTGACATTTCATGCACCTTGAAATGTATTCAGCCATGTGCTTTTTCATTCCTGGCCAAAAGTACTGCTTTCTAGTTGTAGCAATTGTTTTCTGATATCCTGGGTGACCAGAATATGGAGCTTTATGGATTTCATCCATAACAACTCTCTTCAAACCTACTACATCTGGAATATAAATTCTATATTTATAAGTAAGAATTGCATCTTCTCCCAATTTATATCCCTCATACCTCTTCTCAAGACTTTGCTGTTGCGATTTGTCTTTTACCTGCTCATACAATTCATCTCCAGCAGTATGGTTAACAATCTGCTGCCTCAAATCTGATTGGAAAATACTAAGAGATGCCACATGCATTTCTTGCATCTTCCTGCTGAGCGCATCAACTACCTTGTTTTCTTTTCCCTTTATGTGTTTGATTTCAAAATCAAACTCACATAAAAACTCCAGCCATCTTGCTTGCCTAACATTCAAAGTAGGCTGATCAAATAGATATTTCAGACCACAATGGTCCGTCCTCAGTTGAAATCTTCTACCCATCAAGTAATGCCTCCACATATTGAGAGCATGTACTATGGCTGCAAGCTCTAGATCATGAGTGGCATAGTTCTTCTCATGCTCCTTCATCTTTCTTGACTCATAACATATCACGTGGTTGTCCTGCATTAGGACTCCTCCTAGCCCTTGTCCGCATGCATCGGTACATACCAAAAAATCTTTCTTTGGATCTACAACTTTCAATACTGGTGCACTGGTGAGAAGGTTCTTCAACCGCTGGAAGCTTTCTTCACACTTCGAGGTCCATTCTAACTTTATCCCCTTCTTTTTCAAATAAGTGATGGCATGTGCAACTTTGGAGAATCCTTCAATGAATCTCCTGTAGTATCCTGCAAGTCCCATAAAAGATCTTACATCCGTCACATTTCTTGGGGTAGGCCAATTCATAATGGTTTCAATCTTCTCAGGGTCCACTGATATACCCTCTTCTGAGATAATGTGACCCAAATACTGTATTCTATCTCTGTAGAAGTCACACTTTCTCAGTTTTGCATACAACTGATGCTCCCTGAGCAATTGCAATGTCAACCTCAAATGCTCTTCATGCTCTTCCTCATTCTTAGAATAAACAAGAATGTCATCAAGGAATACAAGAACAAAATTGTCCAAATATCTGCTGAAGACACTGTTCATAAGGCACATAAATGTAGCTGGTGAATTTGTGAGACGAAATGATACCACTACAAACTCATAATTCCCATACCTTGTTCTGAAGGCTGTCTTAAGAATGTCTTCGTCCTTGATTCTCACTTGATGGTAACCAGACCTCAAGTCGATCTTGGAAAATACCTTTGCTCGTCTCATCTGATCAAAGAGGTCATCAATCCTAGGCAAAGGATATTTATTCTTCACAGTAAACTTGTTCAACTGTCTGTAATCAATACACAACCTAAGTGTATCATCTTTCTTCTTTACAAACAGAACTGGTGCTCCCCACGGAGACACACTCGGCTGGATATACTTCTTTTCCAACAACTCCTGCAGTTGAATCTTCAGTTCTAACATCTCTGGTGTACTCATCCTGTAGGGTTCCTTGGACACTGGTGCTGCTCCTGGCACAAGTTCAATTGTGAAATCAATGTCCCTCTTTGGAGGAAGTCCTGGAATCTCATCAGGAAACACATCTTTGAATTCCTGTAACACCTGATATTCTTCCAACCTAGGAGTTTCATCTCCTGTTGGCTCCAAAATATGAGCTACATACAATTGACAACCTTTCCTACAGAACTTCTTTAATTGCATTGCTGAAACCTGTCGTACTGAAATCACCTTTGGAATACCTTTCACAACTACTGGGTTTCCTTCTTCATCCATGCATTCAAAAGTCTTGTTTTAACAGTCAAGCTTCACTCTGTGATCTTCTAACCAATCCATTTCGATTAGAACATAATAGGAACCAAGTGGTAGAACATTCAGATCTACACAAGTGATCAATCCATTCATGATAAATGGACATTTCTCTACCACTTCACTGACCTTTCTCTTAGTTCCAGTGGCTAGCTGAACTAACCAAGATTTTCTATGCTTTACCTTCTTAAAAGCACAAATCTCCACTACTCTAGGAGTAATGTAACTGTGAGTAGAACCAGGGTCAATCAAAATAGAAACAGGTTGTTCAACAATCTTACCTACAACTTCAACCATAGTGGACTGGTGATCTTCCTGGCAGTCCTCCAGTGCTACATAAATTCTAGGGACTGCCCTTGCTACTTGACCCACTGTTTGTGCTTCCTGAATGTTATAAGCTGGTCTTGCACCTTCATTCTCGAGTGGAGAATATCTGCGCAAGTGGGGTCCTTCACATTTCCAACATTTGAGTGGGCCTTTGCTCTGTTGTGGCTCTTTAGGATTTCCACCTATCACTCCAACTGGATTACTCGCATCTTGGGATGGCTGCTTCTGCTAATTCCTGAATCTAGAAGGTTTGAAACCTTTCCTCCTTTGGTCAAACTTCTCATTCTTCTTGTCCTTCCATGCCTTATGGTTTACCTTTGATTTTCTCATAGCAATACTTAGCCTTCCTTATAGCTTCTTCAAGAGTTCTAGGTTCATAAAACTCAATTCTATCTTTGTAAGACTGAGGAAATCCACTCAGAAACTGCTGGACCTTCACTTTTTCATCTCTGATGTACCAGACATACCTCAATAATTCCAAGAACTTATTTGCACATTCATCCATGGTCTGCTGTCCCAATCTCAGCTCGTGGAACTCCTTAATCTTGTCATCATAATACCTGTCAGAGAGGTATTTCTGCTTAAAATACTTCTTGAACTGTTTCCACTTCAATCTCCTTTCACTAATCCTCTTTACTAGCTTGAAGTGTTCCCACCAAATGGATGCTCTTCCATTCAGATTGAATATGAAAACTCTTGCCTTCATGTTTCCGGAATAATCTTGTACTTGGAAGTACTTCTTTATCCCAAGAAGCCAAGCTTCAGCATCTTGTCCAGTCTTTACCTCACCATCAAATGGAGGAGGTTTAGCCTTCTTAAATTCATCTCGAGAGCGATCCCTATGGTGTCTTCTTCTTTTCATTTTACGGGAAGATGAGATTATATCCCCACTGGATTCTTCAGAGTTAGATGATCCACTAGAAGTCCTTCTCCTTCTCCTAGTACTGCTGTTACTGATTTTTGGTCTTGCTGTACCTCATCCAGAATCTATCTTTCTCTGCAAATATGTCAAACTCTGCAACATGGTAGCATTCAACTGATGCTACTCTTCCTAGGCTTTAATCAAGCTTCTCATGGTGGCTGCAACATCTGACGGTGTCTCTTGGAATCTCCTTCCATTAGACTCTATGTCATCATTTTCATTACGGGCATTTTCTCCCATGACATCTCTCGCACGCTCATAGGAATCCCAAGCATCATACCCATCACGGGTTCTCATGACTGAACCACCTGTTGCTTTACCACACTGTTCTACTTGGAATACTACTCTGGGAGGTGTCTATAATTCTGCAAACGTGTAAGTGGCAAACTGTTAGATGCATATCATTAAAATAAATTAGAACTACTTGCCTTCCTCTTCTGGAAATTCATAAAATAACAATTTTGCTAAAACACAAAATTTACTCTCTTCTTGTTCAGCCCTGTAAGCTACTGACAATCTGCTAAAAAATCCATTGAAAAACAGTTGAAAACTGCTTGAAAAATCCACTTCGAAAAACCCAAATTTCCTTGTACAGGATCGGGTCTCATCCCAACTAATGTTTCGACATTTTGGCAGCCAAAACCACTAATTTTCCCTGCTGCTCATCGACAGCATGTTCATCTATCTTTCTTCGGCATGTCGGACCTGTAGTGGTCTAAGCTTCCGAATTTCATCGACGGGTTGCTCTTCTATTTCCTTCCGCTCTATCGGGTCCGTAACCATCTAACCTTCCGAACTAAATTGGTGATCAAACCAACTTATGCGCTGCATCGGCGGTCTGGTACTCCGTGCATCGGGTGGCTAGTCGTCTTGGTTTCCGCAACGCCAACCAACGGTCCTTCTATGTCTTCCGTGGCCATAAGCCTATCAGCGGTCAAAACCTCTAGTCACTGTGGCATCGGCAGTCGGGACTTCTACCCATTAGAAGGTTATTCCTATAGACTTCCACAACGGCGGACGTGCAATCAGCTAAAAGTTTTCGATGCCCATCGACGGACCAACCACTAACTTCTCCCGCGGTGTTGGCGAATACTTCAACTATAATTTTCCGATCGACGGTCGAAACAACTATCTGTCGGAGGGATAGTCTACTAAACAGCCGCAACGGCAGACACTCGATCAACTATCTTCCGCCGATCGACACTCTAATCCTCTATCATTCACTGATCCACTTCACTAGCCTCGCCAGCTTCATCTTCTATGCGTCGACAATCCCAACAACTATTCATCGGCGATCCCAACAACTATTCTTTTTCGATCGCCGATGATCTCGTTCCTTAGAAAATTTTCGTAAATGTTCCACCTTGTTTTCCGCCACATCGGTCGTCGGAACAGCTATCCTCTGTGGCATCAGCCGTCGGGGACTCTATCCGTCGAAAGGATAGTCCTCTAGCCAGCCGAAACGGCGAACACAAAATCAACTAAATTTGTCCGACGTATTTCATCAGTGGTTCCATCATCTAGTCATCGGCGATGAAATCAACTAATTATCGCTGAGCCTTCTTTCTCTTCCCTTCGTCGACATGTCATCGACAACCAATACGACTAAGCATTGGCGAGGCGATCAACTAATCATCGCTGATCCAGTCGTCTAAGCTTCGCCAATCGCTGACGATTCCACGACTTAGAAAATTTTCAAAATTTTCTCTTGTCTTTTTCTCCACCGGTGTTTCAGCGGTCTCTTCGTCTATCTTTCGCCGATCCGATTAACTACCTTTCGGCGAAAGAATCCCTTATCTTCTGTTGACATCTTCTCCTATACGTCGTCAATCCAATCAACTATTTGTCGCTACCGTATCGACGAACTTTAACCATACGCAGCCGACGTTCCGACGCTTTCGTCCTCATTTCTCTGCCGATCAAATGACTAATTTTCGCCGCCGGGTCTACATCGTAGGTTCATCTGTCTAAGTTTTCAGATGTGCCGATGGCCAAACACATAGAAAATTTTCTGAAACCAAAGCTGTGTGTCCCTCGTCGGGTGACCTTCAGACTAGCTCTTCCACTGCATCGGAAAAACTTCTCACTAAGTTTTCCGATGGGCCGATGTTTCCAGCACTTAAGCAATTTTTTTTTTTTTTTGAAGTTTAGAATTTTCCTGATTTCTTCTAGGAAGTAGGCAACCTGCCTCTGTCAACTAATATTTCATGTCCCATTCAGGCCCATCCTGCAACCAGTGCTCTATCACTGCATCTTCATGGCCCATTCAGGCCCACACTGCAACCAGAGCTCTGATACCATACTATAACGTCCCTGACCCTCCGACCGAGCAAGAGGACGCTACTAGAAACCAAACATCTAGGAATCTAGCCCCATGAATATGATCATACATATAATACCGAAGAAATATACTTAAGAACATAAAACATACTACGATGCATACTTGTTCATATACATAGCGGAAGCAAAACAATGTTCATTCATATACAATTCAGCATTCAACATGTCCATCATCATAATTCATTAGCATAAAATATGATTACAAAACAGATTAGCCAAGAATACTTATCTTATGAGAACTGTCCTACAACCAGCTACATCGCTGCAACGTTCCACCCAACCATAGGCCCGCGTGCTCTTTAATCTCTCAGCAACGCTGCCACCCCCGAGCTGGGCATGATTCCCCAATGAATAAGGAACTAGCAGGCTTACACATAGCCAAGGATAACAACACAACAAGGATACATAGTTTAGCCAAGCCAACACAGTTGGGTTTATCAGGCGAACAACGGATCAGCCAAGCCAACCAAGTTGGGTTTATCAGGCCAGCCAGGAGCTGGAAAAGGCTACACACTAAGCTGGTGAGCTCATTGAAGAGCTGAGGACACCCACACCAAAACTAGCCTGACTTCTAGGACACCCACACACAGCCAACACAAGGAAATCAGTCCTTTCTCTGCTACTCAGGGGTTGTGGAGAAGAAAGCCAACCCACTAGCTCTGTCTGTGTGGTTCCCAACCCACCAGGTTTATCAACCACATCAGGCCTTCATCCACTACTCCAATGCAGTCCCAGGACAAAACCACTGCATGCATGCCACAACCAACTATTAAAGCTTTAACAGGGGATATACAACTCCCTGGATCGTTCTTGGCTCTATCGTGGCGAAAACGATCCCACAACAACTTACAGTAGGCCAAATCTCAAAGGAAACTCAACCAACAAGTGTGAATGAGACCACAGTCACACAATGTAGGTACTCACAACAACCCAATTGATCAGGGGAGGATGAAAAACATGGTTCAGCGATGAAGTAACCAAACATCACACATTCTAACAATGGGGAAAGGGAAAATGATCCCTTGTGTGAACGAGAGAAAGAACATCTCATAGACTAGCGATCGGAAAGAAAAAGAGAAAGAACCCCAAATCAATGTATCATGGGTCCTTTTAACTCTCCTCGACGTGAGGAAAATGAACATCCGATGATGGGGAGAGTGGAAGGATGTCCCCATGCAGTAGTGGAGCCAGTGGAATAATGGAGAGTCCGCATGGAGTGATGGGGTAGCGGTTTTCTGCCATTGTGAGACTTAATCCGCTGGTGGAGTGTGTGTGTGGGCAAGGACTGAAAGTCCTGCCACACTCCACTCTACAGCAATAACGGCCCCAACTAATCAGCAGAACATTAAAGTGGTAGCTGGATGAGACAAGGGAAGGTGACACATGGCTTTTACCCCATGGCTCAAGGTTTAACATTCCCCCTCCTTATCCTTAGAAATCATGCCCTTTTCAATATGGTTGCAGTGAACATAGATGGTTGGGGTTATTTAATTAAAATGCATAGTTACATGATGCCACAATGTTAATATGTGCCGTATATCTCGATATACTATTGGCAATGATTCCAATCGCCGAACATAACAAAACCAAATCGATGGTGGAGCTTTTTCCTTTAGCTCCACACCATGATTAATTACAATATATATATATCATGTATATTTAGTGCATCGGGGTCAAAACCGAGGATGTTACAATTCCTCTCATGGATCTGCCTTGTATTGGTCTGCTGCCATGAGTTGGTTACATGTGCCATATGAGTAAAAAATATTGATGTACTACAGATGCCTACTGGAGGACATTCTTCGACCGAGATGACATTTTCACCTCGAAGTGACAACTTGTTCTCTCAAATCTCTCGCTTATCATATCCCTCTAAGTCTCATGCTTTGGGGGGTATTCTTTTATACCTAAATCCTGTCACCACCATGTGATAAGAACCTTAACTTCCATGTTTTCCCTTAATCCCAACACTTAGGGTGGAAACTTACTTTGTTTGTCATTTCTACTTGAAAAAACTCAGCACCGCGCTTTCCTTGTGGCCCATGAGCGGTACCTTGCTCAGCACTACCTGCATCCTATTTTCAAGAAGCTGTGCCACCACCTATGGTCTTTGGTCCAAAAGTATTTCTCATCGAAAGCGCTCTGTCATAAGAGAAGAAAAGCGGTACCCTGGGTAAAATGGGAAAAAGAGAAGTTTCTCGAGGGTTCTTGATAATGAGCCTCGTGTCCTCCCTTATCCCTATCCTTGTGGGTCAGTTGAGTTTGAGATTCCCCCATCATAGGATCTTGGAGCCACCTCATCCACAAATCTATCAACTATCCCTATCCATTGAGCCTTATAAATACAAGCTCATGTCCATAGTTGAGGGGGAGAACTATAGAGGTATTGTTATGCTGTTGGATTGACGACTTATCCCAAGTCATTGGAGAGCATATAGAGCAAAGTTGGAGCGTATGGGGATGAAGTGTTTGTCTTGTGGAGGTTCTTGTCGACACTAAGGAAATGGTTGTAAGCTTCTCCATACATTCTTAATGCAAAGCTGATTTCCGTCCCACATTACTGTTGTTTTGATTTCACATGTACATGTTGTTAGATTCCTTAGTCACTAACATGGAGTAGATGATTTTCTGGTAGCTTTTATGTGTTTGCATGTTTGATCTATTTGTAGGTACATAGGTTCACTATCGAAGTAGCATTCCAGGTGTCTACGTCATTCATGGAAGGTCTTCATCCTTTGTCGTTCACTCATTTGTTCTGGATCTGAACCATTCAGACCAGAGGAACAACTTCTGTCTGTAGAAGGTGCAATATTCCTGATTACAAACATGGCCCTTACCAGCGTCATAAAGTCTTTCTAATTTAATGAACATATTTACATTTACCTTACCAGCATCAAAAGGTCTTCCTAATGTAATGAACATCTCTACCCTGATGGATGGAGTTGTTTTTGCGCAAAGGCCCAGAAATGACTCAATTCCCAAACAATGCCCAATGGTCAATAAAACACATCGAACAACATGCTTCCCAAGAAGAATAGTCATTACAAATTCTGTATCAGGACCCTGAGGTCCATTAGTAGAACAACGTTAAGTCATCCTTGTTCTTCACTAGTATTCACTCAATCTATATCTCAGGACAACTCCAATCGTGGCCTTATAACGAGTTGAATGATTAATGAATCATTATTAGTAGTTGAGTTCACCATAATTTCGTCAAATCCTCACACACTCCATTATCAAGTAGCATGATGACAACATGAATGGTCACGTGGGCTCTTGACCTGATTTTTTGTATGGTGATTCCAACTACGCCGCCCCTTCTGTGGTGCTATCATGGTATCAATGGCGTAGGTGACCCCTGGACTCACTTGAAATCAGCTTCGAGTTGCCTTATGGTGTGTGGAATTGATATCTATCACTTCATCAATCCCTCCTCATGATGGTATCGACATGCCTTTGTTTTCAGTGCCCTTTGCTCCCTTACCATGCTGTGTGTAAAGGTCATACTTGTCCTTTTTTTCATAATCATTATGGCACTCCTCATCATCACGTGTACTGAGAAACCAATCTCTAGACACCAAGATACAATCTTCACCACCAATGCTACCTGCCTTGATCTGCATTTCGCTTCCCCTTTAGTTAGTTATTTCCCCATGCATTTTAAAACTGCGAAACAAGTCACAACCACAGATATTCTGCACGAGAGATCTCAACCGTTCAACTGTGTATCCTTTTCTCGATTTTGTGATCTCTAATCATGTTAACCATCATGCATGTCTTCATCACAAAACTTTCCTGGGTCATCAATCTAACCTCCACCATATCTCCGTCGTTCGAGGGTGTAGGCCCTACCATTTTTCACATTGCCAAACTTTCTTAACCATTGTGCACTTTCTTGCCATGAAATCAGCGAGGAACGTTGATCAAATCCCTATGAGATCACCACCATTCAAAAGCACAGGGCCTTCCAACACTTCACAACCCCACACCATCTCATCTATCGCGTAGGTTTGGGTGAAGAAATGATTCTCCTCCGTAGATCTCCCCCATCTAGGATCCCGGTCATTAAACTGTGCAATCCCTTCTAGTTATCGCAACCCTGTAATGCCTTTATCTCTCCTGTGTCTTTCACTGTGAAAATGTGTCTCCCCCGCAGATCTAGCCAGCTCAAAATCGTGACCATTGGGATACAGAACATATAACGAATTTCGCATAACTCCATGGCTTAATGCTTCACACATATTTTCCATTGCGAAATCCTCTGTATCCATCGATCTGCATTATCTGCCCATCCGATGATCGATCTTTCTCATCATTCAACCTTTCTCCACCCATGCCAAGCTTCTTGCGCAACTGTGCATATGTCCTCAGTGAAATCCTCATCAACCATTAATCTTCTTTGCCATGGATCTACGCCATTTCTCCTCGCCACTGGATAACTGTGAGCAGAATTTCATATTTGAAACAAAATACAGGGCCACAGCTCCGAGGTTTCAATTTTTTACCCTTGCTAGACCATGGGATAATCCTTTTTGTTACTCAAGTTAAGGACAAGCCTTTCAAACAACCTCCAAATCACTAGACATGGAAAGTTTTTTCCTATACCCCCATTAATTTCACCGATTTAGACCTTAACAGGGGAAATAGTATAGTTGCCTATGTAGAAATCTAAAAAAATTAGCATGAGTGCTAACACCTTCATTATAGATTCAGGAGCTTCCAGGCATATGGACTCCATAGAATACTACTTCTTAGCCATTTATTCTCATAGTGGTCCATCTATTCGAATGGGTGATGATTCATAAATCCAAGCCAAAGGGATTGTCATGATTGATCAAGAAGATGGGTACTTCAATAATGTTTTGTTTGTACCAGATCTAGCAGGGAACCTACTCTCATTGTATCAAATGACACACAAAAAATAATCCAAGAGAGTAACATTTACTCCAAATTTAGTGGAGATAGTAGATATCCCTACAGGCAAGGTTGTGGCTTTGGGTGTTGTTGACCATGAAGCAAGAATGTACAAATTCTCTCATTTCCTCCCCTAGTCTCAAGGGAATGCACTCCTGACTCATTCCAATGAGACAAGAAAGTTATGTCATGAGATATATGGCCATCTAAAATATAGGTACCTCTAGGAATTGAGCAAATAAGACATGGTGGAAGGGGTTCCTTCTATCAAGATCTCAAATGGCACATGCAAAGGATGTGTAGTGGGCAAGCATCCAGAGCACAACTATGAGAAAGGCAAAGAAAGGAGAGATGTCCAAGTGCTTGATTTTGTTCATTCAAACTTCACTGGGCCTCTTCATACACCCTTTTATGGATGATCAAGGTATGTGTTGATCTTCATAGATGATTTCTCAAGGTTTTGCTGGGTATACTTTCTCAAACTCAAATCTGAAGTTTTTGAGACTCTCAAATTGTGGAATGACCTGGTTGAGAATGCATGTGGAAAAAATATCAAGGTCCTTAGGAATGAGAATGGTAAGGATTATGTGAAAAATAGTTTGCATAAACTTTGTGAATATTGTGGCAAATGCAGCATTCAGTGCCCTACACACCACAAGAAAATGGCGTGGTAGAGCGCAAGAACAGGGCTCTGAAGGAGATGTCAACATGTATGTTGGAAGCAAAGGATTTGAATCCTAATATTTGGGCTGAACCCATTAGATGTGATGAATACATCCAAAACAGATCTCCTCACAAATATTTGGTTGGAAAAACACCATATGAGGCTTGGATGGGTCATAAGCCAAGTGTTTCTCATTTCAGGGTCTTTGGCTCAAAGGTTTGGGCTAGGATTCCTCCAGGGAAGAGAAAGGCCTTGCAACCTCAAAGAAAGGAATCCATTATGGTTGTATATTATGAATATGCAAATGGATACAAGCTCTTTTACCCATCATCTCATAATACCTTCATTGAAAGGAGTGTGCAATTCTAAGAATAACTCATGGAGGAGACTGAATTTGCTCAAGGGGAATTTCACATCCTCCACTCCAAGATGATGTAAGTAATGAAACTCTTTCTGATTTTTCTGATTATTATATTTCTGAATATTACGATGACATGAATTCATATCATGTCTCACCCATTTGTCCCAAGTGGGCTGAGAAAACCATTGAAGCAGCTAGGGATTTAGCTGGAAATCCACTAGATCTTAGGAAGACTATATCTCAATTTCACAATGCTTTATCTGCATGTTAATTGAATCTTGGTGAGATATGATTCATAATGGTTGGATTTGATCCTAAAACATATCAAGAAACATCACTTGAAAAATTATGGCAAACAACCATGCAAGAAGAGTTCAACTCATTGCAAGACAATGAGACTTGGGAATTGGTTCCCTTGCACTCCAAGAGGAAACTAGTGCAATGCAAATGGGTATATAGGACCAAAGTGGATGATGATGGTTCAAATATAAAGTATAAGGCAAGGCTGGTTTCCAAAGGCTTCTCTCAATTTCAAGTAGTGGAATATACAAAGACATTTGCACCTATTGCAAAGATGGACTCTATGAGGCTAGTTTTAGCCATTGTTGCATCTAAGCGCTGGGAGGTTCACCACATGGATGTGAAGAGTGCATTTATTCATGGTGAAATTAAAGAGGAGATATATATTAATCAACCTAAATGTTTCATTGAGAATCCTTCACCTGTATGCAGGTTAAAGAAGTCTCTCTATGGCCTGAAGCAAGCCCCTAGGGCTTGGTATGCCAAGATGGACATTTTTCTGCTCTTGTTTGGCTTTGAAAGATGTAAATATGATCCTAATGTGTACTTGAATCATGGTGATTTATTGCAGGTCATATTGTTGTATGTTGATGATATTTTTATTATAGGTAGTTTCACTAAAGAGATTGGATCGATTAAATCTTTTTTGCACAGTGAATTCTCCATGACTGATCTTGGATTGTTGAAGAAATTTCTTGGATTGGAAATTGAGAAATATGAAGTAGGGATAAAGATAATCCAACAAAAGTATGCTGCATAGATTTTATTTAAGTTTAAAATGTATTAATGTAAGGCAGCCAAGTGCTCATTCCTTTCTGGTATCAAACTAGGTGAATTTGGTGCATCTCCATTGGTGGACAACTCACAACTAGTAGGGAGTCTACTGTCTATTACACACGGTATTATAGATTTGGAATATGCTATAGGTTTTGTAGAAAGGTATATGCAGAAGCCTGGTTATATCCATTTGAAGGAATATGAAAGGATCCTTCACTATGTGCAAGGAACCAGACACTTTGGGGTACACTATGATGTTGGTTCTCCACTGGAACTAGTTGGATTTACTGATTCTGATTGGGTTGGCGATCCTATTGACATGAAATCCAATTAAGGTTATGTATTCATGATTTCACATGGTACCATATGTTTTTCAAGCAATAAATAGCACACGATATCCTTGTCTTCGGCTGAGGCCGAGTATAGAGGAGCAGTGAACACAACTACACAATGTGTGTGGTTGCAAGGTATTCTTTGGGAATTTGGAGTTGCATTTGATTCACCCACAATTATTTGATGTGAGAATCAAAGTGAAATCAATATTTCCACTAATCCATTGCAGATACAGAGTACCAAACACATTGAGATACTCATGCACTACATCCGGAGCTTGGTGCATGACCAAGTGATAACCTTGAAGTATTTCCCATCTGCAGAGAATACTGTTGACATTTTCACCAAGAGCTTCACAGAGAAGACATTCACCTATATGAGATCCATTATTGGAGTGGGTGACACATGGTGATGTCTGATATTCACTTTCATATTCTGGCTCCATTTCCATTTTTGAAGAGAGTTTTTTTTCCCATGTGGTTTTCCTCCTTACCTTGGTTTTTATGGACAAATAAAATTTCTGTTGTTTGAGGTGACTTGAGCCTTATTTTCCAAGCCCTCAATAATATTTTGGATAAGCTGTACTAAGTTAGGATTAAGGGGGGGTGTTAGAGCAATAATCCACCTTATTACCATAATCATACACCTATGACACATTTCATTAGCTTCTATGCTTTATTCCATGGTCCAAACTTAGGCTAATTGATCATTTACTGATAGTTGAGGCGCTCTAGGTTGATCATTTTGACAACCCAGACACCCTCATTAATCACATTTTTTCTTGGTGCACTCCCCCATCCCCATATTCAGGGATTATATTTGACTTGAGGTGCTAGTGCATGTTTTTGGCCTACCTTGGGAATTTATTGCCTCATTGGGCCACTCCCACTCACCCATGTGCTCACCCACGCTTATAATTCCTCCATTTACGTTCCATCATACTTCACCCTCGTTCACACTTACATTCGTTACCGTTTGGGATGATTAGGAAGCTCATTGATTGACCTAGGGGGGTTTGAGGGTCAAATCATGAGCTGACACATGTATGCATCCATATGGACTCCAAGGCCTCATGATTTTCCCTATTGTATTATATACATGTTCTATAAATATTTACATGTTGTATAGTCATAATAATATCTATTATTTACTTCATTTGTGTATTTTATTTTCACGCTTTCAGTTGTTTTGTGCATATTTTGTGAGTAATATAGAATTGCAAGAATATCCTTGGCTCCTAGATCCTACTGTGAATCAATTATCACAATATAAGACACCGATAGTCCTTAAGAAAAAAAATTATTAGAAAAACATTACTTCATACAATTAATTACGTCAAATTCATTTCCACGAGAAAACTATATCTAAAACATTACAAATATATCATAATAGCATTCTAATAAAACAAGGAGGAAACATACATATAATCCAACGATATATTGAAATAACTTACCTCTATGTCACCTCTAGAAATATGGAAAAACAACGTGTGAGGGATGACTCTCCACCCAACCAACCCCTCAGTGAGACACTGAGAGCCCTGAGCCCCAAACAAATAAACCCTAGCCAGATCTAATCTCTTTCCTTCCATAATCATTCATGTATTCCTCCAAGATCTAAGAATAATGAATTCCCTTTTCCTCCAATCCTCCTCTTTTTTATAGTTTTTCTTCTCTTTTCTTTGGTTTTTGAACAAGTCTATTTTATTAGTATCAATTAACAAATTTGCTTTTATTTATTTACTATTTTAATATTATTATTGATAGTTATCCTATTATTGGTGGTAACAAGTGTTTATTTAATATTAAATTTAATCTAATTAAATATTTAAATTATTATTTTATTATTTTATATAGTTTTCCTATGTTTTTATTTATAGTTAAATTAATAGTATTTTGTTTTGTTTTTACTATAAGTATTGGGTTTGTACAAAAAGCTATAAGGTTAGATTGTGATATCCAAAGTGCAATATTTTAGGAAAAGAACCCTTCTTATCATGCTAAGACAAAGCATATTGATGTGCAATACCACTTTGTGAGAGACATGATTGACTGCAAGAAGGTGTTGCTAGAAAAGGTTGACACCTTGAAGCATGTTGCAGACTCATTGTTGAAATATGTCAGTACTAAGAAATTTTCTTGGTCTAGAGAATATACGGTCATTGATTCCCTAAACATGTGACCCTATTAGTACATGTCCCATTATTATGTAAAGAAAATAACAAGGGAGAGAATGTTGGGTATGTGCTATATTCTTTGCACGTGGCTATTTTTGGGGTATTTTGGGGTTTTCCCTAAAATGAGTAATTTAATCCTGGTTAAGGGATTGGGGTCTCTTTTCTATTATGGGTTAACAAATTAGGGTTTTGGATGTTGCAAAATACCCAAATATTGTATTATGAATTATTGATAATCATAATTATAAAGATATAGGTGTGGATCTTAGGTTTGTTGGCTTTAATCTTTAAGGGTTTCAAGGGTATATCTCTATTAACTGTGTGTATGCCATTGTGTATTCTCTATTTTTCTTAAGAATTTGTATGTGTAGCTTCTCTTTACAACTTTAAAACTTACATCCCCATACTACCATGTAGATTCTCCCTCTCTTTGTTGAATCTCTTTAAGTGTCGTAATTCCTTGTTGCTCGAAATAAGGTAGTTGAAATTCATAAAGGAAATTATGCATAACCTCAACTAGTGTCTATGTCAATCATATTGTTGGAGGGTCCACAAATTTTATATAAAATCTCAAATCCCTTCCTCTCAAGGTTCTTTGTAACTCTACTAGTTTATAGGAACTTGGAACTTCCTTTGACCTCCAAATTGTTCACATAGAAACAAATACGGTTCTCCACATCGTCTTCTCCTTTTACCCAAAATTTTGGGTACCTAGTAGGGCATTCTCCCTCTATTGCAACCAACCGCTAAGAGTATATCCAACTAAAATGAGCCCAGTAGGACTTATTTATGTCAATATACCTTGGTTTGTAAATGGGACTAAACTAGTAGCTCCTTAGGCACTACTAGAATCTCTTGTACTATTTCCACCACTACCTCCTAATAACCCAATTTGACTACTATTATTAGATGAACTATGTGAAAGAGGATTCAAAATAATATTAGATTGGAAATGTATTGTATTATTTGATGGCACTAGAGGAGGGGTTGAATCTAGGTTGGCGCCTTTAGTATGTGTTGTTACATATGCCTTCAGGAGTGTTTCATCTCTACAAATGGGCCTACTTAAATCCACAAAAGTGTTATGGAGGTCATGTTGTATTGCATCACTAGATTTACATTATTCCACAACTTTATCAGACGTCGGATTTGCATCCTCAATCTCAAAAACAATGTCTCTAACCCCAAATGCTCCGTCCTTTGCTTCTATAATACATCTTTATCCCAGCCACATCCACTTGGGTTCTCTTTTTCTACGATCCCCCTCTTATTTAACCATGATACATAAAACTCTCCTCTTTTCCCTAAGTTATGTTGCTCCATCAACCTTCCTTCATCAATACTTCTTTCTCCAATTTCCTTCCATAACTATTCACTCATTTTCTTCACTTATATCATTTAATTCCTCCACCGTTTATTTATAACGTTTGAACTCCTTAGAGTTTTTTCTCCCCTCCCTTGGTCCTTCTACATTTCACAACTTTCCAACCCTAGGTTCAACCACACCCCCATAGTTCAGGGAGTTTTCATTGCCATAACAATAGGGGTGAATGGAAAAACTGCTCCTGTTAATAAATAGATAAATAAGAAAATATAATGCCAAACATCATTGGAATAGAAAATAAAAATGGTTCAATTCCACATCAAGAGACACATACATACAAGTTTTTTTAATAAGATCCCAAAATATATTCTTTATCTATTCATTTATATTATCTTTCATCATAAACATGGTTGTGATCATAATAGAAAATCCTAAAATACCCACAATTTCTTTCCCTTTACCCTGTTAACCCTACCCAATCCTCGATGGGATTTTATAAAAAATCTAGTTGTTAGATTGACTGCGTCAAGGTAGTTACAAAGGGATAAAGATGATCCACTCATTTATTACATTCCATCATTTGTAAATGTAGGTTGTGATATTGCACCACTTTCTTCTATTGTTCTTGTGCCTTATTCATACTAATCCTCATGTTCCACATTCTCATGTCTTGAATCTCTCATACCTCCACATCCTCTTACCCAAAAACAAAGTGGACAACAGGAACCAAAGCGATAAATAATGAGCTGCACCCTTGATTTTTTCCTTCCCTCTAGTCCAATTGAGGATTTTGAATATATATGATTTGATAATATGGAAGCGTTCCTTGAAGAAGTTTTTAGTAAACCCATTTTGTCCAAGGGCTTTGTTAGGCTCCAAGATGTAGTTGGCATCCACTATTATGCTTTTTGAGATTTATGTTTCAAGAGAAATATTTTCTTCATCACTAATCAATTTTGTAACATTGCATAACCTTAATTGACTCTTTTGCTATAGAACTAGAGTTGGTGATTTTTGTGTATAACCCTTTAAAATGTATTTATGCTTCCTCTTTAATGGCACCAAAATTTGTTATTTTCCTTCCCTTTGATTATTATATCTCCTTGATTGCATTCCTCTATATTCTCCCTCTAGTGTACTTATGAAGATACATTGTATTTCTATCTCCCGAGCCATAAACTTTTGGATTTTAGGCACCAAATATCTTCCTCATGCCTAAACTAATGGCATATTTTCTGACTTAGCTCTTATTCCTCTCTTAGGAGATATTTTTTTCTTGGTTTCATTTCCATTTTTATTAGTAGATCTTCCAAATAATTATGGATCTCTATCCTCTTGCTTGATCACGATTTATGTTGAGCTTTTCCCCATCGCTTCAAGCCACCTTTTACTGAATGTAGATTAGATTCCCACAAAAATGTCGATGAGACCTATATTGTGATATCCTAGTGTTTTGGATTATCTTAATGGATTATGGTTACTACAACCAAAGGGCTTGAACCGAAAGGGAATAGACGCTAGATCCACTTCCTCCTATATTGAAAGTCGAATAAGCATGTGATCAAAAGCTACTTGAGATAGAATCTCAATTTCAAGAGAGAGTTGATCCAAGAGAAAATAAATATGGACTAAAAATATATCTAGCTTTGTCAAAATGTGCCAGGGTCCATACCTACAATCAGACCATGTGAAGATACCTTATTTAGGAGGAATATCTATTAAGTCCAAATATACCATTAAATCCTCCAAATACTCTCCAAATTGATCGTTGAATAGACTACGTTGGCTTTTATCCTTATGATATTGTGTTGTATTAAAATCCCTAGCTACAATAATCAATTGTACTAACTCTCTCTCTTTAAGAATGAATAACGACCTCCAAAATCAACTTTTTCTCCATATGTAATTGGAGCATAGTCATTACATATTTTGAACCTTTCCTTTCATTCTATATTATCTAACCTAACTACCATTATCCAATGTTTCATTTCTACTTATTCAACTTTCTTATATATTCTAGCATCCTAGAAAGTGGTTTTTCTTCATGAGCCTCCTAAAGCACTAATAAATTTCCTTAACTTTTCTTGCATATCTTTGGGACAAAGCTTAATGCCTCTTCCACCTCCATTTTGGTCTCCTATATGAGAAAAACTTCTTCCTTTGACTAAATCCTTAACTAATTATACTTTATTTGTATTTCCCATTCCCTTATAGTTCAAGGAGATCCGATTCATTATCCACTAGATGGGAGGGATACTAATTCTTCTTCATTTTTTTATTTCATTTTACTTGGACTATTCAATGGAACTTTCTTGGAAGAGCCTTCTAGGGTTTTCTATAAACTTGAAACTATATCCTTAAATCCTCACTCTTCTCTTTTTTCTTTGGATATTTTCCTTCTAGTTTTTTTGTAGGTAGTTTCGCATCCTCATATTCCTCTAGTTCATCTTGTTGTTGCTACTTAGATTTTATCATAGTTACAATGCTATTAGGGGTAGCAGAGATATTTGCTTGAAACAATTTCAGTTATTTAAATGGATCTTAGGGCATCATTGTCTTATTGGATTCCTTGAGCTCAATATATTTAAGAACTAGTTGTGCTTGAGTTTTGACCATTTTAACATAAGATCTATATGAATCCCCTTGAACTGGATTTTCAAAATGTTCTCCAGTGTTGGATTGAGATAGCACTTGGAAATGGTTTTGAGGAGGTTCCCTAGAAGTAGAGGGACGAATGTTCATTAGAACAAAATTTTCTTATTTTCCCCCTTTCTTCACTTGTTTCCATCCTCCATATTTTCATGAGCAACTTGTTGAGGAGGGGATTTAGAAAAGTTCTTTCCAAAATAGCCATATTTATGACATATTTTGCACTTAAATGGAATTTTTTCATATTCCAATTCTTTAACGTGTCTAACCATCCATGGATAAATTAATGGCTTATATAAGGTCATTTTCCAGGTCCAATTCAACACATATTCATGCATAAGAAAACTTAGGAGCCTTCGGTTCTGATTTATCGATATATCTACCCAGGGAGTTTCCAATTGCTACCAAATCATTCATCTCTCCAACAATGCAAAGGTATACGAGGGAAATTCACCCACATAATAGGGACCATAAATGGTATTTTTTTATTGAAAGTTAAAGACCATATGTTTAAGTACATTCCTCTTGGCCCCATAGTATGGACCACTTTTGAAGATCATGTGTTGATCCTCATTTCTCTCAAAGAGGAAAACAAAATAACCTCAACAACTAAAGTTTTGCTACAAATATTTTGTGTTGAGAAGCATCAAATTATTTTGTATCCAAATTTTTGTGGCTCTCAATGAAGGCCAAATCCCATTAAATTGACCTACCAAGATGCATTCAACAAGGGTGACTACTTTGATGTGAGAAGTAGTAGAGTAAATTTCCACCTCTAGAACTGATGTAACTTTGACAAATCAGGATGGATAGATGGGATATGATACATGAGGATATTAGTAAGTCTATAGGGAGTGGAAAACCTCCACCTCAACTCATTGAGAATCCCCCCTGAATTTAAATCTAGGGGATACTTCTTGGGTATCCTGCACAGGGGACACAAAATCAAGCGACTAGGGTTCCATTATTGTGGTGTACCCCAACTTTGTGCTATATCCCTTGTCCGTTGATTTTTTTGCCACTTAATAATATCTTCCTATATGAGAGTTCTATATCATTGGATGATAGGACATGGTCTCCTCCTCTCATAATCTCTTTTATGCCCTTTTCTATCCTCTATATTGTAAGTGAAAATGCAACCCATCTACAAGTTGGGAGACAAATATGTAACACATGGTATTTAGTTGGGTGGGACCTTCAAGGACTAGAGAGGACCAATTTCAAACCTTTCATGGTGTAGGAGTCCATTTCCCTATAGGAACTCTCTTTCTGAATCCATGACTTGTCAATATCAAGCTTAATCATTATCTAAGTAGGGATTATTGACCTCATCTAACCATAATGAACCATTATCATAGAATCACAACATGCTTTGAAATGATCACATAAGGTATAAATCTCATGCCAATAAGTGAAGCTTTAGTGAAAGGGTCATGATTCTCCTTTTCTCTTTCTTATCAAGTTTTATATCTTTAAACAAACCCTAAAACGTTATTGCAAACTTTAGATTTGGGGATATTTTCAAGGATAATATTGGGAATTCCTTTGAGGAATATCGTGGGGGGATGGATTGGGTGTACACTTTGAGGTATGGCCTATTGAGGACCATGTCTTCACTTATAAGTCTAGTTTTTTTTTTTAACCCCCACTATTGTCTTGGGAATAGAGGAATTACATGCCATGAATTATTTGAAGGTTGGTTAATAGGTGGGGGGATGAGTTTCAAATATTAAGGAGAAATAATAAGTGTGGGGTTTTATGTCATTAAGAAAGAACATGAGGAGGAATTGTTTAGTATGTTATATGAAAATATGAATTAGTTGGTTTTAGGAGAAGAAGTGGTCATCAATTAGGTTATATTATACAAGCAAATAAATTTAATTGGGAAGTTTCATGAGAGGGCCACTGTATAAAAACACTATCCAAATGGGTTAGCAAAGTTGGAATATATCATTTTGGATACTCTCCCATTTTCTATATTATAGCTAGGGACTAGGTAACCTTTATATTTATGAATGGAAATTATAATGAAGTAATCAACAAATGGAAGTGGTATTGGGATAGTGTTATCCTTTCCATTAAGAAATGACAAATCCTACGCTTAAACTTTGAAGGAGTTTTCTAAAACAATTGCAATATATGTTAAGTTTCCCTACCTTCCCTTAGAGTTGTGAAAAGAGAGAAGCCTTAAGGACATTGGAAACATACTAGACTCTTGACATAGATGAGAAGACCCTAAAATATATGGTATCATTAATGGTAGAGACATTTTTAGAATTGAATCTAGAGGTGGGATCCCAAATGAAATGGACATTGTGATAGGGGGTTGTTCCTACAGGAAACAAATAGAATATATGAAAATTCCATGAAGTTGTAATATTTGGAAATTATCTGGACATATTAGAAAGGATTTCCAAATAATAATGAAATAGATGTTGAACTCAGGGGCGGTAGGTGCATGAGGGATCATTTTTTATCCAAGAGGAAAAATGTAAATTCTTTTGCCTGGGGCCTCAGATTCAAAATCAATAATGAAGAAGAATGGTTATCTCTCTTTCATAAATTGGAAGTTGTTTCTAAATTAAACATTCCTTGCCTAATGGTTATTGGTGACTCCAAACAGGTAATTCAGAAGGTGTTTTAAGGGTATACGGAAGATAAATAAAATTGTGGAAGGATTTATAAGTGCATAATGCACATTGACAAACCATCCTCGATAAGTTTTTACCACATGAAAAGAGAAAAATAATGGTACTGTTGATAAGCTCGCCAATATAGGTGTGATAAATGAGCAAGTAGTGGTTGTCTATGCAAACAATTCCAAGGTATCTAAATCTATCCCATAGCCTTGAGGGCTAGAAATATTACACTTTGGTATAAGCAGGATAATCCAAGAAAATATAGGATTTTGGAGGTGTTCCCCATTCCCACCTCCAAACCTTCATTGTTCCCCTCCTTGATCAGGACACCTAGATTCTTGCATGTCGGGGCAGTCTTCATCTTGCGTGACATAGCAGAGACTCATATTCTTGGTTTAATGAGATCTTATCCCACATTATTTTCCCCATCTCTTGAGAAAGGGGTGAAAACATGAAGTTGGGAAACAATTTTATGACAATAGAGTGAAAAAAAAGAGGGTATGTGGATGAACACGCGAAAAAAATTCAACCTCATACTCTAGGTCAAGAGTTTGTGAGATTTCAAACTCTCGGCCGAGAGATTAATAAAACCCTATGCCGAGAGTTTGAACCAATCACCGTGCTATACTTTTAAAAAAAACTCTCGGTTGAGATTTTGAACTAAACTCTCAGCCGAGAGTTTGGAAGATATTTTTTGGCCGAGAGTTAATGGTCGACAAAACTTGTGAAAATAACTAATATCTTTATGGAACCTACAACTTCAGCAATCCCAAACCTTTGCAAATTTTAAATATTATTTGTCGGACTTGGTAGCAATGGATTCATCTCTGAATATAGTTTCCATTGATTTCATAATTGTTTCATTTCGATTTGAATTTCTATTTATTAATTATTTATCCCTTGAGAATTTTATTACTCTGAAAAATCACCCAAAATGAAAATTCAATATCATAACAAAGGCACGACCAAAAAATTTGAAATCTTCATAGAAATCATAATTGCCTTGTCCTCTTCAAAAGGGTACTTTTAGTTTTTCCAATAAGAGTTACACTAAAAGTAAAATTGAAGCTCACCAATGTGTGTCGATAATGCACCATTTTCTGAACTTATGTTGTTTTGATAAATAATAAAAAATTGTTCTCAAGTTCGAAAAAACTAAAAATATAGTCCATGCACAAGTGTAGTGTGCGTAGATTATTATCATACATTGTTTTACATAAAATTAATAACCATCTCTCAAAAAACTAGTGCGCACGTCGGTCACTCATTATCCATACCTAAAATTTTCAAGTATATGCCGTTGGTGCATACCAAATATGTCCCACGATATGTCCATAAAAAAATTAAAAAAAATATGAGTAGAAATATAATTCAATTATCTAAAAAATTTGTGTTTACTTCAAGTTGAAATTCCTAGGGGAGATATGCGTTTGGAGAGGTCGAAGTTGAAAAACATAAAATTTAGCAGTTTTGTTTGTAAAAAACAAGCCAAAAGTGTTACCCAACTTCGCTTTTTCACCCAAATCTTACACACTTGAGAGTTATTGTGCTCATATTGATGAGAATATCATCGGGAAGGATACATTCCAGTACCATTTTTTAACAGTGGAGAATTCTTGGAAGCAAGGGAATTCTGAATATAACAACCTCTTGGTGTAGGGGGGGATACCAATTGGATTAGAAAGATTTCCTTAAGTCATAGTATTCAATCCCTTTTCTCTGAAAGGCCTCCTTTTGCTTTGGATGATTGTGGTTTTCATGAAAGTAGCAAGCAGCTAGTCGGCATTCCCATAAACTTTCTAGCAGGGTTCACAAGTGCGAGTTGGGATGAGGTGTATACTACCACTCGGGGAAGCATGGAATATTTTAAGAAGAATTTAAGGAGTGTATATGAAACAACAAGTAGATTTATTTAGGGTACCATGTCATTTTCTAAGGATGTCAAATATAACTCACTTCAATTGTCTTGCTTGGAATATTGAATCGATGATTTGGATGGTAATATGAGAGAGCTCTTGGCCTTAGTGGAGGAGATAAAGAAAGAGCTTAATAGGATGGTCAAGCTAAATCATACAACCATTGTCAGGAGTCTCCCTATGAATATGTTCTCCCTATGGAAAAAATTATTTCATGCAGCCAGTCTATGGCCTCCCAGGAAAGCATGAATAGAAGATTTGATCCTCTCTATTAGTTTGTTTTGTATGTTTTTTTGCAAGTTTCTGTGTAGCAAATTTATTTGGGTATACCCCACTCAAGTCTTGGACAAGGTTGGGAATCTAGTGGGAAAATTTTGCAAATATATAGTATCCCATGTAGTAGATATTCTGCCTCATGCATATCTAACACTAAGACATTGGTCTTTTTTTTTTTGTATCTAGATGGTTATGAACATCCTTTTTCTTATAATTACTATTTCTAGTTTCTGTTAAAAAAAATAGATGTTGAACTAGAAGATGAAGCAAAAGAAGAAACTAGAGTCCAAAGGAAAATACCTCTAGATATCATAGGAAAGAAAATGAACTAAAAGGATAATGAAAAGGTATGTAGAGACCATTTTGTTTGTTATTTCCCAAACAAAATAAAAACATAATCAATAGGAAGGAATCAATGAAAAGACTAGAAAAACATATGATATTAATGGACACAGAAAGGGTTTTCGAATAACCTGTTGTAAAATTCTCTTCAAATGAAATTAGACATGATCCTCTTGTACATGGAGAGGACAAGTGAAAGAAGGATTTGGATTTAAAATACCATAAGTTTCAATTTGGACCAAGGGATTCATATTGTGTTTATCCATAAGGAGTATTTTGTTTCTTCTCAAGCCTTCTAGAGGAGGATAATTCATTGACATAATTTAAACTAAAGTTAGAAATGGACACAAATATAAGAAGTAAACATGGAAGAACAAGATATTAGAATTGAATGGACGGGACTATGAAGGGGAACTAAGCTTAGAAATCATAGGAAATTTTCAAAAGGAGACTAGCAAGGATGAAAAAGAGATATATACCCAAAGAAGAATTATATTTTACACATATAACGAAGGGGAGACCGTATTTATTTTACTCTAGAAGTTAAATATTTCACAATTTTTTTAAGTACAATATTTTCCTAGCATTAAGAAGAAGTATCATTTAAGGTCAAGGGTTAAAAATAATGAAGGAAGTTAAGTTGTTAATGAGTGAGTTTTAGATTCAAGTGAAACCCCATCTTCTTCCTAATCATCACGGGGAAGATAATACTTCCTTACTTTAGCTTAGTAGAGAGTTAGAGAATAAATAGAATAAGGTAAATAAACAACAATAATTGGGGTCCTTAGCATAGGGAAGGACTCCCCAAGATTTAAAAATTCATATTTCTTTCTCTCAATATAATGTGTTTGGATCACCCTATAAAAATATCCATTAGGAGGGTGTGGAGAAGTGAAAACATGATGTTTTATGCTACAATAAATTATGATAAGAGGTGAGGAACTTAAAATAGTTTTAACAAATTTCTTTCATTGGTGCCACATTTAAGTTGTAGGGGTTGTAGTAAGATTTGGGGGCTTGGTAATAGGATGGAAAGACACAATGGAGAAACTTGATACCTCCATCCTTAATTCATCCATCCAAATAAAATTTAAAATGAAATCAACAAGAACTTCACACGTGTAAACATATATGGCCCCTATTTGAAGAGAAAGGAAAATTGTGAAGCTTTTATAAATAATAAAAAAATCAAGGAAGGAAACCGGTAAGTGGAGGATATTTGAATTTTTTTGGAGAATGGTGAAATAGGGGGAAGCGAGAAGAATAGATCCATTCATGTGTTATCTCTCTTAAAAACTTGAATATAAGGGTCTTTGTGATGTTGAATTAATAGAGCTATCCCCTACATGGAGTAATACTAGGTGAGGGGGTGAGGGCTAGAAAGAATACTAGACATTTTACTATTGTTATAACAACTATTGGATGAATCTTGGAGAATTAGATATTGGAGATGAATTGGAGGATTGTCTAATAATAGAGCTACTATAATTTATAAGGAAAACAGAGATATAGAACCCCAACACCTTTCAAGTACAATCCCTCCTGGGTTAATTAAGTTGATTAGTAAAATTGAAAATAACTTCAATGAAATGGGATCATGAAAAGTTCAAGGGATCCAAGGAATCACTTTTCAACGTATAAAGGAATTTTGAACATTCCTACAAATATATTAGTGAGAAATATTTTAATGAAGAAGGGAATCTATAGTTGAAACCTTTAGAAAAAGAAAGAAGGAACTCATCTATAGGGAGGAGGAAATATAGAGAATCAAAAGTAGAGAAACATGCCTTGAAGAAGGAGATGAAAATTCTATTTGTTTTCACAATTATGAAAAAATAAAAAGGAGCCATAACACCGAATGGGATTTGACACTAAAAGGAAAACACCCTGTAGTAGAGGTTTTTTAGTGTAACAAGATTGGCCAAAATTTTCAAAAAAACCTTCGCTACAACCTCAGCCAATGGTACTGGATGGTTTGGTGGAGGTTTTTACAGAAATTTATTATAACTAAAAAAAACTCGACAATCAGAGCATTTTGAGGAGGATTTTTTTCGATTCGTTTTATTGAATAAAACGTATCGGTGCATACAAAGCTAAAAAGAACCAATGCATTTTAATGTAAACAAGCATCGATGCATAAAACAATCTTAATGACAATGATGCTCTATAACTTCATGTGCATTGGTGATTTATAAGAAACATCACACCGGTGCTTATGTCCCTTTATACCGCATCGATGCTTAATGGGAAGGAAAACGCACTGGTGAAGTTTTCTAGGACATTAACATTCGTTGTGTTTTTACATTACCATGTGGTTATAATAATTTGTTTCCCATTGCACTATTATATTGAAAGCATCGGTGTGTTAAAATAATAAAATTGCATCGGTGCATGCAATGAATCCTTTGTTGCACTAGTACATTTTTATTGTAAAAGAACCCGTGTGTATAAATAATAAAAATGCATTGGGGCATATACCAACTACTTTGTTGTACCAATGCGATGTTATTTTGAAAGCATCGATGCTTACATTTAAATATTAACTACATTTTTCTGAATTTGACTTAAACACGCCTATGTGATTAAAATGATGAAATGCACTGGTGATCATTTTCTCATTGTTGACTAGTGACCAGTGACTATTATAAAAATTACAATGCACTAATATATCTATTTTTTTATTCTATTATTCATCAAATGAAATAATTTTTATAATAGTATTCATATAATTTTAATTTTAATTATTGTGTTTGGATATGATGTTTGGATTAATTTGTTATATCATCATATTTCATACATGTTCATTGTAATATTTAATCATCCATATATTTAATCATTGATGTAACATTTCACAACAACATTGGACAATGCAATAGAATAAGAAACTTATTTTATTATATATGAATAAGAGGCCCTTTGTCATATAAAATGGGAAAACATAAAAGTCTACAATAATCAAAATGTCAGTATGTAATTGTTACACTTATCGATAACCCATTGTCTTCCAACTAGGACCCTATGTCCAGTACATTATATCAAATGTCTGATTTTCATAGACAATATTTCAAAACATACAACAAATTGCATTAACATTGAATTATATTGATCGTCGTTCTTCGCTGGAATTGTTGTTAGTTCTTGAGCTACTTGCATGACTTGGGTTATTTGGTCGAATATTTTGTTGATAGCCTCCATTGTGCTCCTCCTCTTCAACTTCCATATACAAACATAAAAATAAAGTGTAATGAGTGTATCTACATTGATGGGCATAATGCAAAATTAGATAATATACATTATTATGTAAATTGAAAAGCATACTATAACAAGAATTGTGTCATGAATGACACATTCATTCAAAACCAAATCTAATTTTGTCTCTCAACAACTCTTATGTTGTCTCTACTCCATACTTTGTTTCCTGCAAGTTTTATACCACATCACAAATCCTATATTTAATATAAAAAAATTGTTGTTCCATTAATTATAAAATGAAAGAAGTAGAACAACATAGATACTTATAAATTCCACAATTAATTTATTATACGCCAACATATACACACAACCCATACTTAACCCAATGTCAATCAATTCATCTGATGGCTCTTGTTTGTATGTTAGCACCTATTTCAAGCATCCATACAAAATCACAATTACTCACACTTTACTATCAACCCTTTTTTCCTTGTCATCATGTCTTATGTGTTGAATGGGTTCCATTTTGCTTTTTCTTTTTTTACAACAAAACAATTGAAAAAATATATTTAATGCTAAATTAATTAATTATAAGTACATAATAGAAAAATCAATGATTACATAGATTACATACATTTGAAGCAATTTGTCCATTTCTTTGGCCATCTCCTTCAACACTTTTCAGATATCACCTTGTTCATCCTTTGAGATTTTCATATTCTTGAAAAGTTAAAATGACATTAAACTATTTTTATATTGATATGAAAAGTAAATATAGCATAATTAATATTAATAAAGGAATGCATTGTATTAGTATATACATATTCCAGAAAATTATGTTTTGTAATATTCATTTGCAATTATTCTTTTTTGTTGTTGTATGTTTTTGCTATTGCAAGTATGACAGGTCTCATTGACTATTTCTATGGAAACGCTTCCTGTAGTTTAAATATAACCTAATTCTTGGAGGCATTGGATTGTTTTTTGCGTTGTAACTGGAAAGCACGTCTATACACTCTTCCACTATATCCCTCATAGTTAAAAAAAAAACTCATTTCATTAACTTCCAACAACACTCTAGATGAACTAAGGACCAACTCATCATCATTAATTTATATCTTCCATATTTTTTATTTTCTTAGAGTGGAATTCCCTTCCCCCGGCTTTCAATCCCTGTAGAACATTCAACATATGTGAAATAGATTGTTTGAAACATGTTAGCAAATATTCTTAAGTACATCATTACGAGAAATTCAAAGAAAAAATTCATATTGATTACATTTTTATTCACCTGATTCATCACTCTGCTACTATTTTATCAAGTTTCTACGCTCTTTTGCACTTAGATTGCAAATAATCTTATCTAGTTTCCTCATTTTTTGGATCTACATGAAACAAATTAACCAATACACATTAGTTAAACTTACATATAATGTAAACATATCAATTTTATATTGATATTACAAAGAACTTGCCTTCGTCTCTTTTTTTGGATGCTCCCCCATCTTGCCAATTAGAATTATTTTTCCTTGAACTCGTATCACACATTTTCTATCAATAAACAACATGGACCATTAAATAGAGAAGTTATTAAATATATTATACAAATAAATTACATAACTTCTAGCTAAAAAAATAGTATGCCATATCGGTGCGCTTTATGAATAAAAATGCCATGGTGTGTCTACAATATATACAGACATGTGCATCATAAATATTTATGCATTGATAATGAAAAATAAATTAAAAAAAATAATCTACAACTTTCTCAATGCAATAAATTTATTCAACAACAATGTTGTGACTTATTATGCATAGCACATCGGAAAATTCCATAAAACTTGTTTACAAAATTATAGCCAAATGGCGTGCTTTTATTAAAAGTGCACTAGTGTGTATTATGGAACTGTCCACACCGAAAACATTGAAGGAATTGTTTTAGAAAAAAACACTAACATGGATAGGATTTTGGATCTGATGCAATCAGTGGTCTTATTGCATCAGATGTTCAATTCCTTACATATATAACCACAAACATATTAAATCTGAAGTGCCTAAAAAGAAAAACCCTAATTGTGAGATAATAGAGGGAGTTAAACCCTAATGTTAAATTTTGCAGCCACACCAAACAAAAGGAAGCAAAAGGTAACAAGAGTTCCGAGATGTAGGAAAAGGTGGTTTTCATAGTTGTTGATTGGTGGGGATCTGAGTGGAATGCCAATTTGTAGTTGAATATTTATTATGGAAAGATGAATTATAATATGAAGAGTCATCATTCATACCCTGAAACTACAATCATGCAAATTTCCTATTATTTATAAAGCATAATTGCTTAGCGTTCTGCTCTACACTTTGATAAGTTACTTTTAGACTTGGCGATTGAGGACAAATATTTGTATCATGACTTTTTGTACAAATGTTGTAGCTTTTACAAGAACTAATGGGAATTCATTATGAGCATGCTTCTTAGTACATCTTATTAGGGTGTCTAATTGCATGGATAATGAATTCAAAATATCATCCTTCATATCTTTGATAAGATTCCTTATTTCAACTTTAGTAGCCATGTAGTTAATTTTATAGGAGAAATTGTTATAGCCCTTAAGATTTTACCCTTTCTCATATCATCCCTAGAATAATTGTTGAAAATATCATTGTTAATTTCTTCGTAAGTAAAACTATAGATATCCTTAGAAGTAATTAGATTCAAGACTTCCATATATTCTTCGCATACCCCTCTCAATAATACCAACTTAAGTTATTCATCAACCAATTTACATTTGGTAGCACATTTACAACTAAATTGAAATATTTCTAGATAATCCTCTAAGGACTCATCAACTCTTTGAGTTATATGAAAGATTTCATCTCTTTGTTGGGATCCAAAAATGTCTTCTTTTCTATCATATGATACCATCATTCATGGCCTACATTCTCGTATCTTTATAACATCCTATATCCATTATTCTGCATCTTATTGCTAATTTCCTTATGGTTAATTATTATCGTTTTCTTGACTTTTTAATGATTAAATATGTTTTATCATGGTTTTATCGATGAAGGTTAATTATTAACATATTTTTGTATTAGAATATTCAACATTCCTGCGCTGACATACTCAACATCCTTGTAGTGCAGTCCACAATCAATTATCAATGCTTGCAAATAAAATCATGCATAGAGGTTTTATGGTACATATCTCCAACACAGGTTCTTTCTCGTCGTCATGGATTGAGAAGTCACAACCCAAGTCAACAGTTAAATATATGGATTATACAAATTGTTTTTTGTAAACTTCCAGTTCATGCACCAGTAGTTCCTGCACCATTCTCGTCATTATTCCAAAGAGAGAACTCCATTTATGATCAGATCATGAAGAATCTTCCAAAACACTTTAAAACCCACTTCGATAATGGTATGGTCTAGCCAAATCGTGGGTCGTTTTTCCACATTTGGAACAGAATGAGAGATAATTGTGGTTTTTTCACACGAATCCGCACATATGGCATGTCACACCCAGATTTTGTGCATGGCCGGTTTGCAAAACTAAACGAACTGTTTAAGTGACCCAAAGATTTGTGGGTTGGATCTTATCCTTCCCCAGTAGTGCCCAGTATATTTTATGTATAAATAAATCATTTTATTAGAAGGGAGGGGAGAACTGAATTGATTGTAATTTCTGAGTTCAATAAAAGCAAATGTTGATGGTGTTTTGTGGATGCACGTGTGACGTGAGTACCCAATAGATTGATGATTCATCTTCTTCAACCACGTTAGCTCATTTGGGAAGGGCCCCTCAACTCAGCAACACGTTGTTTCTTCTATCAGTTGCCATAGGTTTGATTTATTTTATTTAATTTGTCATTCATGTGTGAAATGCTTTGTTTTGTTTCCATATTTTCTTTATAATAGTTTTGATTTAATTCTAGTGCTGCAAAAAATATACATTGCCCAGCTTCTCATCATTTTCAAATATGAATTGAATTCATTTCATAAATTGATTTTGATTTGGCTTCGTTGAATATTCTAATTTAATTATAATCCATTCTCTGAATTAATATATGGTCTATTTTGGGCAGAGAGTTAATTGCAAATAAATCACAGAGTGATGCACAAGTTTAAATTACACACACATTTACTTAGTTCGCTATTGTGCATAAATCATCCTTCACGAAATATTGTAATATCATTCATTAAATTCGTGTTTCGATCAACAATTATATACGTTGGCTCAATTATATTTACATTTTAAGTGTGTGTTCCATGAAAGTATAATTCACTATGTATATTCTCTGAACATTCTTTCATTTGCAGACTGTGTTATGCTCAACGATCTCATGTATAGATCATGTTGGTATGCGAATTAATGTTTCATTCCCAAGTGCATCCATATTTTCTTCATTCCCAAGTATGAATGTTTCATATTTTCAAACCCATAAACATCTCAAGGCATCAGCCCACAAGGTGGAGGGAAAAAATCACAACTTGTGGGAATTTGATTTGTACTCTTAGGTTCTACATGGAATTTCAAATTCAAACAAAAATGTATCAGTATTCTCAATAGCAAGCCCATAAAAAAGTGGGAGGACTACAGGATTAATATTCTTCATTTTGTATTCAGCATCAGTCTCACTAATGGGGAATAAGTATGTATCTTCGTCTTCCTCTTCTTCATGACTACCCCCCATGCTAAACAAAGTATTAAAATCCCAATTGGAAGAAATGGTTGAAATTGACTCAATAGGTTCATATTTTATTCCAAAAAAATTATTAAAACCCCAAAAATCAAGAGGAATTTTGTTTAATTTTAACCTAAGGCTTGCGTTTTATTGACTGTCACAGTATCAATCAGCTCAAAAATAATTTCTCTAGCAATCTAACTTGATATCCCCAAATTTTATTTCTTACTTGTTTCTCTCTTGTTATATGTATAGGAGAGGTTAGAAAACAACCTTCCAAACTTCTATGTTTTGCCTCATATATATACTAGTTAGAAAGTGAAAACAAGGACAAAGAAAGGACATGACTTAATATCACATACCAATATTGCAACCTTCAATGCTAAATATTATCAATACGTTATGTAAGAAAAAAAAGGTAAATTGTTTTTCCCCTCACAACGACCAAAAAAGGGATAGACTCTGGTAATACTAGGGATTGATAGCCTAGATTCCATACCTTTCTTTAATTATCAATCCATGGTCATTAACTTTAAAAATGAATGCACTGTAAATGCAATCTTGGGTACAATCTTCGGTATTTTAACTTTCTAGGCCAATACTTATCTACATTTATTATTTATTGGGGAGTTTTTAAAGCCTTTCCCTATTCTAATGCTAATGAAATTCTATATAGAAACTATAAAGAAATCTAATCTTGAAATAATTCCTACTCCAACTAAGTTAATTTAGTCAAATGCAATACTACAATTCAATGGCATACATAATTATGTCAATTAGTCACACAATTACTCTCACATAAATAAATTGCATAAACAAATATAATCCTGTCAATTTCATTCAACCAAACACATTGCTACCATTATTATGTCCCCGAAAGGGGATATATATGAATCGCTCAGGTGAATTAATTTAGGAGGTAGGTTAAAAATTTTGGCATTTGAAATGTTTTTGCTAGTTTGTATCAAATTTTTTGGGGAGGATTATTTAAATTTGATTTATCTTGCTTTCTATTCGTCTATATAGGTGACGTAGGCCTCGGACTTTGTATCCCAAGACCTGACGGCGAGCTTGCGTAAGCAGAAAATGATCATTTTGTAGACAAACTGTTGTTACAGTTAATTGCTTGGATTCTCCAAAAAAAACCATCAATGTTCTTTTCAACATGCTATTAAAGATATCAATGACTTGGATTAATGTGCCCCAAAACCCGACGGCAAAGTGATGTCACCTGCTTGCATGCAATACATAGCTTTCTTGGTTGAGAACTTATTTTTATTTTTTCATACCATTTGTCCACCTCCTAATATAGAAACGAATGTTTACAGTTTCTGACAAGCCTCATTAAAGTGGAGCTGCAGATTCCATTATGTATTGATTTTGAGGCAGACACCCTCACAGCTTAGGAGAACAACCAACTTTGAAATGTGATCCATCGTTTAATTGTCATTATGGAAATAATCCGTGGCAGTTGGAGCAGTCTCTTCCGGCCTTGAAAAGATATGCGATGATACGTGGTAGTCGACAGGCACCTTAAAATTTTCACTCGGACAAATTTCATTCAATTATTCCTGCCATACTAATAATCTCTTTTTATTTTTGAAAATCGATGAAAGCTCTTCCAAGAGTTTGGCATTATGGACTAAAATGACTTCTGTACATACTAATATATAAGGTCCAGTGCTTAATTTTTTCACATTTAAAACTTGGTAACACCAAATTTCATTTTTTGAAGCTCATTTTCTTCTACCATTTTTATTCCCTGCAAGTAAGGAATTATGTAATCGCTTGGATTTTGATAATAGTGTCACAACAAACACAAGTTTTTATTTTATGATTTTGTTTAAATATCAAATGATTTGTGGGTGTGTGCAAGAAGTTGAGGGACCTTTTAGATGCAATGGTAGAATGAAGTCAAAATGCGCTCCTGTTTTGTTTAAATTGGAAAATGTGTTCCCTCCAAATGATAAGGCCGAGCCTCGACCCATGCTTGCATGGAATTCTTATGCCTATTTGTTTGCTTCGTACTTTGCTTCGAATTCAACATGCCTATGCCTTGGAGTATGATAAACCATCGCTAATTCAACAATATATCCAAATTTTCAATGTGCTCGTGTTTAACCGTTCGTCTGATTATGCTGTACACCTCCATTTTTTATGAGATTTTAGAAACAGATATGGTTTTTTTTGCAGATTCCAAATATGTAAATTTTAACAAGAATACATTATTTTTTCTATTTTTTTCTTATTTATCTTCTATCATCACTCCTTAACTCAAAAAACACACTGTTAGTGTTTCCTCCATATCTCTTTCGTTTCTCAACCATTTAAAAACAAATTGTATGGTGCACTAAATAACACCGAGCTCTACATGCTATAAAAAACCCATTTCCAAATAATTACATTAAGACATTCAAACGCTGCACCCACAATTGACGTACCATTTTCGAGGTTTGATCTCTTAGATAATAAATAAAAAAATAAAAAATATTATATTTATTATTGGAAAAATAGTCGTGCACTAATAATATATGTTCTCTATATGTATACCGATTTTCATAAGTTTATTCCATCATTTAGCGCCTCGCAACGTTGCACCCACAAAAACATATACCTTATAATTTGTCCAAAATATAAAAAGTGTCCGTTAAAAAATATCTAACTTCAGACAATTAACAACATTTTCAATAGAAAAAAATTATATATTTGGAAAGGTCATTCAATTTCCTACATTTCTTGTGTTTTACTCATCGCAAGATTCATTGTGTAAGTGTCTCAAAATATCCATACAAGTTGATGGATGTCTGTTTTTTCAGTGTTCTATTACATCTAACGCGCCAAAAGAGACCCTCATCTTTGTGCACTCACCCTTGTATAAGTTTTTGTATCTGGTTATACCGACATCACTGACATATTAGATGCACGCAATTCAAGGTAAAACTCTAACAAGTTACAGGTTGCTCCCTTCGCTACAGAGAACACCATCTGGCATATCTCACACTTTACCTGCTCCTAATTACATTGGGAAGTCGTGGCAATATGCATGCAACCACCATGCAACCTCTTAGCAACAACATAAATTAATGTGTGCATCCTCAATCTTGTGGTTTTGGAATGCATGGCCTGGTTTTGGAATGGATCTCTGCTTTTGTTGCGGCTCATATGCAGGGCTAAAAAAAGCCTTGTGAAATGTGCAGTAGCTTTCAAAGCCAAGTCCGATCATCTAACGACTTGGTTTCTGGCGTTGAAAGTGTATCTAAGTGCATATTACTGTTTTAGCAGAATTTTTCATAGCGAAGTGAGCAATTACCATGATATAGCGCACAAAACAATTCGGCAAGGTAAATTTACGCAGTACATTATCTATAAATATATAAAATAAAGATTGCGACTTACATTTTCTAAACGTCAATAAAGTGAAACGTGCAATTCGCAGAAGTGGACGAGTTTATCTATCACAAATTACTGGAGTGGCGCTCGTCTGCTGCTACAAGAAAGTAATTAAGTAATTTGCATCTCCCTTAGCTGTATCCCTTTAAATGTTGGCAAAGACTTGGTTCTCATGATTCTCCTCTGGATATGTGATTTCAGCCTCAAAATCGTTTTCATTAATTTATTGTTTTATTGTTTTTATTTATGGTTTTAATTTATTGTTTTATTGTTTATATTTATGGTTTTATTGCTTTTATCTTAAATTTTTCTAGAAATAAAAAAACGTTGCTTCAGGGATGTTGTTGATTTTTGCCACAAATACATTGTGAATAGAAAAGCCTAAAACATTGCCTTCAGGATTATTGTTGATTTTTGCCACAAATACAAAAGCCTAAAACGTTGCTTCGAGGATGTTAGTTCATTTTTGTCACAAATACCTTGTTATGAACATAGAAGCGTTTTGCAGTTCTCGCTACTTCATTTTCTCAAACTATACTTTATACTTCTTTCTAGATGCTTTCCACACTTAAAAAAATTGGAAGATACTTTTTGTGTTGTCGTTGTGGGATGAACCTAAAAGTTTACAGTCCAATCGTATCATTTGATGTCTATATCTCACCCCTCATACTTGAATGCACTGGATAGTTTATGATGCTTTATTTGAATTTTCTTTTGACAATTTTGCTCTTTCATGGACCACTTCATTCATATTTGAAAAGAGCAGATAAAATCAGTCCAACAAGAAATTGGAAAAAGATCAAAAAAATTCAGTTCACACAAAATTTTAGACCGAAAATTTTAAATGGATAGCATGACATGGAACCGAATTGAACACCTTTAATATGTTTAATGATGTGAGAACTGCACCAAAAAACGGTAAACGGTTGATGAAAATCAGTAATCTACCTGAGTGAAATTCAAAAGAAACAAAACGGCCTATTAGCTCAGTTGGTTAGAGCGTCGTGCTAATAACGCGAAGGTCACAGGTTTGAAACCTGCATACGCCATTTTCTATTATTCTTTAATTGAGTTTTTGTTCCTTTCTTTGTTCGATGACCGTCCTGTAGCCATCTGGTTTATCTGACGACCTGTGAGCGGACATGTGCATTTGTTGAATGGAAAACATTTATATTTTTGTCATGAACTTCAATCCCTAATGTCTCTCTATTTTTGGACTGGGTAATGAACTGCCATGATGCAAGATCACCGGTTCGATTCTGGGTGGCGCCAAGTTAAACTTTTCAATTTGGGCTGGGTAATGAACTGCCATGATGTAAGATCACCAGTTCGATTCTGGGTGGCACCAAGTTAAACTTTTCAATCGAAACCTATTGGCACCTTTAAATGTCATGATTATTATTTTGTTTTATAATTTTTAATGTAAATTATATATATATATATATATATTGATTTATTGTATTTTCTGATTTATTAAGTATTAATCAATTTCTTTAAAGTTAATCTTAATATGAAGATAGAGTTAAAAAAAAACGTTTGCAACAAATTTGATTAAGTTGGATAAATTTACTTTGTTAAATATAATGGTTGTGGTTGTTGTTGTTATATGTGTATCTGTGTATAGGTTAAGAGGTGAGTTTAGCTGTATCCCTTTAAATGACTGCAAAGACTTGGTTTTTATGATTCTAATTTGATGTGTTTCCATTAATTTATAGTTTTATTGTTTTTATTTATGAATTTATCGCTTTTATTTGAATTTTTCTGGACTTAAATAAAAGGTTGTTTTCACAATGTTGTTGATTTTTGCCACAAATAACTTGTGAACAGAGAAGCCTAAAAGGTTGCTTCCAAGATGTTGTTGATTTTTGCAGCAAATACCTTGTTGTGGAAAGAGAAGCCTAAAACGTTGCTTCCATGATGTTGTTGATTTTTGGCACAAATACCTTATTATGAACAAAGAAGCGTTCTGCAGTTTTCCGGTTGAGCTCATTATCATTAATGTTTCATTTTCTCAAACTATACTTTATACTTTTTAGGTTCCTGCTAAAGTTTAAAACTTTAATCCAAATTATTGGAGGCAGGCCTAATTTTTAGGTTCCTGCTAAAGTTTAAAGCTTTAATCCAAATTCTTGGAGGCATGCCTGAGATTGAGAACATAGATGAACGATTCGGCGTCATAATAAGAAAAGGTCATTGTTATCAATTGTACAAAAAATCTTTCCGTGAGCTTGTTCTAAAGCCAAAGTTGAGCCACAGAGAACTTTTAGTTACTCAAGTATAACATCACAATAAAATTGTTCAAATTAGTATATAAACTATTTCTTGACAGTCTTCTTTTGTTGCCTCAGACAGTTGATCAATTAACAAGATAAATAATAGCTTGATAATAATAAGGCACGCAGTAGACCAATTAAAAAAATAAAGAATAGCTTGATAATAATAAGGCATGCTTTTAGCAATACTGTAGTTCTAGGAGTCCCACCGATAATTGCATAATTGCAGCGGACTTAAGTTGGAGGCTTAGTTTCATAGACAGTTTTATTCATTTAGTTTAAATTCTTAAAAATAACTTGGACAGTTCTATTCATTTAGTTTAAATTCTTAAAAATATCAAATTAAAGGGGCGATTGATCTTTCTCTTAGCAATTTGCGGACCTGTGTCTACTGAAGGAGCATCGTCTTCAAAACTAAAAGTCACCTTAAAGTTGCACTTAAACTCTTCCCAGTCTACTATGCCTATGCGCACTTCCAGCTCTGTATACCAATTCTTCAGGATCGTATCCAAGTATGTGTAAACAAATGCGTGGTACACTAAGCAAGGTGATCTGTAGGACACGTCAAAACTTATAGTGTTAGTAAATAGAGGTTGTTAAATAGAAAAGGTGGGTGCCCCGGTGGTAACACTCTCGACAAAGTGCTACTTAAAATAGAGGAGGGGGCAGCCTTATATAGGGAATGTCCAGTCGAAGGCATGAGAGGCTTAATCGTTCATTCGTTCCTTATTTAAGGTTGGTTTTATAAGTATAAAAATGATTATATGAGATAGGAGGATATCAGACTCTCTGTTGGGTAGAGTTGTTCCACCGATGGAAGAAGGGTGAATTGCGAGAATTGTCCTATCAATATATTTCTCGGTTTCCCTCCTTTGTTGGGTTACCAGAGTGGTTTGTTTGACTCATCCCATAGGTTGGTAATGGAAGACGTGGAACTGCAAGAATACCCTCATAAACATACTGCATATGATCTTTCAAGTGAGTTGGATTTTCGGTTATTAAATTTAGTTTGTTTTATGGGAAGCTTGATGTTTCAATTCTGTTTGTATCTTATTGCTTTTGTTTTTGTGGTTTTGAGGAGATCATGGTTTCCATTGCCGGCATTCTATAAGCAGCAATGACCTTCACTGTTACATAGACAACAGTGTTTTCATTGTGTCCGTTAATGTTGTTTTTTAAATTAGAACAACATCCTCACCTCTAAATACTGTTCATTGTCGTAGTGTTCATACTTGATGATCTTCAACAAATTTTGGTTTGGGTTTTTGTAGCTCTTGCAAGATGGATTAAGTAGTCCATGTTTTTCAGAATTTTGAATTCCTGTCATCCTTCTCAAGGAAGGCATGGTAATTTACTGAAATCTTATAATTTTCTCAGTTTATTTTCAAAGGTTAAATTTGGAGAGTGTTGAATGCATGTGGCATGGTAATTTCTTGGAATAGCCTCACTTAAATTTTGTAAGCTTGTTTTTGAATGTGAAATTTGAAGACTTTTGAAAGACGGCCATCTTGGAATGCCTAGTAATTTCCTGCAATTTGTCTCTATCATAGAATTCAAAGTTAAATGATTGTTAATGATGGGTAAGATGCATATGTTCTATATAATCTATACTATTATTCAAAGGGTTTCCAATTGATTACATTATTCATATTGTGCAAAGGTTTTCCAATGGATTACATCATTCACATTGAGGTGATGAGTTTTTAACTTTTTTCTAACTTAGGAGTTTCCAAAGTCAATTTTCAACCCACATTTTGTTTAGTAAATGATGTGGCTAATGTGGAGGGGAGGTTTTTATTTAGGTCTTTTCAATTCAATGGTTTTTGTGGATATGCGATGTGTTTTTATGTTCATTGTTTGGTTTTAAGTAAAAAAAACCACTTGTTTAATATTATAAACATGATCCCGTAATGTTAGGGACTTATGAAATTCCCTTCTTATACCTTCTTGTAACAACCACTCGTTTAATATTATAAACCTGATCCCGTAATGTTAGGGACTTACGAAATTCCCTTCTTGTACCTTCTTGTATTTATCATCTATATACACAATAATATTCAAATGAGATGTACATCCATCTTATTGCAGAATGCTGAATGAGTAAGTGTCGTGTATGTGATTTGCAACTTGCTATGCTAGTTTTTTTTGGTTTAATGTAATAATGTGGACTTTGATGTAATTCAAGAGTGTCGCAGAATGAGTAAGTGTCGTGTATATGATTTGCAACTGGCTATGTTAGTTTTTTTTGGTTTAATGTAATAATATGGACTTTGAGGTAATTCAAGAGTGTCACAGAATGAGTAAGTGTCGTGTATATGATTTGCAACTGGCTATGTCAGTTTTTTTGGTTTAATGTAATAATCTGGACTTTGAGGTAATTCAAGAGTGTCGTCTCTTTAGAATCTAAAATGAAAGCCATCTCAATTACTTTTTCTTTGAGTGCTTAATATTACTTATGATCTTGGTATATCTCTCATTCAAATAACCCCTTGCAAGTTGGGGTGGAAGGGCCTTTCCCAGTTCAGTATGAGAGGGCAGGGAAAAAAATCCGTCAATGTAGTGAATTTGATACAGGTTCTGCATTAACTCCAATATTTTTATTGACTGGAGTCATGTGCAAGGTCCTCCTAAACCATGAACAATAATTTTAAAAAATATGACCTTGTTGCATAATAAAAACCAAGAAAGGGAAACAAATATATGCAGCCAGTTCATCCTTATTTCAATTGATTCTTTTAATTTCACATTTTTCTACTTCACACACTTTCAATAGCTTTCCATAGAAGGTATTATCAAGATTAAAAAAATATCATGTATTGTACCTATTAAGTTAATATTTGAGTATTTTAGTTTAATTATAGAGAATTTACGGTAAATAAGTTTTTCATGTAACCCTTCCACTTAGAGAAAGGTTTCACGATTTAAGGAGGAAATTGGTGTACTCGGTTAAGTTACTATAACGATAGGCATGGATATATTCTTGATAAGAACTTTTTGAATAAACTTTTAGGTTTGAAAAAATATGCCTTGTTCTTCATATGATGAATGTTGTTCTATTTAGGAAAATGACATATATAGAATGACTTGATTTTCAAAAAACACTTTGGTGGACCTAAATAAGAAGATGGATATTACATTCAATGTTATAAATTATGTTGTCATATTTTGAACCAAACTATTTATATGTTACTAGACTTATATCTTAGAGATGTTGTAGTTCTTGTTCTTTGGTACATTATGAGGTTTTTAAAATATTTGAATTTTTGAGGAAGCAATTCCAAAAAATATATTAGGATTAGGAGGTTTAAGGAGAGTGCTACTTCTTGTAAGAGCTTGGTCAATTCAATATTGATGGCAAAATTCAATGAAAATTACTGGTGTTACCTCTTCTTGTTGATAATACACCTTAAAATTAAAAAAGAGATTTTTTGTTATCGTTAACTCTCATTTTTAGATTGATTTGTCTTATAACAACAACTATAAACAATGGCGGGGACATTACCACCACGTGGCTCTTGCTAGTATACAAAACTCCATTACTAAGTCACATATTAATGACAAAGAAATCAAACTCAAGAAGTAAATTACATAAATGAATTTCATGAATAAATAATGAATGAAATTGATTCAATGCACGAAATAATTGAATTAACAATCAATAGAAGGTAACTATAGAAAGAGACAAGAGTATTCTAATGCTAATGGATACATCTACACACCAATATAATTCTAGTAAACATTGCAAAGTGGGCCCTACTAATCTACAAAACATTGGGTGATCCCCTAACTCAATAATGCATAGATAACTAAAAAACATTGAGTTTGGGGAAGAAGAATAATATTATTCCAAAAGTAGTTCATAGAAAACCTCGCGAGGTCTCAAAATTGTTTTCTTAAACAAATTGAAAATAGGGTTTTTAGTTGCTCAATTCTATCAAAATAAATAATTAAAAATTAGTTTCTTGAAAAGTGGAGAAATGTAAGGAAGGCGATCCTCAATGCGTGTCACAATCAAATCAGTTATTGCAGTTCAACAACTTCTTAATTTATTACGTATTCCATGTTTCACACCGAGTGCTACATATTCTTGATTACTCATATGAATAGTGCACTTTATTGCTTACACGACATACTAAGTGATTTTTCAGCATTTATTTCACCAGCACCTTTAACAACACTCAATTAACAATTGAATGTATTCCTTTTTCGATGTTGATGAGAAATTCATCAACACTTGGTTGAATAACATCATGTGAACAACTCCGGGGCCTAAATATGTACATAAGCAAGCTAACAGTTACAAACACACACATCATGAATTCTCATTCTCTTTCTAAGTAAAAATCATCTATTTAGCATAAAATCTCAATTATGAATTCAACATCTCCTAGAAAAATAAATAGAGCAAAATTGGTTAACAATGGACAAGAAAGTGTTAAGATAATCAAGCTAAATGAAGGCAATGATGGAAAAATACATGGGAAAAGAGGACAATTGCCATGCCCATCAATAGGCACGTATTATAGCCAACAAATTGGAATGGTTAGGATTGTGAATTAAATTTAATGGAACATGGACCTCTTACATATCAATTTTCTAAGTTTGATGATGAAGTAAACCAAAGTTATGAATATAGATTCATAACAAGTATTCAAGGATGGATGGAAGTAACTAAAAATGAACAAGTTGAAAGTAAATAAAGGAAGATTCTAGAAGAGTGTAGAATTATAGAATTTGGATGGGGATCTACTAAAGAGATAAAAGGAGAAACCCCACACCCATGTGTATAGTTGTCCAAAAGGAAAGAAGAAGTGACATGTATGAAGGATGAGCATAAAACATCATATAATGATGATGGTAAGATTTATTGATTAAAGATGTTGAAAAATATATTCTTTGGAACAACTTGAATTACTGGGGTTAGGACTAAGAGACATGAAGGCTATGAATGAGTAGTTATAGCTACTAGTGAGAAATAAGGGAAGAATACAAGAAATGAATATTGTGTTCATATAGATCATGACTCGACACAACAATCATGGAGATATAGAAATATTTAGTATGTAGTAAATATATGGTTACAGGTGCACATTTATTTTGATAAATATTCATTATAATTGTGTTCACCTAACATCTTCTATCTAGTTATTTTCCTTGAAGTATGGTTAAGAGGATGGTCAACATATGATATAGAAGTTTCAGTAAAATATTCTACTAATCAGTTAGGAGTCTCAGTCATATATGAAACATGAAAATATAAGGAGGTTGTCAATACCTAATGGGTATAAAGTTTATTTGTAAACTTTTTGGAGACTAACATATTGGATTAATCCACTTGCAAGATGTTTTTATGGATTTCAGGGCTAAAGTTGCTATGTGGCATTACAAGAAATACACCCCACTTCATCAATCATATTTGATCCATATGAATAGTTTATGTGACATATTTTTGGATATAGTTCCAACAAACCTCATAGATAAATTTCCCTGATGCAAATGGAAAAGGCACATACCAAAACAAAACAAAAAATCAAACCTAGACCCAATAGTGGATAATAGGGGTTGGCTAGAGAAAAAATTAGGTATGTTAAATGGTACACTATTGATTTGTTCATGCTCTTCAAAAGAATATAGATATTTTCTTGGAGCTCATCCAACAATTTAGGGGTTAGATGGGAAGGATTGTTCCCCATCCAAAGCTTAGATTTTGACACAATTATAAACTATTATCTATAAGGGGACATAACTCTTCTAATGACATAGATTGGGGACCACCATCAAATGTTAGCTCAGAAGATCCATTGTCCCAATGGAAGGAACTATGATTTAAAAAGGACATTAAAAATAGGCCTGGAAGAGCCATCAAATGGTGAAGAAATAATCAAAGGTCCAAGATTCCCAATGGAATGTGATCCAATAGTCATAAATTTTTTGGATAAGGATGTTTGAAATAGGCATGAAAGAGCCATCAAAAGGTGAAGGGACTAGCAAAGGTGGCAAGACTCCTCGTGGAAGGAAATCCCAGGATCGAAAACATTTGATTAAGTACATTGAAAAACAAGCCTAAAAAAGTCATTGTAAGGTAAAGAGATAGTTAAAGGTTTAACACTGCCTATGGAAAGTGTTACGAAGACTAGTGACTATTTATATAAGGAATAGTACACATAAAAAACATCAAAGGGAAAGTGACAACAAAAGGTCTGATATTTTTTATGACTGGAATAAGGGTTAACGATATTTAATAGATTAAGGATGTTTTGACAAGCAATAGGCCCACTCAATCTATTAGGAATTTGGAATATAACACTATCAAGAAATGGTCACACTAAAAAACCACAATATTTTAGATGAAACAAACCCATGACAATTTGGATAGGCCATGCCACCAACATCAAGGACGATGATAAAGGCTATCAAGGAGACATGGGATAATAAAAGGTCCCCATTTCCCGATAGAAAAACAACTCAATAATAAAAGCACGAGAAATGGTGGATATCAGAGACAATTGGGAAGAACCAATGAGACGGTATACACATTTTGATTGGGAGACCATACAACGATATGATCAAATCCACAAAGGAAGACAATACTTGCAGGTGGTCCCATTCTTTGAATCATGGGAGGTTGTCATGGCACTTTCATCCAAAAGTAAACAATATCATATAAGATCTCTCAAATATGGGAACTTATACATCAAATAAAACAACTCATGGTTCAATGAGAAATTCCCAAGGAAAGCATACAAAATCAACTCGATGAAGTTTGTTGAAGAAAAAGAAGTGATATATATTGATGAGTATGAAAAAGTGTCCCAATAGAAAGAAAATGATAGAAAATTGGACAACAAAGTCAATCCATAAGTAAAAAGAAGGAAGTAAAACATATACAAGATAAAAAGAAAATACAACAATGGAATGAGTTCAAACAAATAAAAACAACCAAAATGATGAAAAACAAATGAAGATATTCTATAGGAAAACTAGAATGTAATAAATAACACATGAGAATGAGAAAATGAACAAATAAATATTAAGGTAAACCTCATAGAAAAGGAGGTTTCATGTGGAGATGAGTCCAGGGGAATTGATAAAAATTTTTAAAGAAAGTTCTTGAAACGGTTAGAAAATCCCAAGGGAAGGTAAGAAAAAAAAAGATAATAAGGTTTGATCATAATAGCAACCAATGAAAGATACCAAATAGGGAAGTAAGCACCAAAACACATACAATATTAAAGAATGTAAATATAAAGACTAAATAGAAGAGCTCAAGAAAGAAACAACGCTGAGAAATATCTACAAAAGATAAGGAAGAACCTATCAGAAGGAAATAAAATATATATTGAAGCAAGGATGGGTTCAATTGAGAACTTGTAATTGTTCTACAACTATTGATCAAGAGAGTCCTAGAGGTCAAGAAACTCTTGATACACAAGCCTATTATGACATAGGAAGAATTGTAGTACAAGAAGCAACAATAAATTAGTGGAAAAAAGTGACAAGTCATGAAAATTGGGAAGAGAGATTTCTAGATAATGTTTAAAAATACATTTGAATGAAAATAGTGATTTTGTACAATAATAACTCTAAGTAAAACTAGCACTATAGTTAGAAATCAAGAAGGATGATATGCAATCCAAGTTTAGAGCTATGGATGATGCACATGTTGAAGGCATAGTCCAATAAAACTCACAAACCTTAAATAAGTTGATGGTGTAGATATTTATAACAGTATCCCTAAAGTGGAAGTGAAGGAACTAAATGGAATGAATCCTTTTCATAAAATTGATTGAATATTGTGACAAATTATATGAAGATGAATTATGCCAATGGAGGCAAGACACACACATATTTAAAAGATTTGAGATTGAAGGGTTCAAAGAAGTAAATATGATTGTCTCCATGTTGAAGGATTAGACATATACCAAGTTGCACCTAACAAAAGGAATAACATAGAAATCAAATTTGAAGGAAAATATATGACAAGAAAACATATGTTTAAAGAACAAAGAATGGAAAAAAACAATCATAAGAGTTAAATAAGGGGAAAAAACATAACTTTAAGAATGGTTTAAAACTTTTCATACCAAGAGAAATTGGAAAAATGAAAGGACACATCATAAAAGATATTGTCCATATAACTTTATAAAAAGATAACAATCAAAAGAAAGGAAAAGAGCAAAGGATGAAAGTTTGTGTGCAGTTGAACATGTTGATAATCCATAATAATAAGAATGTATCAAGTAAATATAAAGGTTGGATGGATGACAAGCTCCCTTATAGAATCCAAAGAATATAATCCCCTTAGATAAAGGATGATTTTTGGGCATGTGATTGCATTCAAAGGACTATAAAATGTGATGTAATAGTGAAAGGAATACAATTCGAAGGTGTTAATAAGTATGCACTAAGTTTAATTGGTTTGTAGGTTCAAAGAATACTATCTAAGATGGATTTGATAAGTTAGAAAATAGAATCACAAGAGTCTTGGAATACAGTATTGATAAGTTTGTTTCAATCCCATGATGCATAATATGGTAATAGTATAAAAACAAAGGTTGAGTAAAAAATATACATCATTGTATTTTGAAAAAAAGGAAAATAGAAAGGATGACCAACTTACAAAAGAACAACCAAGAACAAGAACATCAATCAAATAAGTAGATTGAAAATAAAAAGAAATAATAACAATGATATGAAGACAGGAAAAAACAAAGACACAAGTTCAGAAAAGAGAGGAAAAAAACGACCAAGAGGAAATTATTTTGGTAAAGGAAGCCATAGACACAATCTAAAGAAGCATAGTTAGCTCGAAGGCAAGGTCAAGGTCCTTGATGGAAGGTGATCCATTGATAAGATTTAGTCAATATGTATAATGGGATCTTCATCATAGGCTATCAATAAAGGAGCCATCCAATAAAAGACTAGGGCATATACTAGTAGAGCAAGAAAATTAATACAATATGTTGATAAATGTAGAAGTCATGTAAACAAAAAAAAAGGAATCAATGAACCAGAAAGTAGAGAAAATAATTCAATCATAAATAGAATCATTAAAAGAATGTAGGCACTACCCTTCTGACGTGAGGATAGATAAAGCAATGAAACAAATAGTGATAACAAAATAGAAAAAGAAATCCATAATTACAAGAACTAAAAGTATCATGGGATCATAAAATCACAAGCCTGATGCAATAGAAACTAACTATAAATACTAAGAGAAAATCACACAAAAAGTGCTAAGAAATACACAATAAAGCCAAGAATAAAAAAACCAAGAAAGTAACAAAATGTTGTTAAGACTAAAAGTGTTGCAAACAATAAGACAAATTAAGGTAGAAGAAGAGGATAAAGTAAAAACACCCATTAAAAGAAAGTAGATGAATAAAAAAAGAGTAAACCAAATAATTCATGATAAAGAAAAGGAACATGGTGATCATGTTGATTTTGGAAATTTTTTTTTTTTTTTCATAAGAAAAAATCATGTCCTTGATATTCATTATGAATCAAAGGGAATATTACAGAGCAGTCCCAAGCTAAGAAGTATACAAAACTACAACAGATAAAAACTGGACCAAAACAAGCCAAACAGTCTGGCCCACAACCGCCAAGACCAAAAAAAGATCCTAAAAGACTGTAGGAGTCGATAATAACGATCAAGAGTGATCTATGTTGGACACAAAAAAAGCCAAACCAGGAGGACAAGGAGAGACCAGAAAGTTGATCTAGAGATTCCCTCCAATCCATGCTAAAAGAACCTCAAAAGAGATTTCCCAAATACAAGTGCCCATAAAAGGAAAAGGAGACTGAGCTCCAGCATTAAGCTCTAAAAGAGCTGAAAATCACCACACTCTATAATATTCTCATCATAAATTTCAGAGAAAGAACATAGGCCTGGAGGCAAAACAAGGGAATCTTTGGATAAACCATTTGCTCTCTGATTGTGCTCTCTGTAGACATGACGAATGTCCAAACAGAGAAAACAAGTGAACAAGTGCTTGATGTTATCACACCAGTGATCCGGCTCAAGAGAAGACAAAGAGGCCTTGTTGTTTTCCCAGTTAATGATAACTGATGAATCGCCAAAAATATGCAGATAGGGGAGACCCAGGACTCGTGCAAAATAAAGGAGGGCCCACAGGGCTAGAAGCTCAACGCTCGTATTAGTACCGAGTCCACATCCAAGTTTGATGTTGAAAGTATGAACACTACTTAATGCAAGGATAAACCTTGCACCTCCCAGCTTGTCTGCTTCTGCTCCGTCAAAAAAACCATAAGGATAAACCAGGGCAGGAGCTGAACCAATGTTTTTGATATTTATCTTTTTTTTTTCCGGTATTGGATAGCTATGTAAGATATATTCCACCTAGTTTACCGTGTTGCAGAGAGACGCCTCTTTATCTTAAAAAATGCCCAAATTGCGAGATTTCCAGGTGCTCCAGAAAACAAAGAGTGGGAGATAACAAAAATTTGAATTTTGAGTAAACCATAACTCCAGAAGTTCCAGGAAGGAGCAACCAAAAGTCGGAGGCTCGCAATTGTATACATCACAGATACATGTAAAAACATTTTTTGTGAATGGAAAGTCAACAAAAATGTGATGAACTGAATCCTCACCTTTGTTGCATAAAAAAAATCTACTAGGCCCATACCAACCTGTTTTAGTGAGGTTATCCTAGGTCAAGATACAATTTTCAATCGCCAACCATATGAAGCATTTGATCTTCAGGGGAATCTTGCAGCGCCATATACCAACTGAAAACTTATTAATGATCGGATTTAGACGTTTCTTTACAATCAAGTCATATACAAGAACATCAGTTACCTTCCCATCCTTTTTGTTGTGGGTCCATTGTAGAGAGTCTGATGAATCGTTTAGTCTGATCCCTCCATGATTTAGGCCAGAAATGTATCTATTCCAATCAAACCTCCATTCTCCACCCAAATCTAGGTCGTTTGCTGATAACTAGTACGACTGAGCACCCACTAAAGGGTTGCAGGCATGCTGAAGAGTTGTGATGCCATAATCCCGAAGAGATTCCTTTAGATCATGGGAAAGGTAAAGGAAAGTGTCAGATCCAATAACAAGATCCATTTCAATGATTATGTTTTGACCATTCCCAACCTGCCACCCCAGGCATCTCCCAAACTAGGAGAGGGTTTTTAAAAATCCATTCCAGAAAATAGAAGTACCTCTGACCGAGAATAACTTGCATCTAAGACAAACATCCATCGATCAATATTTCAAGTACTTTGTGGAAATAACTTGGTGCCATAAGCTCGACCCTTTTAGGGCCATCCAAAGACTTTAGAGTCTCAAAGAAATGCTGAACCAATCTAAATTTTTGATTCCCCATCCCTCAAAATCAAAATACCTGGATAAAGTCTGCAAATCCATTAGATGATAACGATTCCTGTCCCCAAAGGAACCCCATAAGAAGGAGAAAATCAGTTTTCTCAGCTTGTTAAGTATAGTCTTCGAAACTGGGGCCAGAGCATACCAATACACATGTAGACTAGTAAGAACAACACGGATGATGACAAGCCTTCCCCCAGAGATAGGAGCTTGTATGCCCATTGATTTATCCTTTTCTCAAAATTCTTCAGCAACCAAAGCCAATCCTTTACCTCATAGCCAAGAGGCTTGATGAAATAGCCAAGATACTTAAAACTCTTTTGAATAGGATCCACTTTGTAAAGAAAAATATGAATAATGTTGTTAAAAAATCTCACACCCAATGCGGAAAAAGATATCCCAAGGAATAAAAATAATAATAAAAATAAACACACCCACATAATTGAGGCCATCAAATGGCAATGAAGGAAGAACCAAAAGGAAGCACTACAAAGAACAAGAATAAGGAAACAAGAAAATCAAGCGGCCATAATTGGAAGATCAAGACCGCGATAAAATTAATAAACAAATGGACAAAGAAGAACTAATAAAGCATATAAAATACAAAATTATAGTACATCAATTTACAAGACAAAGATCAAGACACGCACCAAAATATAGCCATGAGGCTACCAAGCATTCCACGGTCGGATAGTGTTCGGGTTAAAAAACCCTTCCCCTGGGCATTAATCGGGATAAATGCCGTAGTTTTGGACAAACACCCTTTAATTATAGATTAATACAAGCTTAAGAGTTGCTTTCTTAGTAGTCATAATGACTAAGGCAAACAACCATAATATATAAATAAATAATTATTGTAATATAATTGAAGATGTGTACAAGATACTTGAGAATATGCTTGGGCACAGAGAAAAGGATAATCTATCTCATTTTTTAAAATGGATTATGTAGTCGAAAGGAAAGAATATTATTATAATATTAAGATAATTATTTTAACAATTATTGAAGTGGGTCTTTGTCTTAGAGGGAGAGTTTTTTTAACTATAATGTTATGCATTTAAGTGGGATATATTGTTATGTTTTCTATTATTGATTTGGATGGATAATGACAATCATTTATGAGTTGTTATAGTGATTAAGTTAATGTTTTTATTATTTTGACTAAAATATTGGCCAACACTTTTAATAGAGTGTTTATATTTTAGTTAAACTAACATTAGCAAATTGGACATGGCATTTTATAAGGTGGACGTGGCATTTTATAAGTGGTTCGTAATAGAGATTCTAATTATATTGTGGGAATTGTTGTCATTTCATCATAATCCTAACTACATAAAGGGCCTCCATTGAAAATAAGTTATTCTAGCTTAAGATTCAGTAAATTGTTTGTTTAAGGCTAGATATGTGTTTCAATGTATTTAAATAAAACAAAGATATGTTGTTCAATGGGTTAACCTATAGTTGTGGATTAATGCATGCACAAAATACAAGCGGAATCACCTTACGAGACACTCTTGTAACCTCTATTCATACCCCTTCCAGTAATACCACAACAAACAATACCTCTATATAGAATCTCACTTCTACATACCTTTGGGTATATAGGAAGTACCATCGATGCACCTAAAACGAAATTTATATAAAAATATCAATTGTCTTGTTGCTATAATACACCAAGAACAACACTCAGGGAGATCACTCTCTAGTACCTAGGAATTGGGTAGTACAATTATTACACTTCTATTCCCCACCATAGGACTTGCAAGGATGCTATTAGATGTTATGGGGCTGAAATTATATAATTGAGTAAAAATATCATAATTATTCCATAATGGAATAATTATTTTTATAATTATGTAATAAGAATCATTTCATAATTGAGAATAAAGTTCTTAGTGAATTGGAAAATGCTCACAATTGAGCATGGAACTTGTGCATGACTTGTAATTTCTTATTTCACATACAATCAAGCCTAACTATGACTTGTATCCACCTAATTCACATTCCATGAAGCCTATGCTCAACCTCTTCTAAATTACTGAAATAAGAGGCCAAATCTCCATGTCCCCTTTATTTGGCCTCTTACTATAGTAATTTAGAAGAGGTTGAAGATAGGATTCATGACACGTGAATTAGGTGGATAAATGTCATATATAGGATTTATTGTATGTGAACTAAGAAATTACTAGTCACACACAAGTTCCATGCTCAATTGTGAGCATATTCCAACTCATTGTGAACTTTCTTCTCAATTATGAGTTTTCTTCAATCGTGAAATAATTTTTATTTCATAATTTTCTCAATTATGTGTTAGTTTTTATAAATCTTATTATCTTGATTAGGATCTTTTTATGAAATAATAACAAGTACAGCTAGATGCATAAGATATAATATATACACAAGACACAAAGATTTTCACCGGGGAAACCATAAAGGAGAAAACCCTGCAAACTTCCTCGGAATAGTAAGATTATCAAAAGAAGTAATAAGAAGTATTCAACAACTATCTGTCTCTCCTCCCTTTGTCTCTCTTTCTCTCTCATGTGAACTCAAGAGTGTGAGGTGTGTATAAATTAGGGATATTGCCTCCCTATTTATACCTTTTAAGTGACTGACCAAACATAAGACTGGGGCCCACTTGTCTTCCCTAATAGGGTCGACTTCTCCCAGAGAGACTCCAAATACACATTACATGATGTTACACTGGGGACTATTGCCCCGAATTACAACGAAGGTTGTACCTCAAGGCCTAGACACAATTAATACATCCCAAAAGGGGGTAAACACATCCCCAATGGGGGTACAACAATATACAATGATAATATACATCAGAATATCTTCTGAAGTTACAAATACATCAACACTCCCTCTTAACTAGGAAGGTATTCTCTCTCATCACAATCATCAACACATCTATTCAAGTCTTCATCGCGGAGTCATCATCACGGAGTCATAGAGTTATCATTATAGTTGTTTCCATCATCATCTTATTATTTGATCATCATACCATACTATCTGTCATTAGAAGTTTCTACAGAGCCAACTCTTTTTCATGTTGGATGTAGGCTTATCCCTCTACCAGGTCTTCATCACATATTGAGCAAGCCATCATGCAGGAACTGTCCAGGACCTTCTTTACATTTCCACAGTAATAACCTACGTCTTCTACCTTCATCTCGTCGTATCCATATCATATCTTTTGTCTTGCACAAAACAAAACAAAACACACAAAGCATCAATGTTCAACCTGTGTTTTATCAGAGAACCGCCTAGGTGCACCTCTCTTGCTTCGTGACCTTATCATCTCAACATGGGAACACCAATATATGGATATATATGTAAGGACTGATTACAACTAAACAACCTGCTGCATTAGGAAATTTTACGTTCTAGGTCAACCTCAAGGAATTACATCTGAACAACCTACACCCATGATATTTTTCGTTCAGATAACCTTCAGATTGTATTACATACGAGTAACCTACATACCATGCCAGGTCCCATTTGTACACTCAGACAAGCCACATGACTTATTACATTTGAATAGCCTGCGTACCACACTAGGTCTCATTTTTACATTTGGATAACCCGTTTTAGGATTGATTACATCCAAGGATAACCTACGAGCTTCGCCAGAACTCATTACATCTGAGGACAACCTATAGGACTGATTACGTTCGAGCATCCTGCTTCACAAGGATTTTCCTGCCTGGACAACCTGTCTCATTTCCCATGTGAGATATTATGCTTCTGTAACATATCAATACTGATTACATCCAAGGATAACTTGCGAGCTTTGCCATGACTGATTACATCCAAGGACAACATATAGGGTTGATTATGTCTGAGAAACCTACGAGCTTCACTAGGATTTTACACTGACACAATCTGTCTCTCTAGTTATGCTAGAACAAATCACTCCCTCTTTAGAGGGATCTCGATATGGATCACGCTAAGTCTTTCTTTGAAGTACTCGAACTTGACTCTCGCAAGAGGCTTGGTCAACACATCTGCTATCTTCTCATTCGTTGCCACGTACTGGAGCTTCACTGCTCCTCTCTGCACCATATCTCTGATATAGTGAAACTTGATCTCGATGTTCTTCGACTTGTCATTGAACACAGTATTTTCTGAAAGGTTTACGCAACTCTGATTGTCGTAGAAGGCACAAGTCACATCCAACTGGAGATCAAACAAGTCAAACAATAGCTTTCAAAGCCATATTGTCTCGCAACTAGTCGAGCAAGCGGCAACATACTCTGCCTCGACTGCACTCAACACCACACATTATTGCTTCCTACTGAACTAGGAGATCATGCCAGATCGTAAGCTGAAGCAACAACCTAAGGTCCTCTTCCTATCAGTGGCGCTACCTTCCCAATCTAAATCAACATACATTAGAGGAAATTTCAATTTAAAATGGGCCTTCCAAAAATAATACAAATTCCATGTCATCATGTATTACGCAATCAAAATGCTTTAAAATTAAAAAAGGGAGCACCTCTTAAACAACTTTTTAATATAAATTTGGGGATAGGTATCATAAAAAAAACTATTTTTTTTTGTATTTTCGACATATCATCCATGTGTTTTTACTCAAATTGCGATCAAAAGAGCTCGTTGGATGCAGAATTAAATTTTGTATCCAACGGGTACCCACTCGACATACTTTTGACGGGCCCTGCTACCCCAAAAACAAGAAATACCTGAAAAAACATGATGATGATGTCATCATCACGTTTTTTCAGGTATTTCTTGTTTTTGCGGTAGTGAGGCCCGTCAAAAGTATACCGAGTGGGTTCTCGTTGGATGCGGAATTTAATTCTACATCCAACGAGCTCTCTCGATCGAAATCTGAGTAAAAACATAGGGAGATATGTTGAAAATACGAACAAAAAAATAGTTTTTTCTTTTCTTCCTCCAAAATAAATAAATATTATTTTATTAATTTTCCTTAAGAGGCCCATTTTGAGTTGAAATTTCCTCTAATGACCATGTAGGTTAATCTTCCTATTCACATATTATTTGAGCCCATAATCCACTATACCTTTGAGGTACCTCATTATATGCTTTGCAGCTATCAGGTGAACATGCCTAAGAACCATTAGGAATTGGATTTGGGTGTTCACTGCAAAGCATATTTATGGTCCTGTATTCATTAGATACATCAATGAGTCAATCATCTAATGATACATCATGGCATTAAATTTCTTAGATGAAGCATCGCTCAGAAGCTTCAAGTTAGATGCCATAGGTGTGGCCATCACCCTGCAGTCCATCATTCTGAATCTATTCAGAATATCCACTGCATATTTTCCTTGACCAAGGAATATCCCATCTGCACTCTGCCACACCTCCATGCCTACAAAGTAGTGCATCATACCCAGGTATTTCATCTCAAACTCTGTAGCAAGTCTCCTCTTTGCATCTTTAATGAGTTCCTCTTCGCATGTTAGAAACAAGTCATCAACATATAGCAGGAGTATCACTGGTATTCTATCTTCCACCTTGAAGTAGAGGTTGGAATCTGCTTTACTCTTGGTAAATCCCAAGCTCATCATGAAGCTATCCATCCTTTCGTACCATGTCCTCGGTGCTTTTTTCGATCCATACAAGGCCTTCTTCAATTTGCACACATAGGTCTTCCTATCATGTGTCTGGTTGTTCCATGTACACTTCCTCCTAGACTACACCATTCAAGAAAGTTGTCTTGACATCCATCTAGTGTATTTTCCATTTCATAACTGCTACCAAAGCAAGTATGGTCCTAATGGAAGTGTACCTTGCCATGGGTGAAAATGTCTCTTCGTAATCTATGCCTTCTTTCTGTGAGAAGCCTCGTGCTACAAATATCACCTTATATTTCTCGATTATTTCATATGCATCATGCTTGATATTGTATATCCACTTCGAAGTCACGACATAATTATTTTATGGTCTCGGAAATATCTCCCAGACATCATTCTTCATGATCGACATATATTCCTCGATCATCGCATCCGTCCATTCTTTATTTTTTGTATCCTCTTCATAGGTTGAAGGTTCTCTGTCAATGATGTCACATGACAGAGCCACATAGCTATTGTAGGGATTTTCCCTTTTTCTCTCTCTATGTATACCCTCTGGGGCACCATACCTTTCAACTTCTTGTATGAACTCCCATGCCCATGTTGGTTTCCTCTTGTGGGAGTCCTTCTTAATGAATGTATCTACCAGCTCTTATGGTTCTTTCATGTCGTGATATTCACGGTTCTCTGTAATTGATTCTCTAATTTCCATATCTTAGACTCTCATCTCTTCAGGTTCCTCTACATCTTGAATAGGTATCCTCATGGATTTGAAGTATTTTGAGTCTTCATCAAAGGTTACATCTCTACTGATGTTGATATTCTTGAATCGTGGGAAGTATATTAGGTAGGCCTTTGATGTATCACTACATCCTACGAATATACCCTTCCTCCTAGAAGGATTGAGCTTGATCCTTTTCTCCTTTAGGATATGTATGTACATCGGGCAGCCAAATATTCTCAGATTTGCTGCTTTCTGGTTTCTCTCCTAAGAAATCCTCTTCGAAAGTCTTATTGTCAAGTACTCGATGAGGAGTATGGTTCTATACATACATAGTTTTTCTTGCTACCTCCACCAAAAGGTGCATAGTTATATCCTGGTCATGCATCATAGCTTTTTCTGCCTCCATGATGGTTCGATTATTTTGTTTCGCAACCCCATTCTGTTGAGGATTATATGGAGTGCTCAACTCCCTCTTAATATCAGACTCTCTGTAGAGTTCCTTGAATTCTTCTAAAGTGAACTCTCTGCCATTATCTGACCATAGAGTCTTGATCTTCCTATTTTTTTTGTTCTCGGCCAAGGATTTGTATTCCTTGAACTTACTGAAGACTTCACTTTTCCCTTTCAATAAATATATCCAAGTATTGCGTGATAAATCATATATAAAGGAAACACACTACACATACTCGCTTAATGAACTAGAGGACATGGGTCCACATACATCATAGTGTACTATATCCAATATTCATTTAGCCTTACTCTTACTACTGGGAAATGTATTCTTCGCATTCTTTCCTTGTGCACATCCTTTGCAAATTCCTTCATGCTTTTCCTGGGTCTTTGGAAGTCCTGAAACTGCTTTTCTTGCCATTGGTAGCTCCATGTAGTGCACATGTGCAAGACTTCTGTCCCATAGTTCACTTGGTTAAATCGACGCATGAACCAGAGATTATTAAGGCTATCCCTTGAGCTTGTACAAGCCTTCATCTTCTTCTCCAATCATTGTCTCATCCTCTACTGTCTTTTCTTTGGTCCACATAAGAACTTGGCCATCGACAAAAGAAACCCTAATCCCTTTTGCATCTAGTGCAGAAATGGAGAGAATATTTTTCTTCAATCTTTGAACATATAGCACATCCTTCATCTTTAAGTATTTCTTGGAGTCAAGCTTGTATGAAGCTTCTCCACTCCATTTTATGGGGTATTGATAATCATCCCCAAGGTTCACCTTGTGAGGTGAGTGATGTTTAGACATATTAACGAATGATTCCTTGTATCCCGACATATGTTTAGAAGCTCCACTATCCACAAGCCAATCATTGCTTCCATGTGAGATAGTGCTAGTAAGTGTTGATATTAGCACATACTCTTAATTTGAATCATCCTTCTCCCGTCTGAATCTTTTGTTTGTTGGTTCATCATCTTCAACAACATGAGCATGGTGTCTCCTCTTCCTGATGGGACAATCTCTTTCAAAGTGTCCCTTTTCATCACAGGTATAGCATCGAACATTTTAAGTATCTATTTGGTCTTCTTTTGTTTCTTGTCCTTCTTCTTGTTGTGATGAAAGTTCTCCTTCTTCTCCTTATTCTTGAAGTTCTTCCTGGTGTGAACTATGAGAGATTGATCGTCAGTTGCTCCCATATTTTCTTCTCTTTTCAGAAGTATAGCTTCTTCTTGTGCACATTCTTCTCAGAGTCTGCTGAAAGAGATCAACTTCTTTCTTTCACAAATTCCTTGAATGAATGAGTCCCATGATCTAGGGAGAACATTCAAGGTAGTCATTACAATTTCTCCTTCTTCAACATTTTTTTCAACCACTTCAATTTGTTCTTTGATTTGAGCAACCTTTGTGAAGTAAGACTGTATAGTCTTGGATTTCTATATCTTCACATTCTTCAATTGGTTCCTCAAAGTAATCTTCCGGTAGATGTTATTTCCTTCGAACATCTTTGTCAAAGAATCATACACTTTCTTAGGTTTCTTGAATGAAGACACATTGGGGATGAGGTGATCCTTAATATAATCTGCAATGGTTCTCTTAGCCTTAGTCATACTTCTCTTATGAGAATCCTTATCCTCATCTCCCTTTGGTTATGGAACTTCTCCATTGATGTACTGATCCAAATCATTCTCTTCAAGGATCAGGGATATTTTGTACTTCGATGCTCGAAAGTTATCAACCCCTCCAATCTTGTTCTCAAGCTGAGTATGATGAGTCATCTTTTAAAATGAGAACCTCGAATGGAAATATAAAACATTTAGATCTTACCGATATGAGGTGTCTAAACTGGTTCTAGAGTTGGATGACCTAGGATTTGTTAGAGAAACCCTAATTTCCCAAACTTGGAGTTCGGAAATTATGTTTGGACAGAAAGATGCGCCTCCTTGAGGCGATTTTATCAGCTAGGCCACTTTATGAAAATTGAGGTGGGAAGCCTCCAAAACTTGATCCCCTAGTTCCTCTCGGCATTAGTGACATGGTTAAAAATGAAACTTATTCAATTTTGAAACTGATTCCACCAAAATATACACCCTACTAAGGCGAGTTATCCTAGCCCTCTTTTCTTGATGATCTGTGGAGAGAACACCTTGAACTAGGAAGCCCTAGCTTTTGCAGCTGCACAATGCCTTCTTTCAGAGAGGCTCTGATACCATGTTAGTTTTTCTGTATCTTATTAGCTTGATTAGGATAATTGTTTGAAAGAATAACAAGTACAACTAAATGCATAAGATATAATAGATACACAAGACACAAAGAATTTCACTGGGGAACCCATAAAGGATAAAACCCCGCAAACTTCCTCAGAATAGTAAGATGATCAAAAGCAATAATAAGAAGTATTCAACGGCTATCTATCTCTCATCCCTTTGTCTCTATTTATCTCTCATGCGAACTTGAGAGTGCGAGGTGTGTATAAATGAGGGAGAGCGCCTCCCTATTTATACCTTTTAAGTGAATAACCAAACATAATACCGGGGCCCACTTGTCTTCCCTAACAAGGACAACTTCTCCTAAAGAGATTCCAAATACACATTACATGATGTTATGCTAGGGACTATTGCCTCAACTTAAAACGGAGGTTGTACCTCAAGGTCTAGATACAATTAAGACATACCGCAAGGGGGTAAACACATCCCCAATGGGGGTACAACAACGTACAATGATAATATACATTAGAATATCTTCTGAAGTTACAAATACATCAATGTTATGAAATAATTTTTATTTCATAATTTTCTCAATTATGAAATTATTCTTATTCCATAATGATTTTATTGTGGAATAATTATGAGTTTTTTACTCAATTATGTAATTTCATCCCAATGACATATAATAATATCTTACATGTCCTATGGTGGGAAATATAAGTATAACAACAACTCGCAAAATGGTCTATGCTCCTTAGTTAGAGCAGTTAGAGATTGGTTCGAGTACTATTATTGGAAACCTGCATGTATGTCAGAGAGCTATAGCACCTAACACTCATTTTTCATTATGACCATATAGACCCTAGCCACTTGGTAAACCTCAGGACCTATGGCATACACACAGAATGATTAAACACATGATCATGATTCACAATACCACAAGATGGACAAATTTGTAGAACATATGCAATCAAGTATAAAAAACCTTGAAGTTTTAGAACCCATGATGAACCAACTCTTAATTGATGTGCAACTAAATAAAAAACAACTCGGGGACTTTGAAGATATCAAAACAAAGCTTCAAACACTTTGCAATGGATAAGATCCTCAATTGGAACTATCAGAGTAGTCAAAATGGAATGACTCTTACAATGGAGGAGGATATGGCCTGGATACACCCTTTTATGCTCATTGTATCAATAAACCACCCTTTTTAAATAACAATTCTTGACATCGCTCTCTAAAAGTGGACATGAATAATTTTTTACAGTTATGATCCATTAGGGTGGGTTACCGGAATGAAACATTATTTATTTCTCCGTGGTATTATTGATGACCAAATTAAATTTAATATGAGGGTATTATATTTGAATTCATTACTTTGGAAATTGTATAAGAAAGATTATGGAGGATAAATTCCATGGACCCAATTTGTGAAGAACATTTATGCTCATTTTCAACATGGCACTCACTATTTGGGATGATTGAAATTTTTTGATAAACATGCATAATTAGATAATTTATCATATCCTTTGAGCAATTGAAAATCCACACAGAGGACTTGTTTGAATCCTTTTTCAAAATAATGTTTCATTTGTGGCCTCAAGGAGACAATCAAAGCACAAGTCATGATACAACACCCAACTACATGGTTGGAATATTGTAAGAGAGTAATTAAAGAATTCAATATGGTGATCAATTCCCAAAGAAAAAGATATTCATTCACCACTCACATGATCCCTCTTCCAGGAACTATTCCCAACCCATCCCACTCTCAAAATTTGAGAATCCAAACATTCTCCCAAGAAGAGATGGTCAAACACCAATGCATTATACTTTGTTATAATTATGATAACAAGTATTTCAAAGGGTGTAAATGTAAGGAACATAAATTATTTCAAATAAATGTGCCTCCACAAAACCACTTAGAATACACACTAGTTTAAGACACTCGTGAACCATAATTTGATGATGCAACACCTCATATGGACAAAGAAATTGACTTGAAAGGAACCCCAAATTTCACTCCATGCATTATCAAGTTTCTTGGCACCACAAACTTTAAATATGATTGGGTCCATCGAGCACCACAAAGTGATTGTTTTGATTAATAATGACAACATCCTCAATTTTATTTATAGGATAATGGCTAAAGAAACCCATTATTGTGTTTGTGCCATCAAATTTTTTTGAATTATGATATCTATTGGTTGTATGATGAAATGTAGCGGTTGATGTGGAAATGTGAAACTTCAACTGGGAGAGTATCACCTCAAAATTCATGTGTTTTCTACTGAAATGGGTGATTTTGATATAGTTCCCAAGGAATAATGGTTACACACTTTGGACCCGTCACCGTGAATCTTAAGTAATTATACATGAGCTTCACTAAGGAAGGGCATATGCATACCCTTAATGGGATTGCATTTGGTTACTATAAAATTATCACTTCTCATCATATGAAAAATTTATCGAAGAAATGCCACTTTGGCATTATTTCATAGTTCAATGTTGTGCAAGTCATAAAAACCCCCAGGAGATTCATCATGATTTGTATTTAGTGCTCTTTAAACATCAACAGGTACTTCAAACACCATAGGATCTACCATGTTCTCATGGGGAGCATGACCAAGGTATTCCTCGCATTCCAAGTATCCAACCAATCAATGTGCATCATTATAGCCACCCTTTTACACAAAATAATGAAATATAAAAAATCATTTTGGAATTGTTGCAGGTGGGAATCATACATTCTAGTACCAATCCTTACTTATCACCAATGGCCATGGTATTAAAGAAGGAAGGAATTTTGTGAATGTGTCCTCATTTCTTAGCTCTCGATAAGTTGACCATTAAGGACAAATTTCCCATCCCTGTTTTTGGTTATCTCTTTGATGAACTTCATGCATCCAATTTTTTCACTACAATTGACCTTTGTTCCCACTACCACTAAATAAGGATGAAATAGGAAAAAATACCTAAAACATCTTTATGCACACATGAAGGATATTGTGATTTTTTAATGATGCCCCCTGACCATTTCAATGTGCCATCCACCTTCAAGAGCCTCATGAATAATATTTTTTGGTCATTCCTATGAAAATTTGTGTTGTTATTATTTGAGCATGTCAATCAAGCCTTGCAACTATTGAGGTACAACCAATTATTCTCGAAACATTCCAATGTGCTTTTTGAGTTTTAGAGGTTGAATAGTCAGGTCACATTATAAATTAGCATGGATTAGAACTATATTCTATGAAAGTTATTTCTATGAAATGTTGTCCCCACCCAAAAATATTCAAGATATTACATGGGTTATTAGGACTTACAAACTACTACATGAAGTTTATGAAAAACTACAGAAAAAATGTTGCTCCCTTAACTTCACTATCAAAAAATATTTCCTTTCTATGGAGTGAGGTAATTTAGTAATCCTTCTTATATTTAAAGGTCATATGCATTACTCTAGTATTAACGATGTTGTATTTTAAAACACTTTTGTCTTGGATATAAAATTGAGGCACAACAATCTAAGAACCAAGACACAAACTTACTATAGATGGAACACATCAATTTCCTTAATGAAATGTTAGAAACAATGCAAAAGACTTGCAAATATATATTTTCTTAATCATTAATCACAAGAATAAATTGCAATGCAATACAATGGCATGAATATCCATGCAATTCGAATCCAAGAGACGTCATTCGAATTGGGTGCATGAGAGTGGCTTACTTGTCAGTTAAACACCACTTGGCACATCGGTTAACCACTTAACTCCAACATAATTGACTCTAACTGACTCGAAGGTATTTTAGACTGAGTCTAACTAAAGAGAACTCAACTGCATGCCAACAAGTAGGTGAGGGCGCATATCTGACTTCAGTTAGGTGAGTTAATCTGAATAGACTCACCAAAGTTAGGTGAGGATGCCTTTAACACTTCAGTTAACTGCATTTAAACCAAAATTAAACACAAATAATGGGAAGGCACCTTTATCACTTCAGTTTAACTATGAGGTAGGTGAAACAACCTCCAGTTGACTGAATGGGGCACACATGTCAAGCAGATCAACCTAGATTTTATCCTTGATTGAAGGAGGAAACTCAGTTAGGCTCCCCGATTGAAGGAGGAGATCCAGTTTGATGATGCAATCACATGTTTGAGTCAAAACTTAGGGTAAGTGCTAAATTAGGAAAAAATAAGCCAAATAATGATGTGTGGTTGGAAAATGACTCCAACACCCCCCCTGCCTTAACCTAATCTCATGTGGAGGAGTAAAAAAATAGGGCCATGGAAACAAAGGCTAGAGGTCACCCTTTACAAAAATAATCCTAAAATACTCAAAAAATCTAAGTGAGGAAAAGAGGAAAAACCCTGTTGGAAAGAACCCCCCCCCCCTCAAATTGGACACTAAATAATTAATATATATTCACCATGATGTAAATCACCCCTAGAAGTCAATGAAGTTAAGAGAACTTGTTCTTAGTGAAGCTCTTGGTTAAGATGTCTGCAATTTGCCCATCTGTGGGGAAATATTGCAGAACAATTGTTCTGTCATGCACAAGCTCTCTGATGTAGTGCATGTGGATCTCGATGTGTTTGGTTCTCTGTATTTGAATCAGGTTTGTCAAGAGCTTTATAGAACTATGATTTTCACAAAAAATGATAGTAGAAGTGGTGCTACCAATGTCGAACTCTGCTGGAATACCTTGCAGCCAAACTGCCTGAATGCATGCATTGATCGCTTCCATGTACTCTGCCTCTGCTGAATATAGGGAAATGGACGCATGTTTTTTTCTTGACCATAAAATATGCCCACTACCAAACATGAAAAAATATCCTAAATTGGACTTCCGATCTATGTTATCTCCACCCCAATCCGAATCTGTGAATTCTACCGAATCTAGATCAGAATCTGCAACATAGTGAATGCCAAAGTCCCTAGTACCATACAGGTATTGTAGAATCCTATTCTATAAATTCCAATGAAATTAATGAGGCTGATGCATGTACCTTGATATATAATTCAAGGAATAACAAATATCATTCCTTGAATGTGTCAAGTACAGAAGGCTTCCAATCAATTATCGATAGATAATGGAATCCACCATCGGTGTAGAATTTCCTTCCTCAAGACTGATTCCTTAGAGGAATGAGAAAGTTTCAGCCTTAAAATAATCCATACTAAACTTAATTATCAGGTTTGAAGCATAATTTTATTGGCTGATCATTATCCCATCAAAATCTTGAGTGATTTCTAAGCCAAAAAATTGCCATAGCAGTCCTAGATCACTCATGTCAAATGCTTCATGTAAAGCGTTTTTTATGACGCTGATTGAAGCAAGTGTGCTTCCTGTAATTAATAAATAGTAAACATACATAATATAATAATAAAATTATCTTCATAAAGTACACATTTGTATCAGACTTACATCTTTCAAAGTTTTGTGATAGCAGAAATGAGTCCATCTTGGCATACCAAGATCTTGGGGCATGTTTTAAGCCATACAATGATTTATGAAGTCTGCAAATTAATATTGGGTATGATATGTACCTTTAAGGTTTCTTCATGTAGATCTCTTATTTCATGTATCCATGAATAAAATCACTCTTCACATCCATATGGTGCACCTCCCAGTGTTTGGATGCGAAAATGGCCAAGACTAGCCGAATAGAATCCATCTTTGCCACTAGTGCAAAGGTTTCTATATAGTCCACTCCTTGAACTTGTGAGAATAATTTTGAAACCAATTGAGATTTATAATTTAAGGTTGATCCATCTACAGCAATATTATTTCAGTAGATCCATTTTCATCGAAAAATTTTCCTCTCGGGTGGAAGAGAAACTAGCTCCCAGGTTGCATTTTTTTGAAGAGATTGATACTCTTCATCCATAGAAGATTTCCAACTAGGATCATGATGGGAATGATAATATAACTTAGGATAAGATCCAACCATCATATAGAACTTCTTGGACAACAAAGGATCAGTGCAAGAAAGAGAAATACCTGCTCTTTGATAATTTGCTTGAGTTCTCCTTGGATCAGCAGGATTTCCAATGATTGACCCGACAGAGGAGAAAGTCTTTTTTTCCCATTTTGGTAGATGAGTGGGATCATTATTATTTGATTTAGAACATGATATTTCATGCTCATTGATATCATACATTACATATTAAATATCAGAGCACTTACTTTTATTTTCATCTCCAGAATCTTCATCAGAAAGAGGAAGCGGTTTTGCAGTTTCTTCCTCTACTAGTTTCAGATCTTGAAGAGGTTCTTCAAAGCGGACACTTCTCTCGATGAGTATATTTTTAGTTCTGATATTCAAGAGATTATATAATTTTTATTATTCATAATACCCAATGAGGTTATGCTCAACACTCTGAGGTTGCAAAGACTTTCTTTTATCAAGTGGAATTCTAGCCCAAGCAGTGGACCCAAAAAATCTGAGATTGGACACATCAGGCTTGTAACTAGTTTAAGCTTCGAAAGGTATTATCCATTTGAAGGATGAGTGTGGGAAACTGTTATGAATTTATTCAGAAACATTAATATCCTCAGCCCAAATATTTGCATCCAAATCTTTAGACTCAAGCATACATGTTGTCATCTACTTTAGTGCTCGATTTTTCCTTTCTGCTACACCATTCTGCTGAGGTGTGTAGGGAATAGTGTGCTGGATATTGATCCCATTTTCTGCACAAAATTGGAGCAGATATGATTTAATGTATTAACCTCTATTATCATATATTAGATCTTTGATCTTTATCCCACTAGCAGTCTCAACGGAAGCTTTAAAATCTATGAACTTTTCAAGGACTTCCGATTTCTTTTTGAGAAAGAGACCCATGTAAATATTGAAAGGTCATATATGAAGGTAAGAACATACCTCGATCCATTCATGGATTTTTTTGGGATTGGACTGTTAATATCACTATGGATCATCCCCAAAATACATGTAGCTTCGCTATCCTTTCCTCGATCAAACTTATGCTCAGTATGCTTGTCGACTATGCATCCCTTGCATATCCCTTTTGAGGATTTGATTGTTGGAACAACGTCCACCATGGAATCCTTTTGTAGAAGCTGAAAATATTTATAGTTTAGGTGTCCAAACCTCTCATTCCACATCTGGTTGAACTCATTCCCATGATTCAAGAGGAAAATAGGCTTTGAATCAGGCACAAAGTTCGAAAACTCATAGGTATTAGTAGCATGATTTTATTTTCGTGCAGCAATGAGTTTTCCCGTGGATATATAAGATATCTCAACATCATTGGGGCTGAGTAAAACTATTTTAGGCAAACCCGTGTGTGTCATTTGATACACCGACAACAATTTTGAGGCTAAAGAGGGAACATATAGAACATTTTTAAAGCTACCATGTTCTATATGGATAGTACCTTTTCCTTTTGATGAGACTTGTGAGTCATCTCCCATGTGGATGGAGATGCAGTTGTCAGAATCCAGTGATGTGAAAGAATCCTTTTTTGAAACCATATGATTCAAAGCACCAGAGTTAATGAGTAGAGATATAGCCTTCGAAACATTAGCCATGAGTGCATGTCCTCTTTCAAGTTGATTATTTCGATCTGCAGTATCTTTCTTCCTTGTGCCTTCTGGAAGAGTAATGTTTTTTTATCAAGGAGAATGGCCATGTAATCAATATTTCTCTTCATGCAAGATATTTAGGGATGAAAGCCTCTAGCATATTAAGAGCACTTTGTCTTCTCTTTTCCCCGTTGCTTGTTTTTCCTTGAGCTCGAGGGCTCATCCAACTGCTGGTTTTTCTCCTTCTGCTTGGGAGGATCAAACTTAGTCTTCTCTTTCATTTGCTTTCCTTTTTCATTCAAAGCTTTGGGTACTCTAGAAAAAAAATCTTGATCTTCGAAGGATCTCAAGGATCCCATCCAAACAAGTTTATCATGATCATTGGCAAGGGACTCAATAAATTCATTTAGGGTCAACATCTTCCAATTTGGAATTGTAAGATTTCTGGTATGGAAGGTAGATACAAATAAATAGTATTATTGTCCTATATTTGAAAGTATAGAAAGAATGAGCTGATCATATTTCTTCTCAACTTCACATTGCGTCAATTGGAGCACAAGGTGCTTAAACTTAGTGAAGAATTCATTTATGGTGTCAAAGTTTCCCAGATTGAGAGAGAGCAGTTCATTCTCCAACTATTAGAATCTCAAACCATCTTTCTTGCCAAAGAGTTTCGAAAGTTGTTCCCACACTTATTTTGGAGTCTTCAATCCACTGATATGGAAAAGAAGATCCCTTGAAATGGAGAGGCATAGGAAACCATACACTTCATCTAGTTTGTTCCACTATTTTTCCTTCTCTGTCACTGCATTTGGCTCTATATATGTGCCCATGGTGACTCTAAAGAGTCCTTTGGAGTGCAATGATATCTCAATATCCTCTTTCCATTGATGATAGTTTAAAGGAGTGAGAAGATTGCTTGAGGAGGAGTCCATTTTGTAGCCGTAGTGAATGCAATAGAAGTTCTTGAGATACCTGCAATCACACAAAACAAACAAATAAAAGGTCAAACAACCTGCACTTTTGGAGTTGCTTCACACCTGGATAGATGTCTCTGGATAGAATCCAGAGGGAGAAAGGCTAAATTTCCAGGACTTCTGGTGTAGTGTTGGAATATTTTTGAGAAATTTTGCTCAATATTCATCAACGATGCATAAAAAAATATATAGAAGAATTGCATTGTCCTGCCATTGCTCTGATACCATATAAAATTGAAGCACATCAATCTAAGAACCAAGACACAAACTTATTATATATGAAACAGATCAATTTGCTAAATGAAATGTCAGAAACAACGCAAAATACTTGCAGTTGTATATTTTCTTAATCATTAATTAGAAGAATATATTATAATGCAATACAATGGCATGAATATCCATGCAATCAGAATCAAATAGAGGCCATTCAAATTGGGTGCATGTGAGTGTCTTACTTGTCAGTTAAACACAACTCGGCACATCAATTACCCACTTAACTCCAACATAATTGACTCTAACTGACTCGAAGGTAGTTTAGACTTAGTATAACTGAATAGAACTCAACTACATGCTAGCAAGTAGGTGAGGGAGCCTATCTGACTTCATATAGGTGAGTTAATATGAATAGATTCACCAAAGTTAGGTGAGGGTTCCTTTAACACTCCAGTTAACTGCATTTAAACCAGAATTAAGCATAAATCATGGGAAGGCGCATTTATCACTTCAATTGAACTGAAAGGTAGGTGAAACAACCTCCATTTTACTGAATGGGGCGCATATGTCAAGCAAATCAACCCATATTTTCTCCTTGATTGAAGGAGGAGACTCAGTTAGGCTCCCTGATTGAAGGAGGAGGTATAGTTTGATGATGCAGTCACATGTTTGAGTCAAAAATTAGGATAAGTGGTAAATTAGGCCAAAATAAGCCAAATAATGATGTGTGGTTGGAAAATGACTCCAACATTGGAATTTGATACCTTGGACATAGTACTTGGAGCGATATTGACACCAGAAGGGAACCCCCTAACATTTTCTAGTAATAAGTTGCGTGACCCAATTTGAGAAAATCCATATATGAGAAATTAATGAAGGCTATATTTCATGCAGTTTAGGTATATCACCCATCTCTCATAAGGAGTCATTTCCATGTAAAAATTGACCATCATAGTATGAAGTATTTGTTAGAGTAGTAGTTACATCCCTAAAGTAGCATAAGTTGGTTACTAAGATGTTGGGGCATGATTATGAGATCATATATAATAAGGGTGAAGATAATGTGGCAATTGATGCTTTCTCTTGGCAATTTGAGGAGGATGGGTCCCTGTTTACATTATCCTTACATGTCAAAGGTTGGCTCAAGGAATCCCATTGAGAAGGCATAGAAAATGAATATGTAGTCCAACTCATTCAAAGGCAGTCTCCAACCCTCCTAAAGGACATCCATGGTATTAAGATACATTGAGATATAAAGGTGCATTATTTTGGTAATAATTATACCTTAAAACAAAAGGTATTAGAGGAATTGCATAAATTTCCTATAGTGGGTAATTAAGTCTTTCAAAAAAATATTAAAGAGATAAGCATCTTTATTTTGGGAAGGCATGAAAATAAACATCCAATTTTTTGTAGTAAAAATTGACACTTACGAAAGAAATAAGGGTGAGATGGTGAAGACACCAAGGGAATTGAAACCAATTTCATTCCCAATGTATATATGGATTAACATCTGTATGTATTTTATAGAGGGAATCCCAATATATAGTAACAAATCATTGATGATGTTTATATTTGACCCTCTTTACAAATATGCTCATTTATGTGCCTTATCAAACCCATTTCCCCCCTCCTTAGTTTCCTAAGTCTTCATGGACTAGATTTTTAAATTACAAGGCATGACCACTTCCATTGTCTGAAATCGAGACTTAACATTCAGCAATATATGTTGGTAGGAGTTATTAATCTATCACAGTAATCTAGGGACTAAACACAAGTCTCATCAAAGATTAATAACAATAAGGCATGAAAATGGTGTAATTGTGCTACAAAATGAGTAGTCGCTTTGTATATTCACACAAAGAATGAGTAATACAATACAAGATCATGTTGCAAGAATGAATGACAAAGCAATTCAAATTCCCAAGAAGGTCATTTGAATTGAATGAGTGAGTCTAGCTTAACTGAATGTAAGCCACAGTCAACACTCAAGTTAACCACTGATCAAAACCCTAATTGACTCAACTGAGCCCTAACTGAAGTCGAAGTGCAATAAATGATTGAGTCTAACTGAAAGTAGGTCAGACACATGTCACAGCAAGCCAACCATCAAGTGGTAGCGCATCAATGACTCCAATGAACCCCGATGAGGTTAACTGAAGTGTAACTGAACATCAAAAGTGGTTGGAGGCGCCCTTGTTGACTCCAGTTCATTAAATAATCAATAAATAATAAATTTAATGTAGGAAGGTGCCTTCACTACTATGTTTAACTGATTGTAACCATCAATTAGCAATATGGGGCATTAATGACACTCGGATCACCCCCAGAGTGCTCCAGTTAGCCTCCCCGAATGTAGGAGAAGGCTAAGTTAGCCTCCTTGACTGAAGGTAGGAATGGGTGTGATCTAGATGATGTCATATAGTGCTCCTCTGATGTTAATTAAGTCAATAATACTTAGGATAGTGGTTTAACTAGGCCAAATTGACCAAAAGAGTGTGCAAGGTGGTAAATTTCTCCAACACCCCCCCTTAAGCTATACTTAGGAGGAGTAGAAAACATAAAGTACATATGAATTCTAGGGCCCCAACAAAAAAGGCCATAGGTCACCCTGTACAATAAAGTATCTGCTTAATATAACCAAGGAAACGGGGAAAACCTTATGGGAAAAATACCCCCCTCAAACTAAGCAGTAAATCAAGAATTGATTCTTCTATGTAGCAGCATCCTGAGACTGTGCATGTGAACCTGTAAATCCAAACTAAATGAATATGTCTGGAGGAATCTTCCACTTTGGAAGAATAACAATGCACTCAATTGAATCAGAAATATAAACAGCTGCACGGTGAAAACTGGACCCATGTAGAGTAGCTGAAATCATCTGAAGAGAGAGCAAAGGTTCTTGAGGATTCGAGCCATGTGTGGAACACTAAATAAACTAATATGTTGCAGCCTTGAACAGAAAACCATGAGTGGTAAAATTAGCCCCAAATCTTAGGAGCAAGTGTCCAAGCGGATGCAGAATGTCTTCCTCTTTACTGGTTCTGCGAGGAGATGAGCATGTGACCAAAGGTAGAGAAGCCATGGGACTGTGGAGAGTGAATGCTTGAGATCCATAATCTGATATAGCTTCTGAAATAGCTAACGAATCACATAATAAAATATCATAAGCCTCATATGAGGAAACTAACACCAAATCCCCATTAGCAGTTTTGAAAAGAAACTGCGGTACTTGAATTTTCACACCAGAATTGGTGAGAGCAGCTACAAGCATGACTGAAATCTCTTGGATTTTAAAATATGAACCGAATAATATCATATCAAAAATTAAATCAGATGTAAATAAGTTCACAACAGATCCAAAACTGTGAAATGAAATCAAATCCCCAGCAACAGTTTTGTAGGAGACTTGCGGTACTTGTTTCTTCACACCGTTGATGAGAACAACTACGAGCAATACTGAAAGATTATGAATTTGATATATTAAACCAAGAAATATCAGATCAGATCTAAATAATATCATATCATATCCAATAAGGTTAATATCATATTCAAATAAATGGTTAACCGAGACGGTGGATGCACAGCTTTCTTCTTCTTCAAAATTCTGAATTTTGGTGCATGCAATCTTGCAGGAATTTGCTGGAAGATCTAGATCATGGGGAGCGAATGGATCACTCTGGTAATCTAATATTTCTTCCAAAATATCCAATTTATCACATATTTTCACACCAGCAGCAACATTAGAGGAAGAAAAATCAAATTTCTCTTCATTGGCGGAAGCAATTACTGGCAAATTTTGCATAGAATTCAAAGGAAAATCACTAGTGAATGTTTGCATGGAAGTGCAGCAATATTTTTCTTCAATATCAGAGATTCAAATGTATTCTTTTGTTTCATCAATATGAGGAGATGAGATATCAGAGATCTCATGAACTTCTGGAGCATCAGGAGAAGGAGTCACTGCATGGAGACTTTCTTCAATTCAAATTGTCTGTGTAGAAGATTTTGCTTCATCTTCATCTTGAACAACTTCATCGGAGAGAGTAGAGGCCGATACTTTTGAGTAAATAACTCTTGTGGTGCTGGATGTGATCTCCAAAGGGCTATTATGATCCTCATTGTGCTTGCCAAAGGTTTTGTCCAATTTTGTCCAGAGATCCTTTGGGTAGTCAGCAGAACCAATAAGGTAGCGCAAGCTAGGAGAAAGGGCCAGACATATTGCTCCAAAACATCTATCACCATCATTTAGCCAGTCATTCTCATTCTCATAAGACTCTTTTCCAAGTCCAATAGAAACCTCATATAGACCTCATCTCTTTAGAGATGCAATCATCTTCAACTTCCATTCTGAATAGCTTGTGAATGGGGTGAGAAGAGGGACTGATGAGTCCATTTGAAGTTGTACCTGTTAAAACCTGCAAATCACAAAAATAGGGGCACCATAAGGTCGGACAGCCTGCACATTTTAGGATTTCATCACACCCAACATAGTTGATCAAGCAAGCTTGACCAATAATTTCCTTACTTGGGGTATTAAGGGGTAAGCCTTGGCTTCTGGTGCAGTGCTGGAATTTTTGAGCTTTGCTCAATTTTTCATGCAAGATCTGTCAAAAACCTTGTTTTTGAGAGATCTGAGCTTCATCCTACCATGAGCTCTGATACCATATTAATATGCCACAATAATCTAGGGACTAAACACAAGTCTCATCAAAGATTAATAACAATAAGGCATGAAAATGGTGTAATTGTGCTACAAAATGAGTAGTCGCTCTGTCTATTCACACAAAGAATGAGTAATACAATACAAGATCATGTTGTAAGCATGATTAACAAAGCAATTTGAATTCCCAAGAATTTCATTCGAATTGAATGAGTGAGTCTAGCTTAACTGAATGTAAGCCACAGTCAACACTCAAGTTAACCACTGATCAAAACCCTAATTGACTCAACTAAGCCCTAACTGAAGTCGGAGTGCAATAAATGACTGAGTCTAACTGAAAGTAGGTTAGACACATGTCACAACAAGCCAACCATCAAGTGGTAGTGCATCAATGACTCCAATGAACCCCGATGAGGTTAACTGAAGTGTAACTGAACATCATAAGTGGTTAGAGGTGCCCCTGTTGACTCCAGTTCATTAAATAATCAATAAATAATAAATTTAATGTAGGAAGGTGCCTTCAATACTCTGTTTAACTGATTGTAACCATCAGTTAGCAATATGGGGCATTAATGACACTTAGATCACCCCCGGAGTGCTCTAGTTAGCCTCCCCGAATGTAGGAGAAGGCTAAGTTAGCCTCCTTGACTGAAGGCAGGCATGGGTGTGATCTAGCTGATGTCATCTAGTGCTCCTCTGATGTCAATTAAGTCAAAAATACTTAGGATAGTGGTTTAACTAGGACAAATTGACCAAAAGAGTGTGTAAGGTGGTAAATGTCTCCAACAGGAGTCGTTTAAAATTTAGGGTACCTAACTGAACTTGAGCACTATGTGTCATCTCCATATATATATTCAAACAAAATTGTTCAATACATCTTAGAAACATACTTGTGATTCTACATTTCTAAAAATCCACACCAGTGGGAACATTGTCTTCCTCGACTTGAAGAATTGGTGCAATACTACTCACCATGGGGCTACCAAAATGACACCATATGAAGTTGTCTATAGCCAGGAACTATTTTCAATGGCTTCCTATTTACTAATCACCCTTATGGTTCATGCAGTGGATAACATACTTGACACTAGACAAGTCATTCTCCACACACTTAAGGACAATTTGGTTATGTATCAAAATTCAATGAAACAACAAGATTACCAACATCACTCATAGTGTTCCTTTATCAAATGGGATGACACGTTTCCTCAACCTCAACCTCATAAATAAACATCAAACCAAGATAAAACCCACTAGAAGTTAGCATCAATGTTCTATGGACCCTATAAGATCATCTAGAACATTGGAAAAGTGGCCTATGAGCTATCTATTCTAGTACATAATAGGATACATCGATCCACTCATGCACATTGTTTAAAGAAGGTAGTGGGATAGAATTGCAAGGTGAAAACCAAATTACTAGAACTTGATGAAGAAGGATCCATTTGGATCCATCTAGGAGTAGGATTAGATATCAGATAGATTCAATTGCACCAACATATGGTTCAAGAATTGTTAATACAATGGACATATTTGCATCCAAAAGAACCAATAGTGATTCTAAAACAATGTCTTCACCTCTAGCCTTGAGGACAATGTTTCCCTTGAAGGGGTATGGCATGTTAGGGTCCTACAATAACCTCCCTACATGAGTATACCTAGAATTTAGCTAATTAATGTATGTGTCCATCTTATTTAAATAATGCTCATTAAATAATAGTGTATAGTTATATAATTTAAAAGGGTCATATTTATTAAATAAGTCCCACCACTTAATTGGCACTAATTAATTATTGGTCCAGTACAAGTAGTTAAGGTTTTTTTACTGATAAACTATTTAAACAACTAGGAGGCTATGGTATGTTTTTTCAAGTATTGTTGTATTGGATTTTTGCTCTGTTAAAGGTCACCCAACCTCAAGTGGCAAGTGAAAAATCCTTTCTTTGTTTTTATAAACCATTAATACAAGGGTACATATTTCACATATTGCATCTTATTTGTCTCTTGTATTCAGTTATATGCACCTATAATATCTATATACCTAGTTGTGTTTCAAGTTTAGGGGTTAAGGAACACTACATTCCAAGTGCATGGAACATACCTATGCAAAACAAAATGCAAAAGATGTATTGAGTAAGAGCTGGGCACTCAAAAGCATGTTCCTTCCAAGGATACAATTTGAAATGAAAGTGGTGAGTGACACAATAAATGCAATGACAGAAAAGTAGGAATAAGCAAAGGAAAATGCATAATAAATAAAAATGGTATCCCATTAGGAAATGATGAAAAAAAATATGAGAGAGAATCATGTGGTTTTAACTTGATATTAGGATGGGACTAAAAGATCTTTTGAGCATATGACAAAAATAAACATGGGCACCACAAGGAAAGTAAGGTACTAAATAGGTCAACCCATGATAGGTAGGATCTAACCACATAGTCATGACTAACAATAGAAGGATAATGGTTTAACCATCATAACTAAGTGAGGTTGGTCTTAAGGAAAACTTTGTAGAACTGGTCAAAAGTCCAAAATGCAAGGGAAGACACATATTCTTAAATGCTAGTTGAGATCATTATACCTCATAGTTTGAAATATAAATGTTGAAAACTTGTGAAAAAAGTCACCCATAACATACAAGAACCAAAGCAAACCTTTCATGGAATTAATTACAACCTATATGATGGAAAAAAATGGTTAAGCAATGAAACTATGGTTAAAAAGGTGGCAAGTGATAAAATAGTAAAAAGTGAATAAATAGGTTGAAAGATTTTTATTTTTACCAAATTTGTTTTAGAAAACCAAATTGTGGAGATAATAACCATTTTCAACCTCAATTTCAAACACATTCTAGAGGAACTGACCATCCAAATTCAAAATCATAAGTACCGGGTAATTCAAGAACCTTATCTCATCATTTCCATCCATTTAATTCATAGTTTTTGTTTTCTACAGTGATCTCAAGATTTTTTGGGACCATATAGACACAACCACATGTTATTGTTTGCATAGTTGTGGTGAGAATATCCCTATCTATAATTGCACATAATAGGGAAACATACTGTTAACAATGATTGTGTCCAAAAGGTCTTCCAATCACCTTCTAAAAAAAGGTGTAATTTTAAACAAATTTTCAATATTCGACTAACACATGGGTAGTGAAGGAAGCATGAATCCTATTAAATGGTGCTCGATATATACCACTAGGATGTATACATAGTCGCTCTACTCGACCAAAACATCATATATGTCTTGAGGAACTCTGACATCCTCATATTCTTGAAGTGTGTTAATATGAAGAGTTATGCAAGGCTTCTATAGAAGGTAATTGGACTATGGAATGTGGGAAATGAGGCATTAATCATTGATGATGATGTTTTATATATTGGGGTAGAGGATATCTAATTTCTCATTGTTTTATCTCTATGGGGCGTTCCAACACTTCTAAAAGGTGGAGATATTGGTATTGTCCATTCCATCAAATGTTATATCAATATGTATTATCAAGTATCGATAGGAAAGAAAAGAAACCTAGTTCCTATTCATAGCATTACTGGCCTTAGATTAAAACCCACCATGTTAACTCACACACACATTTCTATACCATTTCCCCCACACTTGCCTTCATAATCTCTAATGCGCTATAATGTATTATGTCTTGAGTTGATGGTATTCAATCGGTGCACCAGATTATTCAGTTGCATGAAATTTTAGTTGACTTCTTCCAGGTACGATGACAACTTCATATTAGCATATGGGAGAATATTATGATCTTTATTTTTTGAGAGACTCCCATCACTACAACCTCATGTATATGTTTAGCCTACAAATACCAAAGAGACAAAGATGGAGAGGTGGATTAATCTAATGCAACGGTCAATAGGAGGACAAATTCTAAACCCTTTCACTACGATGTATTTTTTACTAGTGAACCAAGAAAATGGTATGTATCCATAACTATAGTTGTGATAATATAGATTTTGGATAGGAACCCAACCTCCCACTATAACATGACCAGTAGGGGGAGTCTTGGATAAAAACAAATTAAGTTATAAAATGTTTTTTTAAGGGATTTTTAATCCTATTTAATTCTTAAATTTTTCCAAGGTATATTAACTTATTTATTTTTAAGGCAATGTCTAACATAAATAATTATGGTGATATAGAGACCACAAGTCAACATGATATGGAACTAAAATTGACTAGTGGATCACAATGAGGTGGAGGAAGAGGACAATCCTATGGGTGTTGCACTATGAGGTCAGTCAGACACTTATATATATCCAATGGAAACTGGAGGGACTTAACAAAAGAATCTCCCCCATGTGACTAGTCGAAGTGCCCTTGTCCATGTAGAAGCATGTCATAGAGTTTTAGGACCATGGGACAACATTCTACAATGGTTGTGACAACTATCACAAGATGTAGGCAGACATAGGCTCTGAGGATGAGTCCACCTCATACCATTTTTGTACTAGTGTTATATATGCCAACATCTATACCACCGTAGGCTATTGAGATAGATTTTGAAAAATATTACAATTTTGTCACATGATATAAAAACTTTAGTTTTATGAGATATATATACATATGGTTATCGATGTATATACAATGATGTACACTTTATGATTGTTATTTTAATTAAATATTTACATTTATGATGTTATGTTAATTAATGCAATAGATACCAATCTAAATTGCGGTTTCCTAATAAATCGGTAAATTCTTTAAGTCTTTTAAGAAAATGAACATAAGGTATATCCTCAAAGTTGCATTCCAACAACCTCACTTGTAGATAATTCCTAACAAGTGTAGGACATTGCACATGATAAGCATGTTTAATTGTGATACTCCAAGTTGTGAGTCCAAATAAATGACCATATGTCTTATATCGAGATAAATTCCTTTTGAAATATATTAATTGACTACATTATAATGAACAACATTATTGGTCACATGGCGTAGGCATAATCCACTTAAATTCACAAGTTGTCCTCTAGGAGAATAAATCACCCATTCATGTAGGAGATAAATCATCCAAGTGACATAAGCAATATTTTTAGTGTGATGGATAGCTCCATCATAACATCCTATAGAAATAGGTGCACCCATTGACATGTACCAATAAATTACAGAACATGATCATGGATGAGTGAAAACCAAAAGTACAAAATAAAACAAAAGTAAAAGCTACTTATATACAACTTACACAGGGGTATTGCCCCGATATTGTTGTCTAGTTGAGCATTACAACTAGACAACTCCCATCATGCATGTATAATCTATCACTTTGGGTGCATCAATGGATCATAAGCATGGTTCATATAACTCAATGGAGATGGAACTTGAGCTCCTAAATAATAAATGTTGATTACTTTGCTTCCTAATTGTCCCCATCTAGCATTAGGATCCCATTTCAAATCAGAAGAATTCACATTTTATCTAGTTCTCCATTAGAGCGAAGAATTTCCCTATCAATGATATCCATGGGGTATCTTTTGAAAGAATAGAAAAAAATGCAAGGTTATTCTAGAGGAATGATCTTAGAGATTAACATGACTTGGAGTTAGCATATTTTATAATCATTTTAATTTATCTATAATCCTTTTTGCTTATCCATATTCATGCACTAATCCCTTCTTATGCTCATAAACGAGTTTTTTTGCTCAAGTTATTTTTCCATTACATGTTTTTGTATTTCAATTTATTTTTTAATAACATTAGAGGAATTAGTGTACTTTGTATTTTATTTGAATATTAAATCATTTGTTGGAAGTAGCTACAAGATATTTGAGGGATTTCCGTAGCAGCTGCAAAAAATCTACAATAAGTTGTGGAAACTATACAAACATCTATGGAAATTCTACAAGAAACTACAGAACCTCATGCAGAGCTCTACAGGAAGTTGTAGAAACTATACAGGCATTTGCGGAAACTCTACAAATAACTGGTGAAACTCTAGAGGCATCTGCGAAAACTCAGCCAACTATGAAAACTTCTACAGAGGCTACATAAAGTCAATAATTCAAATTTACCTTCAACCACCAAATTTCAAGAAAAATATTCATTAGGGGTAATGGATTTTTATAAATCCATTATTTCTGTTATTCTTATATATCTCAAATCATGATGCTAAATTAAAGTTGGTAAACAGAGGTGGATTTGAGTACATATTTTCCTTATTCGCAAGGATTTGAATATCTCTATCAAATATATGATGGGCCTAATAAGTCAAAAGTTTTTAAGAGACATTTGGGATGGGTTTTGATTATTTAATTATAGCCTCTCTCCCTAAATTCAAATTTGACTTCAAATGTATTCTAAATAGCATGTAGTTAACAAAGATCTTGAAACTAGTTTTGAATTAGTTTTTGAGATCCAAATTTTAGGAAATTGTTGAGCATATTTTGGATCCTCATTTATTATTTGTTATGGAGAACACATGTATAAATAAGAGATTCTTCTCCATTCTATTGGATGACTCTAAGAGCATTAGACCAAATAATGATGGAATAAAGTTATACTTTAATTTTTATTCAATATAGAACTTAGCTTTATAATTTTTGTAATATGATTTTATTTATTTTTGTTGATGTAGTTTTACTTCATTGCTTAGTTTTCAATTCTAGTTGTGTGAAGTTTAATTATGCAATATGATTTTAATCCATAGATTAGTAATTTAAATGTTTATTTTTTACAATTAACGTGCTCAATACGATAATCTTATTTACTAACTTGGATCATAAACAGTAACACGTATTTGGTAAGGATAGATTTTAGATTTTATTCATGCAATTTACCTTTATGTCAAGTGTTGTGTGAAAGTGGATTTAGAATTTACTTTCCTGCAGTAGTCTTAGAAATTTACTTTTCTGGCATAATGTAATTTAGTTTTAGAATTTACTTTTTTCCACAAAGTGTGAATTAGTCTTAGAATTCCCTTTTCTCCCAAGGTGTGACTTTGTTTTAGAATTTACTTTTATGTTGTATGAATGCAGTTTTAGATATTTTAATTTCCTACAGTGTGATTTACTTTCCTTGCAACTTAGTTTAAGTAGTTGTTTAGTTGTCTAGTTCCTTGCAAAGACTATGAAAGTGTTCATACCAATGTTTGTAAGTAAGCTTATTGTTCTATAACTTCAAGTAGATAAAACAATGTAAAAGAATATTATGGTTTGCTCATGTAGTGCATGGGAACACGCAAGTTCCCAATGAACCACGGGTTGACAATTAATGCACACTTCTTAGTTGTTTCTCTAATTAATTAGAAGACAATAAAAATCCATCATTTTTGGGGGAATTACCAAAGGTACAATTGATTTTTTCATTGGTTCTAGAAATTATTCATTGGTTAAAATTGAAAGTTTTTCTCACTATTTTTTGTTACGATTATAATCCTCCCTTGTCCAATTTGGTCAATTATGTCTAAATCAGGAGTCCTTTCAGTATATTTTTAGTGACTAACACCATTGGGTCCACTTGGCCTAATTGGGGCACATGTACCAGTTACTAAAGTGTGGGGAGAACTAATTGAGGCCAACTGCCATTGATTGCACTTGCATGCATCAATTTAGGAGCCTCCTAGATCAATCCCTACAAATTAGGAGCCACTGGGAGTGTCGATACCAACCTCCATTAGTTGAGTTCAGTTNGTTCTAGTCTATTACATTCAGTTCTACTCAGTTAGTGCAAGGTTTGCATGGTTGCATGCAGGTGAGGCACATTTACTCACCTACCTCAGTCAGTTAGACTAGTTAACACTGGATTAGACACTTGAGTTTGGATTTTGAACTCCGATGAACTCCGATAATGATTTAGACAAGGTCAGTTAGCCATTCAGTCAAGTAGAGTCAAACCAATTCGAATTTCCTCACATGGATTCGAATTGCATGAGTCTATTTAGCCATTGTACTTCATTGTAATTAATTATATAATTAATTTTGATTAATGAAAGCATTCACAATTGCAAGCCATTTTTGCACTGTTTCATTCTTCAATTCCTGAGTAAAATTGTATGATATATCTTGTGAATTGTGTGTTGGTCCACAGATCTATGTGCTCAATTTAATATTTTTAACATGTTGTTTTTTGTGAAATAATTTCATTCATTTCATGAAATTATCTTAATGATGCATTTTATTTTCATGAATAAAAATAAAAACCCAAGAGGCTGATCCCATGGTGCAGTAAGAGCCACCCATATTACTATTTTGTCCTTGCAAAAATATTGGAAAGAGGAATGAGGCTTGGTGAATGAAGATTCTATTGAAGGATTCAAGGGGAAGCCATTGAAGGATTAAAAAAGACTCAAAAGTTAAAAACATGGTATGTAATATGTCATTCGAGTCATAAAACACATCATTTAGTATTAAAATACAATTTCTGAAGTTGGACTATAATCATTTATTCATATCTTGAAAACTTTTCATTTTTTTAGGATTTGCAGGTCATCTACGGAACCTTCAAAAATGTATGTGTAGGTCAACTCAGGGTTTTGATTGTTGAATTGTTTTGTTATTTGGATGTATGACATTGAAATTATACCCATAAAAACATCCACTCCCATATATATCATCATTTTAGTGAGAAATTGGCTATTATGGCATTTTGGCTTGTTGGGCTTACTAAAAATGTAGTCATGGTAGTCATGTTTTGAGGGACCATATGGGCACATTTTAAAAATATTTTTCTATAAAAAGTAGAAATTTAAATATAGTTTCTAATCCAATTTGAATTTTTCAGTTTGGGTATCAAACGAAAAAGATATGGTCAAAATATTGAATGGGTGTAGGGTAGGCAGCTTAAGAACAAAGATTGAACAGTCTCTTTTTGGGTCCCTAAATGGATGAATTTTACAAAAAAAATTCTAAGAAATATGATCCTATGAATCTAGGTTACAAAAAAAATTGAATCAATGAATTATGATAACATACAAGAAATTTATTCCCGAAATACTAACTGTCTATCCTAAATCAACAATCTCACAACTCTGTCTCCTATGCTATTCATTAGCATAGTTGACCCATCAATTATTATTATAATTAAATCATGTTTATATTGGAGGTAAATATGGTAATATAATTGAATATCCAAATTAAATCGATTTAATCTGCCTCCAAACGAAAAATTTATGCTCAAATTAATGATTGTTGGTTTAGGCTTGAAATTGCAAACAACTCTATCATACATGATGTTCTTTAGCAAGTTTCGAATACCACATTAATGAATTTAAAAAAATGTTTCTACTGGATGTATCCCTCTAAATACACTTTCATTTGGATTTGGAATCACTCAAATTGGTCTTAAACTGGAGAAGTTATTAACAAAATATCGTTGGGTAGTCTAGGCTGGCCACTGCTCTCCAACACATAAAAATTGATTTTTTATTTGTTTTATATTCATTGAATTTGTTTTATAAGAAATTTTTGTATTTATATTTCATCTATTTTGGATTAAGAGAGACGAGTCACCTTTGTTCTTCCATGAGCTCATGTTTTATTCCAAGTGTTAGCACCATTTATGGGCCAAGTAATTGGTAAGGGATTTGGCTAGTAAATGGTGGAGTAAGGTATGAAAATATTCTTATCACGGGACCTTGAAGATTGTTGATGAGGGTCTGCAGGTGTTTGAAGGGACATTTCTAGATTAAGAATGCCAAATACTTAAGAAATTCTTATTTTTTACCTTGAAAATGCATGCAAATGAAGAAATCCGCTCTTAGTTGAATGATGACAGGGAATGTACGGTTTGGAAGCACGACACAGAATATTAAAGGACAAAAATCATTCCTGCCAAGGAAAAATTAGGAGCGGCAAAGGAAAATAAGTTTGGTTTTGAAAGTTAGAATCCCGATTTCCAACTTCTGTAGTCCGAGATTCGACGGTCATGGAGAGCTTCCGCACAGATCAACGGCTCAAAAAGAAACAAAGGGAGGAAGTAGAAAGGGTAAAGTTTCAGGTTGCAAAGCTTGAAAAACCTGATTTCCACTTTCCGCGATCCAAATCCAACGATTCAGAGTGCTTCCGCCAAATATCAATGATGCGAAAAGGTGCAAAAGGGCGAAAACCAGAAAGTGGAAAACATAATAATTTTCCCATGAAAGGTTGAAGTTTATCCTTCCACAATCCTCAATATCCAACGGCTTAGAATGTTTCCACCAAAGATCAACGATCTAAAAGAGAGCAGAAGGGAAGATATCGGAAAGCAGAAAACTTAAGAATTTGATCGTGGAAAGTTAAAATCCCGCTTTTCGCGATCCGCAAGATCTATGGTTCAGAGAGCTCCCAGACAAGATCGACGGAGTGGAAATAAAAAGGTGAGAGCATAAATGCGAAATCAAAAAAGGTAGAATTGCAGTCGTGAAAGTCGGAAAATCTACCTTTTGCTTTTTGCTAAAGGAAGAGGCAAAAAGGAGGAAAAGGAAAGATAAAAACTGAGCTCTAAGAAAATTGTTTTTCTTTCTGCGCTCCATTTTCCATGAAAGGAGGAAGTGGAAATGTGGCAGTGGAAGAGGAGAAGTTTCTATGAAGAAAGTTGGAATATCCACGTTCTGCTTTCCGCTAAAGGTGGAAGCGGAAAGGAGGAGGATGAAAAATACATAAATTTGGTCGTGGAAAGGTGTAATTATATTTTCCACGATCCACTGGATCGGCGGTCCAGAAATCCTATGCCATCCCTGATCCTAGATCAATGGTGCAGGATGAATCCTCTAGAGATCAACAGTCCAGAAGCAATTTCATAGGCGAAAGATGCACGCATAGATTGAAGCTGTTACAGACCATTGAAGGTGTTTTGAGCCATTATTTTCATCCAGTGGGCATGGTTTCTAGATGTCAAATTTCCTGTTTGATCCATCACGCCCATCCCAACATGATTTCCTTTTTTTTTAATCATGGTGAATCTTCTAGATCAGAATTTGTTAGGATTAATTCCTAATTTTTGCAACTGTTTTGGGTTTTTGAGGTTGGTCTCGGGAACCTGTGAATTCTATAAATATGCCCTCAATAGAGGAAGGTGGGTTTGGAACCTGTAGGGTTCTCGGTTATGTAAACCGATATATTCCCTTAATAAAAATGACAGATTCGAATGCAGGCTCATTGCTATAGAGATTCATGTGTGTTTCATAGTTACAGTATGTGATTTCCTTTCTTATGTGTATGTCTTCTTGTTAAACTTGCCATTATGTTTTATTTCATATCTAGAATGAGTTTGTAATAGTTCATAATTCATACATGTTTATGCTCTAGCTATTGTTCCAGATACCATAAATCCCTTCAACCAAGTTAATGCAGAATTCATCTTATCGATGCTCTGTGTTAATAGACTGTCTTTCTTTCTTCTTTATCACTAGACCAACATTATTATGAATCTAACCGAGTGCTACCTTGCCTATGTAGAAATTTCACCTACAAACTATTCTACCATTCATGAATAGTTGTGGCTCTATATCCCAATGTATGCTTGCTTTGTTTCAACCACCAACACATATGAATTTTATTTTGTTTGTGTATCTGGCTGTGATAAAAATCTATGAGAGATTCCTCTCTAGAAAGGAAGAGGCCAACTCCCTTTCTTAAATTGTTTCTATTGTTACTTTGGGATTTACCCTCCACAACCTAGGGTGCAATTCTGAGTGCTAAAAAATTGGTGTTGTTTCCAGGGACGAAAGTGAAAATCAACCCTGGGAGACGAAAAAAAATTCCAAGAATAAATGTTTTATGTGGGAAAATAAATACTCTTGCATTTGAAAAGGTCGTATAATTTTCCCTGGTGACTCCACATTGATTTTGAGCAATATTTCATAAGGCATCCTGGCTCCGGAGGTCACATACATGAGGTAACCCTAACATTGAAATATTACTGAGTGTGGAAAATCCAGAAAGATTGCTTAGAAGTAAGGGAAAAGAACAAATAAATATTCCTCAATTTGGTGAATCATTTTCTCAATATTTTCATAGCATTCAGGATTTTGGGAAGGAAACAAATTTTAAAAGGTCCTTGTTGAAATCAAAATCTGAATCAGATTTGAAGGAAACTGAAATTAATACCAGTAGATTAGAATCATATTTGCTTGATTCTCTTTGGCAGAACCTTCAAAACTCTGTGAAATCTGAAGAAAGAAACCCTGTTGTTCAAAGCTTTCAACCTTATATCCCACGAACTGTTCAAACCCCTCCAGTATTTCAAGCTCCTCCTTTAGTTCCAAATCCACCTAGACGAATGGCTGCTAGATTTGCTCCTTTGGCCTTACCTGTTGTATTGCATGACTTTCCCCAAGACTATGCCCATAAAATTCCCTTCTATGATAGGGATGAAAATTTCACAGCAAGACAACATGTTGATAGATTTGATGATTATGTGGACTTGGAGTTGGTTGATAAATATGATATTAAGATGAGGTTGTTTACATTAAGTTTGTTAGGAGAGGCAAATAAATGGTTTAGATATCTACTTGCCTGGTCCATTGCCACATTTCAAGATTTTCAAACTTCATTCTTAGAAAGATGGGATGATAAGAAAAATCCTTTACAGGTGCTTTCTCAATATAATAATCTTAAGAAAGGAGGGTTTGAATCTGTTTATGAGTTTTCAAGTCAGCTTATGAGGGTGTATAACTCTATTCCTACTGATATCAAACTCCTTGTAGGTGTTGCAAAACTCCATTATGCTGACTCCTTTGATGGTGATTTTGCATTGTTATTTAGAGAAATAAAATCAGCAAGTCTTCATGTTATGTTTCAATATGCTTTAGAAGTGGAAGCTAATATGATGGCAAGTGGAAAAATAAAGCAGTGAACAGAGAACATAATGAGCCTCAAATTAGAAACCCAAATTCCAGAAGGACAAACCCTCCTCCACTACCACAAATTAGACAGAGAGATACGAGGAATCCTAGAAATCAAGATGATCGGCAAATAAGGCCACCTTTCCCTGAGGATTATGTTGCATCTGAAGAAGAGGTTGAATTTGTTGAACATCATATTCACCATTTTGGTGATTTGGATTCTGAAATATAGCTCACTCAAGATGAGCATAATATGTTTTCTCGGGAGGATGAAAATAATGATTTTGAGGAAGATCCAGAGAAATACCAAAGAGGATATTTGCATGATATAGATGATGTTTAGAGAAAGATCGATTTGAGAAATAGAGGTGCTACTGTAAATAAAGGAAGGGTCAATCAAAATCAACCTTCTAGTAGCCAACATAATACCGAAAAGAAAAATGAAAACAAAAAGATCCCATTGTATATAAAGAATCTGAAAATGAAATAGGAAAAAAAGAAGAAGTGAAACAAACAGCACAAGTAGATGTAGAAAGAATTGTTTCAACTTTCAATTTGCAAATAGAGCTTTCAAAATTGAAAATTCCCATTCCTTTCACTGAATTATTGAGAAACAGGGATATAGAGATAAAATAAGAGATATGGTCAAGAGTCAGAAAAAATTTCAACTAGATAATCATGTTATCTATGTTGTTGATACTAACTTAGAGTTTCCCATTTTATTTAATGATGATCTTCCTTATGATCCTGAAATTCTTGTACCAATTGAAGTTAAATAAGATGAAGAGGTTTTGGAACAAAAATAGAAACATGATCAACTCAATGTTGTACAAGAAGAGGGTTATAAAGATTTGTTTTATTGAATAATGTAATCAACCTGTTATAAATTTTGTTAGTGATGGTTTTAAGAAAATTTTCAGTCCACCTATATATGATGAGTATGAGGAGGACTTCTTGGATGTTATGCCTAAAAAACTAGCTATAGATTTTGTAAGTTCGGGGCCTGTTAATGCAGAAAATTTTGTTGCAATCCAAGGTCAAAGGGTTGAAAACATAGAAGATAGTGAGTGTGCTGGAAGTGACAGTTTTCCTTTGTTTTATTCTTCATTCAAATCACTGAGACATATACTTCAAATCTCTAAACAAAAACAGGAATTTGAGATAATAGAAAATTTCATGAACTGTTTAGAGGTGGAAGGTGAGCAAGATGATCAATCATACAATCAATCTCAACATGTGGAAAAACCAACAGTTTCTGATGAAGAATTGACTTACAAAGGAGGAGATGAGGACTCTAAATGGAATGCTTCTTTAAACCTTTCAAATTCAAAAATATCATCTAAAGAAAAAGGATTTTGTTCACTTGATTTTATTGAAGAAATTAATGATATTTCCTTTGAGACATTTGGAAGAAATCAAAATTTAGATTTTGATATTTTGAATGAAATATTTGATGTCTCGTTTGAAAATTGTCATGGAATTCCCTTCAAGATTCTTTGGAAGATCAGTTTGGTAGGGTACTAGATGAGTTGCATTTTGAGCAGAATGATTATGGCAAGAAAATGATAGAAAAATATGAAAGATGTCATGAATAAGCCTGGCACGGCGAGCATTTATTTCAAGAATTTATTTTTAGTTTGTTTATAGTTTCAATATCAATTTCAAAGTTCAGGTTGCAGTTACAGTTGTTTTCAATTTTTAGAGGATGAATGGGTTACAGGTTAGAGAGGGATTTACTTGCATACAAGTCAAAGAAGGTTGAGGATTTCGAAAAATGGTTGGGAGCCACCCAATGAATTTGGCACCTGGTCTATGGGGTTCTTTGCTACCTCGCAGGGAGAATAGCATCCCGAGTTGGAGCCAGTTGTTAGCACCATTTCTAGGCTAGATAATTGGTAAGGGATTTGGCTAGTAAATGGTGGAGTGAGGTCTGAAAATATTCTTATCATAGGACCTTGAAGATTGTTGATGAGGATCTGCAGGTGTTTGAAGGGACATTTCTATATTAAGAATGCCAAATACTTAAGAAATTCTGATTTTTGACCTTGAAAATACATGTAAATGAAGAAATTCGCTCTTAGTTGAATGATGACAAGGAATTGATGATCTGGATGCACAACACAGAAGATAAAAGGCCAAAAATAATTCCTTCCAAGGAAAAATCAGGAGCGAAAAAGGCAAAGAAGTTTGGTTTTGAAAGTTAGAATCCCGATTTCCGACTTCCGTAGTTCGAGATCCAATGGTCAGGGAGAACTTTCGCACAGATCAACGACTCGGAAAGTAGCAATGGGAGAAAGAAAAAAGGGTAAATTTTAGGTCGCAAAGCTTGAAAACCCCGATTTTCACTTTCTGTGATCCATATCTGACAGTTCTGAGCACTTCCTCCAAATATCAACAACGCGGAAGGGCACAAAAGGGCAGAAATCAGAAAGAGGAAAACATAAGAATTTTCCCTTCAAAGGTTGAACTTCTGCCTTTCACGATTCGCCAGATCCAACGGCTCAGAACGTTTTCGCCAAAGATCAACGGTCCGGAAGAGCAGAGAGGGGCGAAGATCAGAAAGCAAAAAACTTAAGAATTTGGTCGTGGAAAGTCAAAATATCACTTTCTGCGGTTCATAAGATCTATGGTTCAGAGATCTCTTACACAAGATCGATGATGCAAAAATAAAAATACGAGAGCAGAAAGGGAGAATCGAAAAAGGTAGAATTGCAGTCGCGAAAGTTGGAAAATCCCCCTTCCGCTATCCGCTAAAGGTGGAAGCAGAAAGGCGGAAGTGGAAAGATCAAAACTGAGCTCCGAGAAAATTGAAAATCCGCTTTTCGTGTTTCATTTTCTGAAAAAAGGAGGAAGCGGAAGGAAGAAAACGAAAATGCGGAGGTGCAAGAGGAGAAGTTTCAATGAAGACAGTTGGAAGATTTGCGTTTCACTTTTCGCTTTTCGCTAAAGGCAAAAGCAGAAGGGTGGAAGCGGAAGGGCGGAAGTGGAAAGGAGGAGGATGGAAAAGACATAAATTTGGTCGTGGAAAGGTGATATTTCATTTCCGCGATCTGCTAGATCGACGATCTAAAAATCCTCTACCATCCCTTATCCTAGATCGACAGTGCAGGATGAATCTTGTAGAGATCAACAGTCCAGAAGCAATTTCACAGGCGAAAGATGCACGCATAGATTGAAGTTGTTACAGACTGTTGAAGGTGTTTTGATCTATCATTTTCATCCAGCAGGCATGGTTTCCAGATGTCAAATTTCCTGTTTTATCCATCATGCCCATCCCAACATGATTTCCTATTTTTTTTATGATCATGGCGAATATTCCAGATCAGAGTTTGTTAGGATTAACTCCCAATTTTTGCAACTGTTTTGGGTTGTCAAGGTTGGTCTCGGGAAACTTTGTATTCTATAAATATTCCCTCGATAGAGGAAGACCGAGTTGGAACCTATAGTGTTCTGGGTTATGTAAATTGAGATCTTCCCTTAATAAAAATGACAGAGCTGAATGCAGGCTCGAGGTTGCTGCAAATATTCCTATGTGTTTCATAGTTACAGCCTGTGATTTCCTTTCTTATGTGTATGTATTCTTGTTAAACTTGCCATTATGTTTTCTTTCATATATGGAATGAGTTTTTAATAGTTCAGAATTCATACATGTTTATGCTCTAGCTATTGTTCCATATATCCACAAATCCTTCTACCAAGTTAATGCATAATTCATCTTATCGGTGCTTTGTGTTAATGGGCTATCATTATTTCTTCTTTATCACCAGACCAACAACATTATGACTGTAACTGAGTGCTACCTTGCCTCTGTAGAAATTTCACCTACAAATTGTTCTGCAATTCATGAATAGTTGTGAGTCCATATCCCAATGTATGCTTTCTTTGTTTCAACTACCAACACATCTGGATTTCCATAGGTGTTGCATTCATCTTCACTTCTTTTTTCCTATGGGTACAAAACTTTTATTTTATATGCATAACAGTTGCTTCATGTGGACAATCATGTAGCAACATTTCAAGATCTGGTATGAAGTTTATTTCAGTAGCAATGAGGTAGTGTTAAGAGAATATTGTGGTTCCATCCTTGAGCATAACGGTTGGCTTTCACTAGCTACAAAGACTACTCTTCAATAGTTGCAGATCTAGTAGAGGAAACATGGAGAAATGCCTACAATTAACAATGGAATTTTTTAGAAGTGTAATTTATAAGATATATGTAATTTTCTCAAAAGGAATGCATGCAACTATGTCCAAGGTATTGTGGATCCATGAAAAATTGGAGAAACAACTAATGTTGTGTTCAGGTTGGATTTGGTATATAAATATGTTGTCTGCAATTGCGGTAAATATTTTTCGCAGGAACATATTGAAGAAACTGTTGTCCAAGATAAATATCAAGACATGGTTGGTCATATAAAAATTAAGATACATTTTGAAGTTACAAATCAAGGTATACATAATTTGGTACTTGATAATGCATTTCACAACAATCATTTATAATCAGCTTTTGGGAAATGGTGAAAGTGTTGAAAGTTTGATTTCATGCAATGGACTACTCATTGCATATTGAGGGAGAAGAAATGGATTAAGTTGCCTAGATTTTGCTTATCATGGTGACATTACAAAACATTGATTTCCTTGTGAACATATGTTTTTTTTTATTAGGATGGAACACTCCTTTCTAATTGTTTGATGGAAATAAATGCAAAGGCAACATGATGGAAATGGTATGAAAATGATGTCATTCATGACTTGATATCATACTTTAAAAAATTCTCCTTCAAGTTTATAAGTGATTGAATTGCGTGAGGACGTGATTTGTCTTCATTTTGGGGGAGAGAGAAGATTGTGAACATGCTCTTTAGAACTTGGATATATCCAATATCGTGACCATCATGATGTTTGTTTCTTGTAGAAGCTCATTCATAACAGTAGCGCATGAATTCTTCTTGAATCCTTATTCAATGATTTGACAAATTAATTCAGATTTGCTAATACATTCGAATGCACATACCACTTTTATATTTCTATTGAATGTCTCTCCTTCTATTTTCTTAAACATGAGTGGGGTGCTTTTTTTTTGTATTTGTTGACACTTGTACCATTTGAGCTATTAAAGGAAGTTTTCAACAATATTTTGGGAGCATAACTTAATTCACACATAATTAGATGAATGGAAATTTAGAACAAAATTTGAAATCCACCAACAACATAAACATCACTTCTAGGTTTGTTGAGATGAGAATGGGCCTCAAATTTACTCCATTGTTTTGCAGTTCTAAATTATTTTCATGCAGAATTTTTTGAACAGACTTTCACTCAAGATAGTGGCCAATGAATTGTTGGAGTTGAATTCTTCTCTATGATCATAGAAAGACATTAAAGGACATGCAATTTTATCAGTTTGGTGGACCTCATGATGGTAATATAGTTTGTTCTCTTTGCAACTTGCTTTATCATCTATTCTTGCAGTTCATCTATTTCATTCACATTTTTATGAAAAATTACAGACATTGAACTAGTGATATCTCCAAACGATGAAGTGATTATTTGTGAAAATTGGTGGAGATAATAATTATGGTAAGAAGAAAAAATGCAGAAAAATTCACATCAATCCAATGAACGGTTTTTGAGAAATCGAGCATAGTCACCTATAGCCATTTTCTGATTTTTTGGGAAAACCGCGATGAGGGTTTCTCCAATTTTTGTCTGGGATAAGAATAATTGTATTCCTAACACCCCTACAAAGTTTGGTAAAAATCCAGTTTGTATTTTGGAGAAATCACGATTTTTTTAAAGCTGCAAATCACCAGTCCATTTCCTACTGATTAGAACCTATTTCTTTCATTTGTTTCCTGGAAAATGTTATTTTTGAAGGAAAGTTGGCATGCAAACTTGTTAAGGATGATACTTTATACTTTTATATGATCAGACATAGTGGTTGTGGCTTATTAACAGTGAATTTGCGGGTATGCATTAAAAAAAGATCATTCATTCAGCTTGATTGAGAAAAGGTTGCATGAGGACATGCAATATTTTCAGTTTGAGGGAAATAACAGGCCTTGGATATAGCATATTTTTAACATCATTTTACCTTATCTATAATCCTTTCGCTTATCCATATTCATGCACTAATCCCTTCTTATGCTTATATATGAGTTTTTATACTTAAGTTATTTTTCCATTACATGTCTTAGTATTTCATTTGATTTTTTACTAACATTGAGGAAATTAGTGTACTATGCATTTGCTTTGAATATTAAATCATATGTTAGAAGCAGCTACAATATATTTGAGGGAGTTTTGTAGCAGTTGTAGAAACTCTACAGGTAGCTACATAAACTATACAGACAGCTACAAAAACTCTACAAGAAGTTGTGGAACCTCTTGCAAAGTTCTACATGAAGCTGCAAAAACTCTACAAGAAGCTACAGAAACTCTATATGCAGCTGTGGAAACTCTACCAAGCTCCGGAAATTCCTACAGAAGCTACATAAAGTAATTTACCTTCAACAACCATCTTTGAGAAAAATATTCATTAGGAATAATGGATTTTTATAAATCCATTATTTCTATTATTCTTATATATCTCAAATCATGATGTTAAATTAAAGTTGGCAAACAGAGGTGGATTTGAGTGCATATTTGGCTTACTAACAAGGATTTGAATATCTCTATCAAATATATGATGGACTTAAGAAGTCAAAAGTTGTGAAGAGACATCTTGGATGGGTTTTGATTATTTAATTATAGCCTTTCTCCCTAAATTCAAATTTGACTTCAAAGGTATTCTAAATAGCATGTAGTTAACAAAGATCTTTGAACTAGTTTTAAATAGTTTTTGAGATCCAAAATTTAGGAAATTGTTGAGGATATTTTGGATGCTCATTTATTATTTGTTATGGAGAACACATGTATAAATAAGAGCTTCTTCTCCATTCAATGGGAGGACTCTTAGAGCATTAGTCCAAATAATGATGGAATAAAGTTATACTTTCATTTTGATTCAATATAGATCTTAGATTTATATTTTTTGTAATATGATTTTATTTATTTTACGTTGATGTATTTTTACTTCATTTCTTAGTTTCCAATTATCATCGTGTGAAGTTTATTTCTGCAATATGGTTTTAATCCACATATTAGTGATTTAAATGTTTATTTTTACAATAAATGTGCTTAATTTGATAATTGTATTTACTACCTTGGATCATAAACAATAAATCATATTTGGAAAGGATAGATTTTAGATTTTATTTATACAATTTACCTTTATGTAAAGTGTGGTGTGGACTTAGATTTAGAATTTACTTTCGTGCACAATTTGAACATAGTCTTATAGTTTATTTTTCTAGCACACTGTAATTAGTTTTAGAATTTAATTTTTTCCGAAAAGTGTGAATTAGTTTTATAATTTATTTTTCTCGTAAGGTGTGACTTAGTTTTAGAATTTACTTTTCCCGCATTTGTGACGTAGTTCTAGAATTTATTTATTTTGTAGAGTGTGTGTGTAGTTTTATAATTTAATTTTCTCGCACAATGTGAATTAGTTTTAGTATTTAATTTTCAACAGAGTGTGAATTAGTTTTAGCATTTATTTTCCTGTCATGTATTTTACTTTCATGCTATGTGATATACTTTTCTTCCAACTTAGTTTTATTTTTTGTTTAGTTGGCTAGTTCCTTGCCAAGACTATGTAACTTTTCATAACAATGTTTGTAAGTAAGGTTATTGAACCGTTACAACTAATTATCGTCGACACCATGTTACGGGATAAGTATCTCATTGTTTGCCTTAAATTCCTTAGAATATCCTTTAGAAGTTACAATATTCAACAATCACCCTTAACAGGAAGGTTATTCTACTGACAACACCATCATAGACAATAGGAGTAACGAGAGAGAGAGTATCGGCAACATCATCAAGGTGATACATCTATACATCATAGGAACTTTTCACAATCATCAGTACTTGGAATAGTTACTATTCAATGTCTTCTGTACTGGAACATCATCTTCTACAACACTGAGTCTTTTATCTTGTGTAGCCCTCGATCACTTGATAATTTGTGGCTACACTTCAATCTTCTTGATCCTTTGTAGCAACACTTCGATATTCTTGATCCTTTGTAGAAACAATTCGATCTTATGATCCTTTGCAATAGAACTTCGATCTTCGATCCTTTGCAGCAACACTTTGATCTTCTGATCCTTTGTAGTAGCACTTCGATCTTCAATCCTTTGCAGCAGCACTTCTATCTTCTTGATCCTTTGCAGTAGCACTTCTATCTTCTCGATATTTTGTAGCAGCACTTCGATCCTTTCAATCCTTTGCAGCATCACTTTGATCCTTTTGATCCTTTACAGCAGCACTTCGATCCTTTCGATCCTTTGTAGCAACACTTCGATCCTTTCGATCCTTTGCAGCAGCACTTCGATCTTCTTTATCCTTTGCAGTCTCACTTTGATCTACTTGATTCTTTCCTACCACTCTTTGATCTACTTGATCCTTTTCTACCATGCTACCTATAGTACACATGATCACTTTGTGGGATGATCAATCTATTGAAATTGCTATGCCATTTAGATCATCAAGAAATGAGTCCAATATTATTGATGCAGTAAAAGGAGAATGAGGATACACACTGAACAAATCAAACCACAAAGGAAACGAATGAGTATAGCTCAGATAATTATAGTATCATTGTCATTAATTAAATCCGGTGTTACAATATCTTACATAAGGAAGAATTTGAATCCATTAGGGAGGAATTTGAATCTACCAACTGGATGTGACTATACCTAACTGACTAGCTAACTTAGGATGTCTCAATAAATATTGGAGTCCAAATGGTTAATTCCAGATGTCTAAACAACTCACACAATCACTAATAAACAATTAAATCAGTCTAATTGAAGTGGTAGGTGAGCGAAGGTGCCTAATCCACATGCAACCATGCATGACTAGCGCTAACTGAATTGATTGTGATATAACTGAATGTAACTGGAAATTAACTAAGCTTAACTAGTTCCAACTCCAACTGAATGGAGGAGGTTGGTGTCGGGACTCCCAGTGGCTCCTAAAATGTAGGGATTGGCCTAGGAGGCACCTAATCTCATGCATGCAAGTGCAGTTAGTGGCAGATAGCCTCTAGCAATGTTCCCCACACTCTAGTAACTGGTACATGTGGCCCGATTAGGCCTTTTGGACCCAATGGTACCAGTTGAATTAATTAATTAATTAAAACTCCTAAGTTAGGCTAAATTAATCTAATACACAGTTTGGTCAAGGGAGGATTAATAATACTAACACCCCCCCTGAATCCTAACTTGGACAACTATGGGCCCTAGAAACAAGGCCATAAGTCACCCATATACAATATAAAAGACATAATGTTGCTTAATACAACCAAGGAAATAGGGGAAAACCTCATGGGAACCCCCCCCTCAAAATAAGCAGAAATAGGAAAATGCAAGATATCTTTAGAAGAAGGAATCTTCCTTCTTAGAAAAATAACTTGAGCAAAACACTGCTGCAAAATTGCATCTCTATGCAACATCATGGTCCATCTGTGCAGCAGCATCCTGACGTTGTGCATGTGGACCTCTCAATGTTATTTTGAACTAATGACTCTGTATGTTTCTTCTGGATGGTGAAGGTAGGGAATGATCAAATTTATTCTTATGTGGGCCATGCAACTGACCATTCACCATCATCAAGTAGCACCGACCTGGAACCTTGTTGCACCACTCTGTAGGAAGTGAATCTGTGAGATATAGTGCAACATGTTCATTCCGATACTGGGACCTTGTTCTTCTTCTATCTTCTGGATTTCCAACACCACTTCTAGCTGCATCTTGGAGCTTTTGAGCCCATCTAGGCTTAGGCTTTTTATTTTGAATGGATACTGGATCTGGATCTAGAATCTCATGAGATTCAGTCTCAATAACAAGATCATGATGGATTTGATCTTCTTCACCTAAATATGAAACCTGTAGCGAATAATCATCATAAAAAATAGGTGGAGAAATGGTTATACCTTCCTGTGTTGCGAATGGTGGTGTGTCATACAACTGATCTTATTTGAACTAAACACTCCTTTCAATGAAGCATCTTATGGTTGCAACCTCTATCAATTTGTAATCTTTTGCATCTTTTGCATATCCTAAGGGAATGCTACTTTGGGCTTGGAAGGCCTTCCTCTTGTCAATTGTTATTCTCACCCAAGATTTGGAACCAAAAACTCTCAGATGAGAGACATTGGGCTTATTCCCATGCAGTGCTTCGAATGGAGCGGCCCCAACTACTGATTTATGAGGCACTCTATTATGTAAATATGAAGCATAGTTAAAAGATTCATCCCAAATTGAAGGAGGAATATACTTGGCATGGAGAAGGCATGTTACCATCTCCTTCAATGATCTATTCTTCCTCTCAGCCACACCATTCTGTCGTGGTGTGTATGAAACCGAGTGTTCCATTCGAATCCCCTCTGATTCATAGAAATTATGGAAGTATCCTTTGATGTACTCTTCTCCTCTATCAAATATTATAGACTTTATCTTCTTACTGAAACTGTTCTCAACCATAGCCTTAAAAACTTTAAAAGTCTCAAAAAAATTTGATTTTTGTTTCATGAAGTAGATCCAGCAGTACCTAGAACAATCATCAATAAAGGCGAGGAAATACTTGCAACCATTAATGGATTGTGTGGGCATAGTTCCAGCTAAATCACTATGTATCAAATCAAGTATAGAGGCAGCTCTATGTTCCTTTCCAACATCATACCTCTTCTCTGGATGCTTACCTACTAGGAAACCAACACATACTCCATTGGAAGTTTGGATGGAAGGAAAACCTTCAACCATTTTGTCATTGTGGAGTTGTTGGAGATATTTGAAATTGATATGGCCAAATATCTCATGCCAAATCTTGCTGGTGTTGTTAGCATGAGACAATAAAGCTGTAGGAGGAGAGACAGATAATAAATGTGAGAACTCATCAGCTTTAATAGAGTGATTTGCAATACCTTTCTCTATGAGTTGTCCTGTGACTTTTTCTGTAATCTCAATTGTTTTTGAATCGAATGTAACTATCTTAGGAGAGCCTGTATGAGTCATTTGATAAACAAACAACAAGTTAGCTGCAAGGGAGGGCACATAGAGGACATTCTTGAACTCAACATGCTTCACTCTAACTTAGCCCCTTCCTTCTGCTGGGATCTAAGAATCATCTCCCATGTGAATATTAGGCCCCTTTAATAGTGTGAGGGCTGAGAAGGATTCCTTGGAGAAAACCATCTGGTTGGATGCTCCATAATCAATTATGTATGATGTAGACCGAGTAAGGCTAGCTTTCAAAGCATGGCACCTTTCATATTCTTTTGTTTGTGGTTTTTCATTGGGCTTCTTTGCTCCTTATGGGAGAGCAATGTTATGCTGCTTGAGGAGAGCGGACAATTGATCAATATGCTTCTTCATACAATGATCTTAAATATGGAAACCCTTCGCACAATAGGGACATATATTCTTTTCAAACTTCTTCTTCTTAGAGCCAAAGGCTCCTTCTGAAGTCTGTTGATTTTGTTTAGGCTTCGAATCAGCTGCTTTGGGCTCCTTCTTCTTTGATTTCCCTTTTTCTTGCGCTTTGGAAGAGTCTATCACTAGGAGGGCTTGATCTTTAGATTTCTTGATGACTCTCATTCGAATCAACTTCTCTTGCTCCTTTATTAAGGACTCAGAAAAGGAATCAAGTGAAGGAATTTTCCAATCCAGAAAGGAATCCCTTTTCGAATGGAAGATTGAGACAAATAAATAATACTCTAGGCCGAGTTTGTTGAGAATGGAAAGCACATTTTTCTCATCCTTTCTTTATATTCTACACTCTTTGCATTGAAGTGAAAGAGACTTGAATTTAGTAAAGAATCACTCTATTGTTTTGAAATTGCTGGGATGTAATGCTACCAACTCATGCTTCAGGAGGTGTCCCTGAAGCTCGTCTTGTTTTCCAAATAAGTATTCAAGATTCTCCTAGGATTATCTGGGTGTCCTCAAACCTTGAAGGTGGAAGAGGATATCTCTAGATATATGAGTGCATATATAACCGAAAGCTTCATCTAAGTGGTTCAGAAACTTGTTCTTCTCAACTGGTTGATGGGGCTCAACCTCCCATCCAAGTATTATCTTGATGTATCCCTTGTTGCGCAAGGAAACCTGCATATATTACCTCTAGTAAATATAATTGAAGGGTGTCAGGATCCGAGGAGTAGAAGGTAGAGAACCATAATTCTCCTGCTAGAAAAACACAAATATTCACACAAGCTACGTAGCACCTGTGGATTTTCACTGCAAAACAATAAAACATTCAAACTATGTTAGAATCATGCCTTTCCTCTCGACATGAACACTTTCTCAGGATATGATTAAATTCAGAGGAAGCAAGGCACTCTTTGCGGGACTTCATTGGAAACCCGACTGCTTTTGGTGTTCAATGGAGAGAAACAAACATGAAGCCTGCTTGAGATGGCTCTGATACCATGTTAAAATTGTTGTGCCATTTAGATCATCAATCAATGAGTCCAATATTATTGATGCAGTAAAAGGAGAATGAAGATACACACTGAACAAATCAAACCACACAGGAAATAGATGAGTATATATCAGATAATTATAGTATCATTGTCATTAATTAAATCCGGTGTTACAATAGTTTATATAAGGAATAATTTGAATCCATTAGGGAGGAATTTGAATCTACCAACTGGACATGACTGTACCTAACTGACTAGATAACTCATGATGTCTCACTCAATATCGGATTTTGAATGGTTAACTCCAGATGTCTAAACAACTCACACAATCAGTAATAAACAGTTAACTCAATCTAACTGAAGTGGTAGGTGAGAAAAGGTTCCTAATCCACATGCAACCATGCATGAATAGTGCTAAATGAACTGGTTGTGATCTAACTGAATGTAACTGGAAATTAACTAAGCTTAACTAGTTCCAATTCCAGTTGACTGAAGGAGGTTGGTGTCGAGACTCCGAGTGGCTCCTAAAATGTAGGAATTGGCCTAGGAGGCACCTAATATGATGCATTCAAGTGTATTCAGTGGCAGATAGCCTCTAGCAGTGTTCCCCACACTTTATTAACTGGTACATGTGGCCCCATTAGGCCATGTGGACCCAATGGTACTAGTGGACTTAATTAATTAATTAAAACTCCTAAGTTAGGCTAAATTAATCTAATAGATAGTTTGGTCAAGGGAGGATTAATAATTGTAACACAATCCCTATCAGTTTAGGACATAGGTCCAAAGATAATGCAATCCTCCATCGGCCTGATCCATAGTATCGACTAGCTGAATCATCTACAATTGAATGTAGATCTCAATCGCACCTAGATGCAGACCCTATCATCTGTAAGGACTCATCGTAGACCATCCTTACCACTGAGTTTAGGACCACTCCTAAGTAATTTTTATACTACAGTATCTACACATACATGTAGCCATACTCTTCCATGCAATATTATTGTCTTCAGATCAGATCTCGACCACATACAAAATGTCATCCCTCATTGTAGAACATCCTTACCACTGAGCTTAGGACCACTCCCAAGTGAGTGTGAAGACTCATAATAGAGCATCCATACCACTAAGGTTAGGACCACTCCCAAGCGAGTGTTATTCTATGGAAGCTACATATGAATGTAGGTATACTCTTCATACAATAGTAATGTCTACAAAACAGATATCAACCGCATACAAATGCTGACCTTATCGTCCATGAGGACTCATCATAGAGCATCATTAACAATGAGGTTAGGACCACCCCTAAGCAAGTGTTATTCTACGATATCCACAAATGAATGTGGGTACTCTCCATGCAAGAGTAACATCTACAGGGCCATCCTTAGCTAGTAAGGACCACTCTCATGAACAGAGTGTTATACCTGCAATCCTCAAGGGATGATATTATCATCCACAAGTGAATACCGGACCTTGTTAGAATCTTCAAGTGCACTTGGCCTCTTTCATGCTGGAACATCATTGTGATCCCATCATCGATGTCAATCTCATCATCACTCCCCATTTTCTGGGAGGATCCATATTATCAGCCTAGTCCCCCATCGTCCAAGGAGGGTTCATATATTTGACTTGTTCTTCCTTTCCAAGGAGAGTCCATATTTTTGACATGTTCCTCCTTTCCGAAGAGAGTCCATATCTTTGAATTCTTCTTCCCTTTTTTTAAGAGAGTCTATATATTGACTTGTTCTTCCTTTTTTGAAGAGAGTCTATATTTCCGACCTATTTCTCCTTTTTTAGAAGGGTCTGTGTTTTTGACTTGTTCTTCCTTTCCAAAGAGAGTCTATATCTTTTACCTATTCCTCCTTTCGAGGAAAGTCTGTAGTATCATCATTGTTCCTCCTTGCAAGGAAAGTCTTTTCGAACTACACCAATCATGTTACAGAAGCTTGGTCAACACATCAGCAACTTTCTCAACAGTACTCACATACTAGATTTTTCTATCTCCCTTCAGTACCATATCCCTTATGAAAAATATCAAATTTCTATGTGCTTCGAATTTTCATGGAACATCATATTCTATGTCATGTTTATGCAACTTGGTTGTCATTAAGAATCACCGTGGTGTCCAACTCCATGTCAAATAGTCCCGACATCAGTTTCTGAAGCCATATCGCTTCACAACTAGTGGAGCAAGCTACAATGTACTCTACTTCAGTTGCACTGAGACCATCACTAGACTATTTCTTACTAAACCATGAGATCATGGTGGATCCCAGACAATAACATCCACCTGAGGTTCTCTTTCTATCTGTGGAACTTCCTGCCCAATATGAATCTGTATATCCATATAATTTGTATTCATGATCTCTACCATAGTAAAGTCTCAAGTCTATTGTACCTTTTAGGTACTTCATCACATGCTTTACAGTTATCAAGTGAACCTGTCTAGGTTTAACTAGATACTGACTCAAGGTGTTGATAATTAATCATATATATGGCCTTGTGTTCATCAGATACATTAATGAGCCAATAATATGTATGTACTGAGTCATATCCACTAACTATGATGTATCATCAAACAACAGCTTCAGGTTGGTGTCCATAGGTGTGTCCATGGATTTGCAATCCAACATAACAAATATTTTCAATATTTCTACTATATACTTTCCCTGATTCATAAAGATTCCTTTTGGGATCTGCCACACTTTCAACCCTAGGAAATAATGCATCAATCCAAGATATTTCATCTTGAATTATTCATCTATATTCTTCTTGCAATATGTGATTTTTTTCTCATTTCCTGTTAGAAATAGATCATCCACATACAACAATAGTCTGGCAGGTTCATCATCCATAACCTTGTGGCAAAGGTTAGGATCAACTTTACTTTTGGTAAATCCCAAGCTTGTCAATAAGCTATGTATTCTTCCATACCAAGCTCTAGGATATTTCTTCACTCCATACAGAGCCTTTTCCAACTAACATACATGAGTCACTCTGTCTTCAACTTCAAATCCTTGTGGTTATTCGATGTAAACCTCTTCCTTAATCACATCATTAAAGAAGGATGTCTTTACATCCATTTGGTGTAGATCCCACTTCATCATGGAAGTAAGATCCATGATGGTTCTGATGGAAGTGTACCTTGCTACTGGAGCAAATGTCTCTTCATAATCAATTCCCTCCCTCTGAGAGAATCATCTAGCCACAAATATTTCCTTACTTCCATCAGTAGCATGTTTTATCTTGCAAATCCACTTGGAAGATACCACACTCTTGCTTTCTGGTTTGGGTACTATATCCCAAACATGAATGGTATTCTTCCATCATTTATTCTACCATGAGTTCATCCTGTCAAGTCATCGACATATCCCAGTATTCCTCATTCAACCTTGAAGGTTGGAACCCACTTTACTCTTGGTAAAACCTTAGTCCATTAGGAAGTTGTACATCATGTTGTGCCATGTCGAACTCAGATATCTTTTGCAGTCACTCCCCCTGAAGTGTAGCAGCATCCTCCCTCTACATTATATAATGGAGTGACGGGTAGCATCCTCTGCTATTGACCTTCTATTTATCCATCTCCGATTGATAGATACAAATATCCCTTTATCTTGAACTTTGTTGAAAACTTCCTCTTGCACCCATCTGTGAGCTTGTTATCTTATATAGGTTTCCATAATCAACCTTGTAGCAAAGGTTAAGATATTCATCAATATAGGTTATATTCAAGATCCTTATGTAACTAGATGTGCTTATCTATGGGTACCTTCTAAGCTTGTACAAATCATATTCTGCACAGGTAGTTCTTTGCTCGATATATACTTCTACTTCACTGGAGAAGTGTGTCTGGTCAATAGAGTATGTGATTCCATAGCCTATTATTTTTTAGACAAACCGTGAACCTTGATTTGTATCCATGTTCTTGTAGATCCATATGAAATACACTTCGTACTTCCCTTCAGGTCTCAAAACCATATCCTAGACATCATTCCCCATGATCAGTTGTTACTCTTTAATCGTAGCTTCTTCCATAGCTAGAAGGGTCTGTATCAATGATGTCACTTAACTATGCCACATAACTAGAGTGTATTTGATGACTCTTACTTTGGTTTGGAATTCCCACCACAATTTTCTTCATCTTGAATTATCTCTCGTTCCCAATATGGTCTTCATCTCTCTAGGTGGATCTATCGCTCTCTTATATTCTTCTGAAGCTCTTTCTTCCGTCACGGTGTCTCTAGCCTTGGGAGCTTAAGGTTCATCTTCGTGTATGTTTATTGGAGTGAATCTTGAATTGTCATCACTTATTCTTTGGAAAACGTTTCCTCCTTTTTCTTGTAGGATATTGTATGTGATCTTTCCTACAAGGAAAATGCACCAGTTGCATGGTTAAAAACATTTCATATGCATAATGACAAATTATTATGCATGGTGATACAATCATGCAACTATTTTAGCCAATAAAACATTCATCCATATCTACCATAAAATCATTGAGATTTTGCACTAATCCAATATGTCAGCAAAGAGGTTTCATTCTAGATAAGTAGCAATGGAGAGTTGTATAGCACCATGGCCTACTTACCCATAACATGCATATTAGTAGTATATTGTCATTAATGCAAACATTTTATCATGCATAATACACAACATATATAGGAAAGACAATTAAAATACTTATCTTTGTTTGTTTGGTAGATTCTTTCGTGTGCTCTGTCTTCATCTCCTTATGGATCTGCAGCTTCTTCTTTGACCAATGAGATTGCTTCAATCTGATGCTTGCTTGAATGCTATTTTGGAATGTTGCTTCTTATGGACCTAGGGTTTGATAAAGAAACCCTAAATTTTCAACTTAGGTATCTTTCAAATCTGATTGGATAGAAATATTCTCCTCCTCAAGGTGAGATGAGCAGCATACTCATTTTCCAAAAACTGTGATCAGAACAACAAAATATCTGATGCCCTAGTTTTCTTCAATTTATTCTTCTGAATTGCATGATCTTGTTTCTATTGTATATCCATAATTAATACTCCTATATGTCTGAGACTTCTCAGTGAGGTATCCTGGTCTGTCTTCTTTCCAAGCCCATAGGTTGGAGAATAATTGGTTTCACCAATTGGGACTTATGAAAATTTTCCCAATATGACTTATTTCAGGACTGTTCAGCATAGCGCACTTCTACGGACTTCCACGTTGTTTCACCTTTGGGGTCTGAAAAATTTACCAAAGAAAATAAAATCCATGCCCTATTAGAAAAATACTGCAAAATTTCATTTGGACCTTCCTAGTCTGAGATATAGAAATTCTCCCTAGGTCACATGTTTAAGGCTGAATCCTGGGAGAGGCTAGAACCCTGAGTTGGAGGAATCATGCCTCCTAAATTATAGAGAATATGAGGTTGAAACTTTTACACATGGTACATCAAGATTTTCCATTCATCCTGTAAATGTTTCAGCTCCTTATACTTCTCCAATATCTAGCTATACTGAAATTCCCAATATGACTAGTTTTAGTCTTCTAGGGTTTTCAAGCATGAAACCATAACTTCAATAGCTATAGTTGAAGCAATGTTTTAGTTGCACAAAGACGTCTTTCAGGGTAGCTTTGATACCATGTTAAGTTTTTAATGGTTATACCAGATCTAATAACATTTAGAATTATAACATCATAACCATATGCAAAAGGATCATTGAAAGATAGACAAGTACAACCACACAAAAGAACACAAAGATTTATCCTAGGAAACCCTCATGGTGAAGAAAAATCAGCAAAACTTCCTATGTATAAGATTATCAAAAGTACAATACAAGACCCCATACAGGTGTGCCTCCTTCCAGCATATATATATATCTCTTTCTCCTATGCACTATACACAAGTGTGTGTGTGTGTTCAAATGAGGATCACGAGTCCTCTATTTATAATGTTTTTGTCACTTGACTTTTAACCTAACAATTCATCCCCACTCAACTGACTCAACCGAATTCACTTAGGAATACTCAATACCATATTATATTATACTCATTAGCGTACTATTGACTCGACTTACAATGGAGGCTTTACCTCATGACTCTATGATGACCAATTACAATAGTAACACCCCGATGAAGGAATAATAACATCTCCCTTGGGTTACTTTAGTAAAATGCATTTAGAATGTTGTTTGAAGTTACAATATTCAACAATTTAAACGTAGCAGATGTCGTTTATTGTCTGCACTGCATCACGGGGATCATTTGGTTCTTCCACGCACTTATTGGTATATCAAACGTCCTTTCATGTACCCTTGAGGTATATCAAAAGGTACTTCACGTACTCAACAGTACATAGGAAGGCCCCTTTCGAACGGTTGTGCATTAGATAGTGCTACTATGGATTTTATCTCCCACGTACCTTGTGTATATCGAGAGACACTTTTAGTGATCCTAAGACCAAATGAGAAAATCCCTTTGATTGTCTTATCACCACAATACACCGAGAACAATGCTCCGGGAAATTACTATGCATGTACCAGCCAGGTAGTCGAGCATTCAAGAAATGGTACAGTACCAATCCTCCTTGTCGTGCTCTACTATTGGACCCTGCGGTATATAGTGAGTTTTGATGGTTTGACAATCCCATGAGGATCTTGACTCTTTATCCACTCCTTTCACATGTTTGCTTGTTTCTTGATATTGAGTAGCACTTGTTGCATGTATAGTTAAAATTATTAGAAAGAGATATATATTTGTTATTTCGCTATGGTTATACCTTATGGTACTACCAACCAAGAGGTCCCTTCTCAAGGGAAACCTTTTCTTTTTCCTTCATTTGGAAATTTTGGTCCTCCTCTCATGGCCACCTTGAGTCTTCCTGGATTAACTATAGGATTACCTATATGGTTATTCTCTAGCCCGATGATTCCAATCCCACCTTGTATCTTGGATGTTAATTCTCCTTCATGAGAAAATCAACCTTCTATAAATTTTCCACCTTCTTCTCCAGATGTGTCTTCTCCCCTTTATCCCTCTTCACCTGTTGAAAGTTGTACTACTAGTAATAAGGTGAATAAGAAGAAGAAGAATAAAGGAATACCCCTAACCGAGTCCCAACCAACTGTTCATATACACAGGGTACTCCCAAAATACTGAACACCTTGAGAAACCGCTCACACAAATAGATCACAGATCAACACACCGATGTTTGTCACGTGGTTAAAACCCTCGAGAGGGGAACAGTCCACGGCCCCAGCCAAATAGCTACTTGGAGCAATTTATTATGAAAAAGAAATAAATTTACATGAGCTTCTCATAATCGATCAACTAGCCAAGGACCCTCTATGCTCTTTAAATAGAGATCATAGACCAATCGGGTGTTAAGCCACGGATCAATAGTAGGTATGATCTAAGATAAGTTGAACCGTCGGATCACTCTATGTCTAGAACATATCGTGACCGTCAGATTATAATATTTACAAATACATACTAATTGCATACTAAAGAAACACACTTTTACCTAACGGATATATTACACAAGTTGATCTTAACTAACTCCTAAGTGTCTAAATATCCTAACATCACCCCTTAAGAACAACTTGGGATATGATTGAAGGATTTACAAAAGTGACACTATTAGGAGAAGGAAGGAGGAATTAGAGCCTATCCCCCCTTAAGGACACATTCCTAAACTCCTAACATAGACCAAAGTTTAGAAAACTTCGCTTTTGTAAGAGACTTGGTGAAGATCTCTGCAACTTGATCATCTGTAGGGCAATAGAGAACTTCAATAACACTATCATGAACAAGATTTCTGATGAAGTGCATGTGTAGCTCAATGTGTTTGTTATACTGATGTAGAACTAGATCTTTGGCAAGCTTGATGGCACTTTGATTGTCGCACCAAAGTGGAGTAGGATGCTGCTGCTCGAATCCAAACTCTGAAAGGATCTATCGAAGCCATCAAGCTTCCTGACTGGCATTAACTGCGGCTCGATATTCTACTTCTGCTGAAGAAAGAGCAAGAGCTTGTTGTTTCTTACAAGCCCAAGTGACAGGTCCAGATACCAGACTGAAAACATAACCTGTAGTAGACTTTCGATCATCAAAATCGTCGACCCAATCTGAATCAGTGAAACCAACCAACAAAGGTTTCCCCCCTGTATTGTAATGAACCCCAAACTGAATTGTACCTCGAATATATCGAAGTATTATTTTTGCTGCTTTCTAGTGACTTTCATGAGGAGTTTGCATATAATGGGCAACACGACCAACGACAAAGGAAAGGTCAGGACGGGAATGAGTCAAGTATAAAATACTACCAACAAGCTGATGATACAAGGTGGCATCTAATTCAGGGGAAGTACAAGTGGCAGAAAGTTTGACTCCAAACTGGAAGGGAGAAGGAGCTGGTTTACAATCTTCCATGTGGAAGCAATGAAGAAGGTCACAAGCATACTTAGACTAGGAAATAAAGATTCCCTCTTTGGTTTGCAAGACTTGAAGACCAAGAAAATAATGCAAATGTCCTAAGTCTGACATTTCAAAATTTTGCTTAAGACTAGATTTCACATGTGTTATAAGTTTAGGGTCACTACAAGTAAGGATAAGATCATCAACATAAAGAACAAGTATGATGAGATGGTTTCCTACTTTATTGGTATAGACATTGGGATCAAAATGGCATCTAGAAAAACCAGTGTCAAGGAGAAAGCTATCCATTTTGGCATACCAAGCTCTAGGAGCTTGCTTAAGACCATATAAGGATTTCTTAAGGAGACAAACAAGGTTAGAGTTATTCTGAACATATCCAGAAGGTTGTTCCATGTAAATTTCCTCATGTAAATCACCATGTAAGAAGGAAGACTTGACATCCATTTGATGGACTTCCCAGTTATGTAAGGCTGCAAGGGAAAGAACAAGGCGAATGGAGTTCATTTTTGCTACAGGGGAAAAGTTTTCATTGTAGTCAATCCCTTCAACTTGGGAAAAACCTTTGGCAACTAACCTTGCCTTAAGTCTTTCAACACTTCCATTTGATGCATACTTAGTTATGTAGACCCATTTACATTTGACAAGTTTTAATCCTTTTGGAAGAGGAACAAGATCCCAAGTATCGTTCACCATTAAGGAACGATATTCTTCATCCATAGCTGCATCCCAATCTGGATTTCCTGAAGCTTCTGCAAAAGTTTCTGGATCATGATTCTCGAAAACTTGAGCCAAAAGGGAAGAGGCTCGCTAAAATTGAGAACGTGTTCGACGTTGATCTCTAGGATCACTGACAAGATCACCAGCTGCTTCACATGTTGAACGGACCCATCGAGGAGGCATTGGTGCTGGTGCAATTGGAGGAACATGAGCAGGTGGAGGTGGATTTTCATCCTCACTGTCATCATCAGAAACTGGAGTTGGAAACCTGTCAAGGAAGTTGGAAGAAGAAGAAGAAGGCACAATCGCCGAATCAGGCTCGTAGGCCAAAGATGGCACACCCACCAAGTTAGGCTCACAGGCCAAGAGATTTTCATCAAATTTAACATCTCTTCTAATGATTATATCATGTGAATGGGGTTGAAGAAGTCTATAACCTTTTACATCTTTAGAATATCCAAAAAATATGCACTTTTCACTTTTAGGCTGCAATGCTTTCCATTTTTCATCCGGAATGTGAGCCCATGCTCCACAACCAAACACACGAAAGAGACTTACATCTGGTTTAATTTTACTCCATGCTTCTTCCGGTGTTATACCTTGTAAAACTTAAGTGGGTGTGCGATTAACTATGTAATTTGCACAATTTATGGCCTCAGCCCAATATTGAAGACTTAGTCCCTTAGATTGGATCATACAATTAGCCATTTCTTTTAAAGTGCGGTTCTTCTATTCAGCTACACCATTTTGTTGTGGTGTATATGGAACAGTGTGTTGTTGTTGGATTCCTTGTTCAGTGTAGAAAGTAGTGAACTTGTTGTTAACATATTCTCCTCCATTGTCAGATCTTAACTTAAGAATTTGATGACCAGATTTCTTTTCAACAAGGGCCTTGTAGGCCAAGAACATGTTAAATACTTCGCTCTTAAGTTTTAGGAAGTAAACCCAAGTGCGTCTGGAGTAGTCATCAATGAAAGTTAAGAAATATTTGAAACCAGAAAAGGAAGCAGATGGAAGAGGACCACACAAGCTCCAAAGGAACCGAGGCGTGCCAAGAGGCACATTTGTCAAAACTATCCCGATGATGTTTTCTGACTACACAACCGAAACAAACACCATCCTTGCAAGATACCATTGGAAGACTGGTCACCATATTGTCTTTACATAGTTGTTGCAATGAGCGATAATTTAAGTGACCAAATCGCTCATGCCAAATTTTACTCAAGTTATCACTATGAGCAACAAAAATTGAAGGAAAATGTGATGACCCAAAGTTGTTAAATTTGTACAACTTGGTAATATCATCAACAGTTCCAGTAGCAAGGACATTTTGAGGATTTTTAAAATCCTTGATTACAACTTGGTGAGGTGTAAACGTCACAGTTTTACCTTCACCTGAATGAGTAATTTAATAAACTGATAACAAATTGTAGGAAATTTTTGGAACACATAGTACATCACTGAAATGACCATTTTCTACTCGAACTGTTCCAGATCCTACAACACTTAGAGATCTATCATCACCAACAAATATTTTTTTGGTGTTACATTCATGCATAGTAGAAAATATGGCTTGATCCTTAGCCATATAATAAGATGCTCTAGAATCAATAAGTCATTCATTTGAAGTAGAAGAAGAAGATGCAGTATAAGAGTAACCAAAAGCACAAAGTGCATGTCCATGAGAGTTAGATTCTGAAGACGAATCTATGCTGATGTGGTGCTTCTTCATTATTGCTTCCAAGGCTCCCATCTTCTTGAAACACTTAGATTCATCATGATTGTCTTTCCCACAAAAATTGCAATGATGCTCAGTCTTCTTTCCTTTTTGCTTGGATCCTTTGTCGTTTTTTAAAGAAGGAGCTAACTGAGAGGGTTTGGGACCCTTGTTGTTTGGCTTATTATTGCAAAAAATTTGTTTCTTGGGAGGCTTCAACTTTTCTTTCTGTTGGGACAATAAGGCTTTCCCAGATGTATCTGCATTGTTAATTATTCCAAGATGAATGAGCTTATCTTGCTCTCTAATTAAGGAATCACAAAAGGATTCAAGACTAGGCTCTTGATAGCTAGCTGCAGTCAAGGATTCTTTCATGGAGTAGAATGTAGATACAAAAACAAAATATGCAGGTCCAAGTTTGGAAAGAATATGATAAATACATTGTCTGTCTTCTTTCTTAATCTTGCATTCTGCACATAAGAGTCTAAGAGTTTTATACTTAGATAAATAGTCTTGAATGCATGAAAAATCATTTGGATTCAAGGAAAGCAACTCATTCTCAAGTTGATGACCCGGAATTTCATTATGTTTACCAAACACAGATTCCAATTTTTCCCAAGCTTTATCAGGTTCATTAATTCCAGATATGTGGAATCGCAAATCAGTAGAGATTGACATCCCAATCAAACCCCCCTCTTCCCAATATCAACCTTTGACAATCACTTTACAATAAATTTGCTTTGAAGTGAATCACTTTTGTAGAATAAGTGAGGTTCACTTTTACAATAATGTTACTTTTAAATAGTGCAGCAATAAATTAAAAGACTTAAGTGACTCACTTTTTATTTTATTTTATTTATGTGAGATGCACTTTTACAATAAAGTAACTTGAAAATAGAAATTGCATGCACTAAAAAGTAGCTTAATAAGACTTGAACTCAAGACCTATTAAGGAATAAAGCAACTTTGGACCAAGTGAGCTAAGTTTAAAAGGTACGTAAAAGAATGGAAAGAGGAAGGGGGCTTTTTTTTTTTTACTCTTCTCTCTCGTTCTCCGTGCTTGCCTTTTTTTTCTGCAAATCACAAAAAAAATGAAAAACAAAAACAAAAAAAACTATTTCCACACAATGGGGTTAGATCTTGGTTAGCTTACCCGGAAAGTCTACGTTTTCAATTTTTATCGCTATTTCTAATTTTCCGTGATCGCACAAGGTGTATGGCAAAGAGCATACGTAGCCGAGAAGAAAAGAAAAAAACTTTCCCTTACTGTTTCTGATTCGCCGCGATCGCGCAAGGTGCACGGCAAAGAGCATACATAGTCAGGGAAGGAAATAGTCCGAGACTAAAACAAAAAATATCTAATAATAAAACTGATAAGATAGGAGAGATTTAAAAAAAAACAAATCCGTCACTGTAACATTATACCTTTAGATTTGCCGAAATGGGTGTTTTTGGAACAATCGGAAATAGTTTTCGATGAAATAAAAACTATTTCCCAATGGAAATGGTGCTCTGGACAAAATGGAACATCTCCCACAACCCAAAAATGCACAGAAAATCCAGAACCGAAACCCTTTCAAAGTTTCGGTAACACCGGTTCCAGATCTAGATCAAAACCGAAAGCGGCTCTTCATAAAAGCTTTGATACCATGTTCAGGTACACAGGGTACTCCCAAAATATCAAACACCTTGAGAAACTACTTCACACAAATAGATCATAGATCAACACACCGATGTTTGTCACGTGGTTAAACCCTCGAGAGGGAAACAGTCCATGGCCCCAGCCAAATAGCTACTTGGAGCAATCTATTATGCAAAAGAAAGAAAGTTACATGAGCTTCTCATAATCGATCAACTAGCCAAGGACCCTCTATGCTCTTTAAATAGAGATCATAGAACAATCAGGTGTTAAGCCATGGATCAATGGTAGGTATGATCTAAGAGAAGTTGAACCGTCGGATCACTCTATGTCTAGAACATATCGTGACCGTCGGATTAGAATATTTACAAATGCATACTAATGCATACTAAAGAAACACACTTTTACCTAATGGATATATTACACAATTTGATCTTAACTAACTCATAAGTGTCTAAATATCCTAACACCAACTACTCTTTCTAGTGAGAGTGTTGAAATACCTTCCAAAACTACTCGTAATCCAAAATTCCCTTGCAGGATTTTTAAGGGTGATCACCTTCTAAAGGATTGTATTGGTCTTTCCTAAGGTTTGGAAGTGTGGTCTGGTAGCTCCCAACACCCTGTGTTATCAGCCTTTGGTCATCATATTGATGATACCCCATCAACCAGTGACTATGTGGTTAAGGCTCGAAAAGGAAAAGTCATAAGTCCTTGCTTGTTGTGTAAGTACAGGCACCTTACTTACCTTTGTCCTCACATGGATGAAGCTTCAAATTTGTTGGAATATATTATTGTTCCTCGTCAATGGATTCCAACAGGTTGTTTTAAGTTGTCTCTTGACCCCCCATCGATTGACCAAGTGGTCAATTCGGTTTCATCTGTAGTTGATCCCTCTTTCTTTGAAGAGTGAAGTTAAAGTGGTCGAGTCAATTTCTTCTCCACCCGATCCCACACTTTCACCTAAGAGTATTAATATTTAAGTCGTCACTTTGACACAGACTTCGTCATGTCCCTCTCTTCCAATTGAGAGTGAAATGAAAACATCTGAAGTTTTCATAGTCAGTTCAAATTGTTCTACACAAAGGGAAATTTTTTTTGTTTCAACATAACCCTCTCCAAGTACTGAGGTTATTTCCTTTGATTGGAGTAATCTAACAGAATCTCATATTCCTTCAAGAGTTCCTTTCCAGATACATGTGCGAGTTATTTCTAGGAGCATGCTTCGAACTATTGTTGATGAAGGGGCTTATGTTAGTATTCTATCCTCAACTGCTTGGTAAGATATAGGTTCTCCTCCACTTGTGTCAGCTTCTGATCAGATATTGGATTTTAATAGAATACCTATTGCACCTTTAGGGATCCTTCCTCACTTACCTATTTCCTTAGGAGGGAAAATTGTATGTATTGATGTTATGGTAGTCCAAGGTCCCTTAGATTTTAATCTACTCCTTGGATGATATTATGTTTACGCCATGAAATTTGTAGTGTCCACACTCTTTTGAGTGACGCATTTTCCCCATGATAGGAAGATTGTGACCATTGATCAACTTTCCTTTGTTAAACTCGATCATCTAATGACTCCTAGTCATCATAATTCCATTAATGTACTGCATGTTCTTTTGGTTCCTTCCCCTTCATCGACCATGTCTCTCGACTTTGTACATCATGTTGGAATTCAGTCATTTGTCAACTGATAGCTTCTTCCCATCATGGGAAAGTTGGGGGCCATGTCTCCAGTCTCTAGACATCATACTGGAGTTAAGCCACTATATTTTTATGTAATGGGGGAAACCTACCAACCTATGGAAATCATGTTGGCTAAAAACTAAAGAGAGCATAGTTTTGATAATGTGTCAAGCTCGTTAAAAAATGAAACAAGTTCTAGAGAATAGTTTTGATTTTGTGTCAAGATAGTTAAAAAATGAAATAGGTTCGAGGGCATAGTTATGATTATGTTTCAAGATCGTTAAAAAATGAAACGGGTTCGAGATCATAGTTCTGATTTTGTGTCAAGCTCGTTAAAAAATGAAACAGGTTCCTGAGCATAGTTCCCTTTCTATGTAAAGCTCGTTAAAAAATGAAATAAACTTTCTCAATAAAAGTTTTCCTTTGGGTTTCAAGATTGCATAAAAATGAAACCATCCTTCAAGCATAGTTATTTTTTGTTTCAAGCTTGTGTAAAAATGAAACGGTTCATCCCTTGGAAGTGAGTCTTCCATCCTTTTTAGGACTTGAACCTTCATTTCATCTGTCGTTAGGTCCTCTTTGTTCCTTGGTCTCTCATGAACCTTTTCTTAGTAGTAGACCAAAGTTTTATGTTTAGTAAATAAAAAGAGTGGGAACATGAAACAAAGCTTGGGGGGGGCATGTATTCAACTACTTTATGTTGAAGTTGAGTCGCTGGATAATTTTACTGGGGGCAAGTACCAACCTCTGGACATCACGTTGGGAAAATAGTGCCGAAAAGACTCGTGTTGAGTATACTTTCTTTTATTTTCAAGCTGGCTAAATCATGAAACAACATATTGAGCATAGTCCTTTCTCTGTTGCAAACTCGTTAAAAAATGAAGTAGATCTCCTAATCATTCTTTAAACTGATATTCGAGCTTATTCAAAATAGTAAGATGGTGTTGATCTTACTTTTTACATTTTTTGTGCTCTGGTTAAAACATGAAAAATGGTTTGAGCTTACTTTATCGCTTTTTTGTGCTCTTGATTCAAACATGAAAAAAGTTCTGAGCGCATTTTTAAAACTTTAGTCGTGCTCGTTAATCCCTAGAACTAAGTTTTTGAGTCTACTTTTACTGCTTTTTTGGACTCGTTAAAATCTATTTACAAAAAATAAACCTTAATGGAGTCCTCTTTAAGCTCTTTTCTTACTCTTAAAATGGAAAATTTTGTCACATGAAATTTTCACCTTCACATTTGTAAAAGTACTTGAAGGGTCATATTTTCGACAATAGTTTACCCCTTTTTTGGTTTGAATTAACTATTTACGAAAAAGGTATACTCTAGTCATTGACTAGAAGAGTTCTCTAGGGGATTATTTTATACTTTTTCGGGCATTGGAGACTAAATTTTACGAAAAAAATGACCTTTTGGAGTCTTCTTTAGTCCCATTCAGACTCTCTAAACATGAACGATGTTGAGATTCCTTTTGTTGGACTCTTTAAATCAAACAATGAAATACCCTTTCTGGGAACAAACCCCTCCCTTTTCAGGTTCGAAAAACATATGAGAATGGACTTATCTAATGATAATATACAACAAGTGTTTTTTACCCTATTTTAACTAGTTAAAAAATTAAAGAGGCACTCATTAATCATAATGGGGAAATTAAGGGAAGGGAACTATTTTTAATTTGTAATAATGGTATTTTTCTAGTCACCTTGGAACATGGCACATGTTTGCATTTCATTCAAATATTTGGGTATTCAGCTTGTCTTCGAGTCGATCCACTTTCATGAGTCATGTTACTCCTTTGAGTATTTTCAAAGAATGCATCATCCAACATCGCGTTATGTTTTGGTATCTGCCTCGTCAAGTAAATGATTCCAAATCTTTGGTAGTACCGCCTGATGTTCAAAGGAAATTTGTGTTGAGAGTTACCCTCTATAGTCAAAAATACCTTTATGTTGTGTCAGTTACCTTTGAGTCAGTGTTGTGATTACTTCATACTCAGATTCTAGAACTTTGTTCTGAGTTTTGTGTCATTGATGAGGGATCCATCATGGTCCTCCTTCAACAAGACTATTCATGTCAACTTCAACACCTCTTCTAGGAATTAGTCTTAGAAACAAGTCAGTACCTTGAGATCTATATAATTCAATGAAAAATTTCCTCAATAGGTTTACTTCATCAAACTATGATCAAAAGATTCAGCCAAGTGTTCGACATCATTCCATCTATTCACAATCAGAGGAATGTACTAGGTTACCTTGGTAATCATTAAAATTAATGGTGATATCCCTAGCTCTTGTTAATGGTTTTCATCATTGACTGGTAATCAAGTGGTTTCTAACATGTTCTACTTCAAGACATTTATTTGCATGGATAGAATCGTACTTTGTTGAGAATGAGAAGAATACCCTGGGTTTTTTATCAGGATTTATGTGTGAATGAAATGAAAGAACATATGCATAATGATAACCGTAGACATTTTGCAATGAAAATAGAGATACGGTAAGCACATATTATATTAAATAGCGGAAATAGAACATACTATAAATACAACAACTAGAATGGTGGTAGTTATCTCTTAGAAGAGATGTGGCTACTATGCTCATATGTGCCAAGTTGAATACAAAATGAGGCCAAAAGGGCCTATTCATACTCAGCATAAGGGTGAGAACCCCAAAATTTCAAAACATAACCCTAAAAGATGAACCTTCATAAAGTTTGCGGCCCCAAGGTGGTTAGTTGAATAGTCAACTTCCTGAGATCATAACTTTTGCATACGATCTCTAATTTGACCGCTTGATATCTAGTTGGAAAGGTCTATACGAGATTTACATATTTATATTAGGGCCAAATGAATTCATTTGTCCCCATGAATCACCAAAAAATCATTTAGGGCCTCAAAACGGCCTTGAAATTTTGGGACCCAAAAAACTGTAGAAAAATAACTAGGAAACTACCACAATGGACAATTGTTTTGAGGCAATGGAATAGGTGGGTGGCCACTAATCTCCACCTAGATCAATCCTCCCTCCTTAAGAACCAATAGTATCCATTGCATGAAATCTCGTATGATATCTTGAACTATGTGTTGAGATGATCTCCTGGTGCGACATTTGCAAAAGTCAAGAGGTTGCCTTTCTTTGACATCCCAAGAGGGTTGTAATTGTTGTATGGATGATTTGTTTCTGGATGAGAAATTTGAGTGTGTGGAATTGCACTATAGAGGTACTCAAATAGATGAGGAAACAATGACTCTGTGTTCTTCCTGTTTCTGCTAAGCAAAGGGACCCTGTGTAGAGGGTGTGGAGGTGAAGAGGGATAAATTCCTGGTGTGGGAGCTTATCTTCCTACCCTGCGAGACTGTCCTCCAAAAGTGAAAATGACACTACGAGGTCGTGACTCATATCCAGCATGATGCTTCCACATATATGTTTTTCCTAAAAGAACATCACAGACTTCAAGTCAGGCTACATCACACAGTACCTCATATTTGAAAGGCTTGATGCCATATGGTAGGAGGCATTGTTGAGTGATGTGGATACCTCATCCTTGGTTTAGCCAATTGATGTTGTAGGGTTGCGGGTGTGGTGTTGTTGAAAGCTCCAATCCATTGATGACTTCTACTGAGATCATATTCTTTTGGTTTTTGTTATCAACAAAAAAATGTAGTGGCATTCCCTTCACCCACATCTGTGAGTGGAAGAGGCGCTCCTATGTCTCTGACTCTTCAGGATCCTCTGGCTGAATCTGTGTGGTAGCAATAGTGACAGTGGTTTCTGCATCAATGATCTACTTCGCATTATTTTCAATAGTGACATTAGGTTCTAAATTAGAATCCGGATTTGATTCTGAATATTTGATCTCGGCCACCAGTGATTGCTTTGAGCGGCATTCATCAGTGTTATGTAAGGGGATTTTGTAGAACTCGCGCCACTTCTTGGTGTCCTTCTTTGTCTTTCCATTCCCCTTCTTTGGTTGTGGCAAGGACTAGTTTTCCTTTCCTTGTCCTTTATTCTGCAAGCAAGGGTTTCCCTTTCCTTTCTTCTACGGTGGATTCGTAGGTCAAAAGTCTCACTTTTTATTTTGCTGAAATTTCTCCTATATTTTGACAGCATACCGATAGGAATATACAAGTGAATATATGTCGAGAAATTCCATATCGATTCGTATGTACTGATGTAGGCCACTATAATATTTCAGTATCAGGTGTCACCCAAATTCCTTGATACCCAGCTTTGTGCGCAAGGTATGAAATTTGTTGGTGTACTCTGACACCCTCTGGTCCCTCTCCTGACGCAAAATGGTCCATTTGGTGTACTGGTCATCATATTTTCCCACAGGGTAATACTGTTCCTTGGAAACATATATGAAATACGCCTAAGTGGTATTTGTCTCAAACAGTCTAGAATCGTCTGATGAGTTTTTCTCCCAATAAGTACGCCACCACTTTTGGACATGGGGGACTTCCTTAAGGAGCACAAAGGTGATATTTTCCCTGTCGGAGAAATGGTGGATAGAGAAATACCCTTCTAGAACATTCAACCACTTATCCAGAGCATTAGCATTGATCTGGTCTTCAAATAAAGGAATATCAAAGTTAAGTTGTACCTTGAATGGGGTTTCGAATCCAAAACGCTTGCTTGTTGAAGGTGCGTTTTCCATTGTCGACATTCGTAGAAGGTGTTAGCACCTAATTTGTGCTAAATAAAGAGAAATGTTTCTGACCCATAGGGGAGGAGATGAATCCTACAAAATTTTCATGATAAGAAGCCTTGGGGTCTATAATGGGCTTTGAAGGGAAAGGAAAATATTTAAGGAAGAATTCTGAAGGGTTATAAGAATGAAGAGACCCATGTTCGCCACGGTCTATCAAGTGGGAGATAGCCCAAGGTCTGGAGTTGTGTACAAGCCCTTTCAAATTGGTCGTGCAAGAGGAAATGAAAAAACCTCGTTAGGGAAGCGACGAAGAAGGAAACATTTTCAACGGTCGCGATGAGAAGTTGATGGATATCAACGAAGGAGAGCCTTTCGCGAGTTTAAAGTGCATCGCAAAGGACCCCATTCCAAATTGGTGAAATGAATTAAACCATGAAGATTTGCTATGGTTTGGATCGCGAAGATCTTATATCAACGGTGGAGATGGATTCCTCTGATCTAAGGTGCACTTGGGAGATAACACTTCAAAGCTCGTAAAATGCGATAAAAAGGGGATATGTTCAACGACGGAGATCAACACAAAGGAATATCTACGGTGAAGAGTTGTTCCACCAGCCTTAAGTGCTCGAAAGAAATTCATGGATGGAAAGTATGAAATTTGATAAAGTTCTCCACCCTAGATGATGAGATGGTAGGAAAGTCTAATATCAGCGGTGGAGTTTAAATCCCGTGGAGCGGAGGTGCGTGAGAGACTGTGAAAGAAAAATGTGTTCGAACAAAAATACGATGGCAAAGATCACACAGCTCTAGATTTCGGGTCTCAGATCTACAGCTAGTATTTCATCCGGCTAGGAAAATGCATGGTCATATAAGAGAGTAAAATAGTATAAAATCCTGCACGTGGATCCAAAACTGGTTATTGTTTTGCAGCATCGGGAAGCGAGGGTTCATAGTATGCAGACCACACCACCTTGGACAAGCCCCCAAAGCAAGGTGTCAACCCACCTGGTACGTATTTTCTATATTAAGTTGTTTTCTCATGGCCGAAATGGAAGATTCGAAGGCTCGAAACCTCAAATTTCAGGAAGTTGGGGAGGCCCTAGCAGATAAAGACGTTGAGATATTCGATACTATCATACTAAATGATAGTATAGAATCCACTCAGGGTAAGCTAAAAGCTCTTCAATTACAAGGAATTGACACTCATGGAGTGTTCAGTTCCTTTTTCTTTTATTTTTCTGTTGAGCAAACCCCTAGTTTCCCTGAATTCATAGACTGGTGCATGAGAAATTATTATCCATCTGAAGGTGTGATTATGGACGCATCTAGTTCTAGGATGTTGTGTCCCATTAATTCCCTCAACATATGAAACAATCTACTAATCCCTTCCAAGTTTACCCAGATGTACAGTGAATATAATGAAGGATATATACTCCATTTCTTTCATAGGTCTTCGGTCAAACAAAAATATGCTTTTTTCGAAGCCCGTTTCAAGCCGGAAAGCCAGTTGTCAAACCCTCTTTTCCCATCGATTTCGACATGTTTAATGAAGAGACTCATTCTTTGATAACCCTAGTGAGCTAGTTCTTAGGTATGGAATCGAACCAATTCATCACTGAACCTTTATTGAGTCTAATATTTACCCTCAATTCAATCCAAACAACATCAGGAACATTGAGTCAGTATTCACCACCCGCGTGTCTGCAATTTGATGAGTTCTTAGCTAGAAGTATAAATGCCCAGTTAAGTAATTTTTGTCAGTCGGGAACCTTCAAGTTCCAGTCCCTCCTTCTGAAAATGTTTTTGAGCTTCAATGATGACAACCTGCAGCTCTCGAAAATGGTTATGACAGAGGACATGCACAAGGATTATTGTAAGTTCATGAATTCCCTCATGGCACCAGTATATGAGGTCCTCTTCCAAAAGAGGCTGCCAAGGGTCCTCCCTGAGATGAAAAGCATGCTTCAATTATCCCCTAAAAGAAGAGTTGGGGATTGGTTTCTCTCATAAGATAATACAGTGATTAGGGTCTATGGGTTTACTCGTCAGCCCTATGTCCTACCATCATTTCTAACGTTGAGGGTGTTTGCACTAGAGTTAATCAGGCAAAGATTGATAGCCGAAAATGAACATTTTATAAGATTCAAGAAGCATGCAGATATTAAATTTCCATGGGAACCTGGCCCCTTTACTGTTAAAAGCAAATTATCCTTGCCAATGGTCGAAAGTATGCTCAGAGAAAAAGGGTTCGCAATAGAGGCCACGATCGACTATGACCCTCATGACATCATATCCAATAGAAGGAAAGCGAATAAGAACAAGGCATTCAAGCACGTTGAAGTGGAGGGGTTGGTGGAGAAGGAAAACTGGATGAAGTACCCTGGAGAGACTAAATCCGATGAAGATATGCCGAAAAATTTGACCTCCTCTGCACGGGTGGAGGGCTCCCCTCAACTAGACCTCTCCTGCATTATATCCGTAGCCACATAGATCACCCCTTTGGCCAGCCTGTCTGAGAAGGAAAATAACAGAGAATACCCAGAAGCCATGGATGTAGAGGAAAGAGATACAGCCAGGATGCCCAAGAAGAAAAAAATTGAGAAACTGGATAAACTCGTGCAGCATTCAAAGGCTAAGGAGAAAGAGAAAATTGTGAAAGTTAAAGGTCCATCCTTTGCAATCCAAGAATATGCGTTCAACAGTGTTCCTAAAGAAGCAGTAAGTAGGTACATGTCTAAATCTGAACTGCTGGAGAAATATAGAGAAGCTGGTAAAAGGGCCTTTGAAGAAAGATCGAAGTTGTGTGAAGAGGTGGACAAGTTGCCAGGCCAAAGTACCTCCTTAGCGACTGTTAGAGACCCAACCAAGGGCACATTGAATTTGGTCGTGATCACAGGAGGCAAAGTAGCGAAGCTATAGGTAGATCTGAAAAGGATCCCCAAAACTGACATGATTAATTTACACCAGGGGATAAGCGACTTCCTCAAAACTGACGTGCTCCAAGATACCTTACAAATATCCAAATTAACAGCTGGTAAGAAAAGAGTTGAAGAGATGCTTCGAAAGGAAAGGGTGGAAAATAAGGCTTACGAGACCCAGATCAGGAAGGTCTAGGTATATATATCTGTGGAAGATAGCTCGGGAGATAAAGGTACCGCCACACAAAGGATATTAAAGGACATGGAAGGTACAATCCAACTGTTGAAGAAAAAGCTAGAAATACCAGCTACTCGGCTTATACAGATTAATGAATTGACTGAGATTGAAAAAGAGAAGGAGACCCTAAACACTAAGTTGATAGATTCTAAAGCTAGACTGCTCAAGTAGGAAGAAAAGGAGGGATAGTGGAAGAAACATGCAGAGCTCTGGTCCAGAGAAAAACAAACCTTTGAAGCAAAGCAGGCTGAGTTGGAAAGGAGTTAAAAGAATTAAAGAAGAAGGCTCAGGAATAGCCAGCTCCTGTGGCCCAATTGTCTGAAATATCTAATGCAGACTCGCTCTCCTATGCCATGTCCTAGGTAAGTCTCAAATCTCTAGAGATCACTGGCCTAAGAAAACAAAATCAAGACCTGATGGACATGGCCAATGTCAAAGAAGGATTGAAGAAGAAGATGGATGAGCATTGTAAATAATTGGAAGATAAGAATGGCAAATTAACGAAACAAGTTTCAGGCTAGGAAACTCTTATAGGGGAGAAACACCTCATCTGGGACATGATAATAGTGGAAGCAACCAAAGTATGACCATACTTGGATTTTATCCAAGATAAGGAAAACACCGTATAGGCAGCCAAAAAACACATCCAGACAACAAAGCTAGACCTGCACAAAAGGACCTTGGACACAGCCGAAGGTGCAATCAATTTCTTGAACAGTTTGACAAATGAAGACAGCAGACAAGGAAATGTCTGAGATAGGATCCCAGTCATCACATGGGCTAGAAGAGTGGTTCACAAACACCGCCACTTAAAGATGGTCGAGGAAAAATGGAATCTCATTCGCAACATGCTGACAACTTTCTACGTTGTTTCAACCCTTAGTCCAAAGGGGGGTCCCTTTCTTCTGGGAAGAAAAGGGACCAATAATGTCCCATAAAGAGTATTATGATAGATTGGTTGAGTGCAGGAAAGAACACAGGAAATTTGAGGACATGGCTCAGCATTAACTTTCAGGAAAGACCATGGTCAAAAAATTGTTAGGTGAATTTGAATTATTATTTGATTTCAAATATTTGTGCACAGGGTTACCAACACCTTCTTATCTGGAGAACCTAGAGCTCAGAGTATTGGCAGAATAAATGGTAACTTTGGAGATACCGACAGCTAACCAATGGAAAGTTATTGAAAACTACAACAAGTCCGAACACATGTTACACCAAGGATGATGGGCTCTAGCGGCTACCAAAACCAAAGATACAAGTGTGAAGTAATCAGGCGAGCTGATATTTTGAAGATGTAGCATATCTTGAGGTCTAGCAGAGACGTTACCCTCATCACTTTCTATTTTATGCCACCCATGGGAAGATGCCAGGATACAATTTGTTGAGAATTTTTTGCCAATTTTGTAACTAATTTTGGCCCCGTTTCGAGGTTGGTCTCGGGGGCCCAAACACTATAAATATGCTCCTCACAGAAGGAGAAAGGGTTGGTTGGTTTTGAATTTGTAAGACTATTGTGTTTGTAATATTTTTTGAATTAATACAAGTACATAGCCGAATGCTAGTTACATGAATGCAGGAATTCCTATGTGTTTCTAAATTGCAGTTTGTGATTTTATTTTCCTCATGTTTATGTGCTTCTTGTTATCTTTTACATTATGTTTTTCTTCATATCGTAGACTCAATGTATAATGTTTAGGAATTCATACTCATATGCTCCTGCCATTTTCTTCGATATCCACCAAACACTTCTTCCAAAACTGGCGTGGAATTCATCCCTGCGGTGCTCTACGCTAGCAGACTTTCATCATTTTGCATTTCCCACCAGACCCCAAACATAACGACCATGATCGAGGCACTACCTTGCTCTTGCAAGCATTTTCCTATGCAAACCACTCTGTTTTCTTGGGATTTTTTATTCCATAGCTCGATATATCTTCATTTTGTTTCCAACCACCAAAATTTTATATTCATTTTGTGACATTATGTCTTTCCTTGTTATACATCTATGAGAGATCCCTCTCTGGAATCGGAGAAGCCAACTCCCTTTCCTAAAGCGGTTTTGTTGTTACCTCGGGTTCCACCTTCCCGTAACCTTGGGCATGATTCTGAGTGCTAACAAACTGGCATCGTTGTTGGGGATGAAATTGAATATCATCCCTAGGAAGAACGACAAATATTCAAAGGATAACAGGTTTCCACAGGAAAACAGAGACCCTTACAAGTAAATAAGGTTGTGTATTTGTCCTAGAAATTCCACATTGTTGTTGAGCTGCATACGAAAGACATCTTGGCTTCCCGACAGCCGCATACAAGAGGTAATCCCAACACTGAAATATTTCCAATTTTGGATAACCCCAATAAACCGTTTAGGAACAAAGGAAGAGATCAATTAGTTATTCCTCATTTTGAAAATTTCGTAGCATCCCGGATTCCGTAGAAGAAGCTTGCTTCAAAAGATCCCTACCAAAATCTAAATTAGATTCAGGTTTGAAGAACACCACAGTGAACCCTGATAGGTTGGAAGCATATCTGCTAGACTCCCTCCAATAAAACCTTCCACGAACTAAAAACCCTGCGCTCCAAAACTTTCAACCTTGAACCCCCCCGGTGGTGCAAAATTTCCCTGTCCTCTGAATCTACCTTATAGTCCCGAACCCATGCAAACCAATGGCCAATAGGTTTTCCCCACTAGATCTTCCTATCATGTTGCATGACCTCCCTCAAGATTATTCCTAGAGATTCCCCTTCTATGACGAGGAGGGAAATTTCATGGCCCGACAGCACATTGATAGGTTCGAAGACTTCTTGGATCTGGACCTGGTAGATGACGATGATGTGAAAATGAGGTTTTTTTTGTTGAGCCTCTCAAGGGATTTAAAGAAATGGTTTAAATATTTTCCTGCTAGGTGTATTGGCACATTCGTAGCTTTCCATACTAGGTTCTTGGAAAGGTGGGACGATAAAAGAAGTCCCCTACAAGTCCTGTCCCAGTACAATGGCCTAAAGAAAGGTGGTTTCTAGTCCATACATGAATTTTTCGATAGGTTTATGAGGACTTATAATTCTATTCCTGTCGACATCAAACCGCTAGTGGGTGTTGCGAAGCTGCACTACACCGATGCTTTTAACAGTGATTTTGCCCTATTGTTAAGGGAAAGAAATTCAGCCAACCTTCCTACAATGTTTCAAGATGCCTTAGAAGTGGAAGCTAACATGATGGCGAGTGGGAAGATCAGGAAGAAGACAGAGACAAGGAAAGTCAGAGAAGATGGGCCTTCTACCTCTGCTGCCTCCGCTAACAACATAAACTTTAAAATGATGTTGAAGACAATAGAGAAGCTTATGGATAAACTATCTGTGGATAATGGGTCACTGAATAGGGAAAAAAATGATCCCTAAATTAGGAACCAAAATTTTAGAAGACCCAATCCTCCTCAACCTCCACAAATTAGACAAAGGGAGGAAAGAAATCCCTGAAACCCTGATGATCAGCAAATACAACCACCTTTTTCCTGAAAATTATGTCAATAGCAGGGGCGAGGAGGAGCCTGTTGAAGATCAAATCCATCATTTTGGAGATCTAGACTCTGATACATGCCTCATGGAAGCAGAGCATAATTTGTATGCCCAAGAAGAAGATCCGAAGGACCTCGAAGAGGAATCGGAACAGTACCAACGGGGATATTTGCATGCCATAGATGAGGTCAAGAAAAATATTCAGTTGAGGAGTAGAGATGTCATTTTCAATAAAGGTAAGCCGAACCCGAATCATCCCTCCACCATTCTACAAAATGACGATAAAGGTAAGGAGAAACCAAAGGAACAGGTTCCATGCAAAGAACCTGCAAGTAGAGGCGAAAGGATGAAGGAAGTTAGGTCGCCAGTGCCTACAGAAGTTGAGAAGATCGTGCCTACTTTCAACTTGCAGACTGAACTCTCTAAGGTAAAAATATCTATTCCCTTCAATGAATTGCTAAGGAATAAGGAATACAAGGATAAGATAATCAGGATGGTTAAAGGCCAAGGAGATTTTCATCCCAAAATTCTGGAGGTGAATGATGACGCTCCCACTATCAGTTTTGGAACCATGCTCAAAAATAGAGATGAAGAGGAGGTTCCCCCTTTTTACCTAAGCTTAAACGTGCATGATATGGTCATGCATAATGCTATGTTGGATTCAAGAGCATCCCATAATTTGATGCCAAAGGGGGTGGTAGAGAGTCTGGGATTAGAAGTCACTCGACCTTACAAAGATTTGTACTCTTTTGATTCCATAAAGGTGAAATGTCTCGGATTGATCAAAGATATGATAGTGACTCTAACATAATTGCCTTCCAAAACTGTAGTAATGGATGTGGTCGGGGTAGACATTCCTCCCAAATTCGGCGTATTGTTGTCTAGATACTGGAATTCCAAGTTAAAGGGGAGCCTGAAAATGGACATGTCTCATGCAACTACCCTATGATCGAAGGGGGTAAAAGAATGTACAGCGAAAAAATTTATCCATACATGGTCAGTAGCCAAAACAAGCCAGACAATCATGCTATATACATTGTCGATGCCGACCTCAGGTCATCCATTTTCTTCAATGACACTTCCTCTGGCGACCTCGAAATCTTGACATCCGTCAAAGAAGAGAAAGGCAAGCCAACCGAGGAGAAAAATGATTTGAAAGTAAAAGAAAAGGAAGAAGGTATTTGGACCTTGTATTTTGATGGTTCAGTTACTAAAATCGGAGCTGACATATGTGTGTATATCATTTCTCCCATCAAAGACTTTGAAATCCTGTCTTACCAGTTGAATTTTGAATGTACTAACAATGTAGCAGAGTACGAAGCTTTGTTTTTGGGGTTACATTATTTAAAAGACAGGAAGGCCAAAAGGATACAGATCATCGGGGATTCAGAATTGGTCATTAATCAGATCAATGACATATGTCAAACTAGGAATCCTATAATGAGAGCTTATAGAAACGAAGTATGGGACATGTTTGGAAATTATTTCACCAAGCATGCGATCAAGGTAGTCCCTAGAAGTGAAAACACGATTGTTGATTCATTGGTGGTCACTCTTGGAAGATTCAGAACCACTGTGGCTGGGCAAAGAAAACATAAGGTACACATCAGGAACAGGCCTTCTATACCTGACAACTCCAAACACTAGAAAGTTTTCAAAGACGATGAGCAGATCAAGATATTTCTAGAGTTATTATATGAGTTTTCAAACACCCAAATAGACAATGAGAACTGCCACCTCGAGAACCTCCAGGATGCTGAAGGTGGCAAAGACGGGAGCGATGAAGTTGGGCGATATAGAAATTCTTTTGGGGGGGGGACATAGTGCAATTGAAGGGTAATCATATTCCTAGAGGTCTGGTCCCCCTAGAGAAGTTGTTTGACCAAAATTACATGGCTAAAGATCCAAAAATGAAGCTTGCAGAATATTCTGTTGAAGATAAGAACATCGAGACCAAGCATCACCCGAAGATTATAAAATTATCAAAGAAGCTGTCTACCGAAGTGAAGGAATATTTCGTCACTTTGATGAAGAAATATACTGATGTCTTCACATGGAGCTATGAGGATCTTAAAGAGTATGACACCTCCATCATACAACATACAATCCCCATAAAACCAGGAAAAAAACCTTTTAAACAAAAATTGAGAAGAGCCAACCCGAAGTTGCTACCAATAATCGAGAAATAAATCAGGAATTTGTTTGACGCCAAAATCATCGTGACACTAAGGTTTACTAATTGGGTTGCAAATGTGGTGCCAGCGAGGAAAAATAACGCCGAGATTTGGATATGCATAGAATTCAAAAATATCAACAAGGTTTCCCTGAAGGACAATTATCCTTTGCCCAAGATGGAACACATCTTGCAAATAGTCGTTGGGTCTGAGAGGATTTCCACCATGGATGGTTTCTCGGGTTATAACCAAGTGAAGGTATTGCCTGAAGATCAAGATAAAATTGCTTTAACCACACCGTGAAGAACTTTTATGTATGCCAATATTCCTTTTGGTCTCATGAACACAGGAGCCACGTTTCAACGTGCCATGGACATAGCCTTCGCTGAAGAAAATGACAAATTTGTGGTACTCTATATGGATGATATTATTGTATACTCCAGGTCTGATATGGAACAAATCCAACATTTGGAGAAGGTTTTCCTGAAGTGTAGACGATATGGGATATCATTGAACCCCCGAAAATCCCATTTCGGGTTAAAAGAAGGAAAATTATTGGGACATATCATTTCGAAGGACGGTATAAAGATAGATCCGGAAAGAATCAAAGTCATTCAGAAATTTGAAGAGCCGAGGAGAAAAAAGGAAGTACAACCATTCATCAGGAAGGTAAATTTCTTAAGAAGATTCATCCCCAACTTTGCCGAAATACTGATGAATATTACTAACATGCTGAGGAAAGACCATGAAGTTAAATGGATGCCATATGCAAGGATGAATTTTGGGGATATAAAAAAGGCCCTCACAGAGGCCCTTGTCCTGGTAAGTCCATACTTCAATAAATACTTCCTATTTTTTTCCTATGCATCGAAGCACACAGTTACTGGAGTACTGTTACAAAAGAATGACCAAAACGTTGAACAATCTATAGCATTTTTCAGCAAAGTGCTAAGAGATGGGGAATTGAAGTATGATATAATGGAGAAATAGGCATATGCACTGGTAAAATCACTAAAGGATTTCAGATTCTACATCCTCCATTCCCACATCATCGCTTATGTACCAGTAGTATTGTGAAGGGCATCCTCACTCAGCCAGATCCAGAAAGAAGAACAGAGAAATGGATTGCAGTGCTATTAGAATATGATATTGAAATCAAACCCACCAAACTGGTCAAGGGTCAAGGGCTGGCCAAAATGATGATGAACTCCAATTGTGATTCCTTACAGCTAAACTTCTTGACTAGTCACTCACTCCAGCTGGATGCTGAGATATAGGTAATGCCTAGCTTCTCCACATCCCCTTGGTATTTTGACATTGTATATGTGATGCGGAATGTACAGGAACCAGTAGGGTTGAGCAAAACAAGGGCAAGATCAATAAGTTTTAAATCTGTGAAATTATGTATTCTAAATGATTACCTGCATTGGAAGGACCCAGGAGGTATCCTTTTGAACTTACTGCTAGAGGACAAAGCCCTGCAGACCATAGAAGAGTTCCACAAAGGATATTGTGGAGGACACCACTCCTCAAAAGTTAAAGCAAACAATATTTTGAGGGATGGGTTCTATTGGCCCTCGTTGTTTTCTGATGTGTACAAGGAGATCACCAAGTGCCACCATTTCCAGGTTTTCGAGGGAAAGAGGAAACTTGTCCCACTTCCTCTTAACCCCATATCCGTGGAAGCACCATTTCAACAGTGGGGGTTAGATTTCATTGGGGAGATAAATCCAAATTCCTCTGGGTAACACAGATGGATCCTGACAGCTATAGATTACTTTACCAAGTGGATCGAGGCAATACCCACCAGAAGGGCTACCAATGAGGTAATTATGAATTGTTTAGAGGAAAACATTTTATCTCAGTTTGGATGCCACTAGAGAATAGCAACAGACAATGTTGCAGCTTTCAAATTAAAGAAGATGGCCAACTTCTGCCACAAATACCACATCAGCCTCAACCATTCTATCTCTTATTATCCCCGGGGAAATGGGCTGGTAGAGTCTTCAAACAAAATCCTGGTGAGGATTATAAAGAAATTATTGGAAGACAACAAAAGGGCCTGGCACACGAAGTTAAAGTGTGCTTTGTGGGCTGACAGGGTCAGCACTAAAAGGGTGATTGGGATGTCCCCATTCCAGCTTATATATGGTTATGAAGTAGTCTTCCTAGCGTCTTTGGGAGTACCGGTGATGAGGTTGCTGCAGGAGCAGCAATGTGAACCGAATCATGTGTAGAGAAGAATAAATCAGATCATCGAGTTGAATGAATTGAGAGACAAATCCTACGACATCATACAGGTGCATCAAGAGAAAATGAAGAAGACCTTTGACAGGAGAGTTAAAGAGGAAAATATCTTGATTGATGACCTGGTCCTGAAATTGGATGTACCCCATGAAGATAAAGGAAAACATGGAAAGTTTTATCATATGTGGGTAGGCCCATACATTGTTGTGGCACATGGAGGAGAAAACGCTTTCATTTTGTAACATCAAGACGGGTCCCTGCTGGAAGGGGGTCTGGTGAATGGGAGGTTCCTCAAACATTACTTGACTTGAGGTGAAGAAGTGAACACATGTACCATAGTTGTATATACTTCCTAGTTTTCAGTAAATAAGAAGGTAGTCCCAGAGAGGGTTTGAAGCCCGAGGATAAGGTCGTAAGACCCATAAGGAAAACCACGTTTCTATTTCTTGGTTTTGTCAACATACACAGCAACAATGCAACACCGACAGATGTTTCAAAGTCTGGAGTAGAGATGCCCGCCCAATGGATTCGGCACCTATTCTACGGGTTCTTTGCTACCTCGCAGGGAGGATAGCATCCCTAGCTGGAGGCACTTGTTAGCACCCTTGTGCTAAATAGAGAGAAATTTTTATGACTTGTAGGGGAGGAGACAAAGCCTACAAAATTTTCACGATAAGTAGCCTCGGGGGCTGTAATGGGATCTGAAGGGAAACGAAAATATTTTAGGAAGAATCCTGAAGGGTTATAAGAATGAAGAGACCCACGCTGACCACGATCCGTCAAGGGGCGAAAATCCCAATGTCTAGAGTCGTGTGCAATCCCTTTCGTGTTGGTCGTGTAGGAGGAAAGGAAAAAATCCCGTCAGGGAAATGACAAAGAAGGAAACATTTTCAACGGTCGCGATGAGAAGCTGACACAGATCAACGCCGGAGATCCTTTCGCGAGTTTAAAGTGCACCACAAAGGACCCCATTCGAAATTGGCGAAATGAATTAAACCATGGAAATTTGCAACGGTCTGTATCACGAAGATCTTAGATCAACGTTGAGATCGATTCCTTCGATGTAAGGTGCACTTGGGAGATAACGCTTCAAATCTCGTGAAATGCGATAAAAATGGGATCTATTCGACGATGGAGATCAACACGGAGGAAGATCTATGGTGAAGATTTATTCCACTAGTCGTAAGTGCTCAGAAGAAATTCGTGGATGGAAAGTGAAAAATATGATAAAGTTATCCACTCTGAACGGTGAGATGGCAGGAAAGTATAAGATAAACAATGGAGTTTAAATCCCGCGGAGAGGAGGTGCGCGACAAACTGTAAAAGAAAAGTGTGATCATACAAAAATCCGATGGAAGATATCACACAGCTCAAAATTTTAGGTATCTGATCTACGGCTAGAACTTCATCCATCTAGAAAGATGTATGGTCAGATAAGAGAGTAAAATAGTATAAAATCCGGCATGTGGATCCATAACTAGTTATTCTTTTGCAGCATCAGGAAGCGAGGGTTCAAACTGTACAGACCACAGCACCTTGGACAAGCCTCCAAAGCAGGCTGTCAACCAACCTGGTACGTATTTTCTATATTAAGTTTTTTCTCATGGCCAAAACAGAAGATTCAAAGGCTCGAAACCTCAAATTTCACGAAGTTGGGGAGGCCCTAGCAGATAAATACATTGAGTTCTTCGATACTATCATACTAAATGATAGTATAGAAGTCACTCAGGGTAAGCTAAAATCTCTTCAATTACAGGGAATCGACACTCATGGAGTGTTTAGTTCTTTTTTCTTTTATTTTTCTGTTGAGCAAACCCCTAGTTTCCCTAAATTCATAGACTTGTGTGTGAGCAATTATTCTCTGTCCGAAGGTATGATTATGGACGCGTCTAGGTCTAGGATGTTGTGTCCCATTAATTTCCTCAACATTCGAAACACTCTAATAATCCCTTCTGCATTTACCCAGATTTCCAGTGAATATAATGAAGGAGATATACTCCGGTTCTTTCAGAGGTCTATGGCCGAATAAAAAGACGCTTTTCTCGGAGCCTATTTGAACTAAAAAACCAGTTGTCAAACCTTCTTTTCCCCATCGATTTCGTCATGTTTAATGAAGAGACTCAGTCTGTGATAACCCTAGTGAGCCAGTTCTTAGGTACGGACTTGAACCATTTTACCACTGAACCTTTATTCAGTCTAATATTTACCCTCAGTTCAAGCCAACCGATGTCAAGAAATTAAGTCATTCTTCACCACCCGCGTGTCTGCATTTTGATGAGTTCTTAGCTAGAAGTATAAATGCCCAGTTGAGTAATTTTCATTAGTCGGGAACCTTCAAGTTCCAGTCCCTCCTTATGAAAATGGTTTTGAGCTTCAATGATGATGGCCTGTAGCTCCCGAAAATGGTTATGACAGAGGACATGCACAAGGATTATTGCAAGCTCATGAATGCCCTCATGGCACCAGTATATGAGGTCCTCTCCCAAAAGAGGCTACCAAGGGTCCTACCCGAGATGAAAAGCATGCCGCAATTATCCCCTAAAAGAATATTTGGGGATTGGTTTCTCTCATAATATAATATACTGATTAGGGTCTACGGGTTTACTCATCAGCCCTATGTCCTACCGGTGTTTCTGACGTTGAGGGTGTTTGCACTAGAGTTAATCAGGCAAATATTGACATCCAAAAATGAACATTTTATAAGCTTCGAGAAGCATGCAGATATTAGGTTTCCATGGGAATTTGGCCCCTTTAATGTTAAAAGAAAATTAGCCTTGCCAATGGTTGAAAGTATACTAAGAGAAAAAGGGTTCGCAATGGAGGCTGTGATCGACTATGACCCTCACCAGATAATCTCCAATAGAAGGCAAGCGAATAATAGCAAGCCATTCAAGCATGTTGAAGTAACAAGGTTGGTGGAGAAGGAAAACTGGATGAAGTACCCTGGAGAGACTAAATCCGATGAAGATATGTCAGAAAAGTTGACCTCCTCTACACAGGTGGAGGGCTCCCCTCAGCTAGACCTCTCTTGCATTATAGCCACAACCACACAGATCACCTCTTTGGCCAGCTTATCGGAGAAGGAAAATAAAATAGAATACCCAGAAGCCATGGATGTAGAGGAAGGAGATATAGCCAAGACTCCCAAGAAGCTGAAAATTGTGAAACTAGATAAACTCGTGTAGAGTTCCAAGGCTAAGGGGAAAGAAAAAATTGTGAAATTTAAAGTTCCATCATTTGCAATTCAAGAATACGCATTCAGCAGTGTTCCTAAAGAAGAAGTAAGTACAAGTCTAAACCCAAACTGGTGGAGAAATATAGAGAAGCCGGTAAAAGGGCATTTGAAGAAAGATCAAAGTTGTGCGAAGAGGTGGACAAGTTTCCAGGCCATAGTACCTCCTTGGTGACTGTCAGAGACCCAACCATGGGCACATTGAATTTTTCCATGATCACAGGAGACAAAGTAGTGGAGCTACAAGTAGATCTGAAAAGGGTCCCCAAAACTGACATAATTAATTTTCACCAGGGGATAAACGACTTCCTTGACACTAATGTGCTCTAAGATTCCTTAGAAATATCCAAATTAATAGCTGGTAAGAAAAGAGTTGAAGAGATGCTCCAAAAGGAAAGGGTGGAAAATAAGGCTTACCAAACCCAGATCAGGAAGCTCCAGGTAGATATATCTGTGGCAGACAGCTTGAGAGATAAAGGTACCGCCACACAAAGGTTACTAAAGGACAAGGAAGGTACAATCCAACTATTGAAGAAAAAGCTATAAATCCCAACTACTCGTCTTATACAGACTGTTGAATTGATTGAGATTGAAAAAGAGAAGGAGGACCTAAACAGCAAGTTGATCAATTATAAGGCTAGACTGCTCAAGCAGGAAGAAAAAGAGGGGTAGTGGAAGAAAAATGCAGAGCTCTGGGCAGAAGAAAAACAAACCTTTGAAGAAAAGCAGGATGAGTTGGAAAGAGAGTTAAAAGAATTTAAAAAGAAGGCTTAGAGCAGCCAGTGCCTATGGCCCAATCGTCTGAAATATCTGATGCAAACTCACTCTCCCAAGCCATGTCCCAGGTAAGTCTCAAAGCTCTAGAGATCATTGGCCTAAGAAAACAGAATCAGGACCTGATGAACATGGCCAATGTCAAAGAAGGATTGAAGAAGAAGGTGGAAGAGCATTGTAAATAATTGGAAGATAAGAATGATGAATTAACAAAACAAGTTTCAGGTCAGGAAACTCTTATAGGGGCGAAACACCTCATCTGGGACATGATAATAGTGGAAGCAACCAAAGTACGACCATACTTGGATTTTATCCAAGATAAGGAAAACATCGTACAGGCGGCCAAAAACACATCTAGACAACGAAGCTAGACCTGCACAAAAGGCCCTTGGACACAGCCGAAGGCGCAATCAGTTTCTTGAACAGTTTGACAGACAAAGACATCAGACAAGGAAATGTCCGAGATAGGATCCCAGTCATCACATGGGCCAGAAGAGTGGTTCATAAACACCGCCACTTAAAGTTGGTCAAGGCAAAATGGAATTTCATGCGCAAACATGCTGATGACTTTGTTGTGTTGTTTAAACCTTTAGTCCAAAGGGTGCTCCCTTTCTTCTGGGAAGAAAAGGGACCAATTTTGTCCCATAAAGAGTATTATGATATATTAGTCGAGTGCAGGAAAGAACACAAGCAATTCAAGGACATGGATCAGCAGTCGCTTTCAGGAAAGGCTATGGTAAAAAAATTGTCTGGTGAATTTGAATTATTATTTGATTTCAAAGCTTTGTGCACAGGGTTACCAACGCCTTCTTATCTGGAGAACCTAGAGCTCGGAGTATTGGTAGAAGAAATGGTAAAGTTGGAGATACCGACAACTAACCAATGGAAAGTGATTGAAAACTACAGCAAGTATGAACACAGGTTACACCTAGGATGATGGGCTCTAGTGGCAACGAGAACCAAAGATACATGTGTGAAGTAATCAGGTGAGTTGGTATTTTGAAGGCGTAGCATCTCTTGAGGTCCAGCATAGACATTACCCTCATCACTTTATGTTTTATGCCTCCTGTGGGAAGATGCCATGATACAATTTGTTGCTAATTTTGTAACTAATTTTGGCCCCATTTCGAGGTTGGTCTCGGGGGCCCAAACACTATAAATATGCTCCTCACAGAAGGAGAAAGGATAGGTTGGTTTTGAATTTTCAAGACTATTGTGTTTGTAATATTTTTTGAATTAATACAAGTACAGAGCCAAATGCTAGTTACATGAATGCAGGAATTCATGTGTGTTTCTAAATTACAGTCTGTGATTTTCTTTTCCTCATGTGCATGTGCTTCCCGTTATATTTTCCATTATGTTTTTCTTCATATCGTAGACTTAGTGTATAATTGTTAGGAATTCATACTCATATGCTCCTGCCATTGTCTCCGATATCCACCAAACACTTCTTCTAAAACTAGCATGGAATTCATCCCTGCGGTGCTCTACACTAGCGAACTGTCATCATTATGCATTTCCCACCAGACCCCAAATATAAAGATCGTGATCAAGGCACTACCTTTCCCTTGCAAGCATTTTCCTATGCAAATCGCTCTATTTTCTTGGGATTTTTGACTCCATAGCCCGATATATCTTCATTTTGTTTCCAACCACCAATATTTGATATTCATTTTGTGACATTATATCTAGCCTTGTTATACATCTGTGAGAGATCCCTCTCTAGAATCGGAGAAGCCAGTTCCCTTTCCTAAAGTGGTTATGTTGTTACCTCAGGGTTCGTCTTCCCGCAACCTTGGGCACAATTCTGAGTGCTAACAGAAGGATATGGGAAAAACTATCCATCGTCTCGTTCCTCTATCGCGTGAGTGATTCCTCGTGCAATGAATTGATACAATCTCCTGATTCATTGTCTCTCTTTTCTTCTAGCGTGGGAGTTCGTTTGGGGAGGAAAGAGTGATATTCCCCAAGGAAAACTAGTTCGAGACCAAACTGTCAATACCCTGACCTAGTTGGGGACATGCGTCGAGAAACAATCAAAGATCATATTACTTTGATACCACTGATACGGATTTATGTGTGAACAAAATGATGAAATAACATATACATAATCATAAGGGAATACATTTTGCAATGAAAAAAAAGATACAGTAAACGCATATTCTATTAAATAGAGGAAATATAACATATCGTAAATACAACTGCTAGAATGGTGGTAGTTATCTCTGAGAATAGATGTGGCTGCTACCCTCATCCATGCCAAGTTGAATACAAAATGAGGCAAAAATGGCCTATTTATACTAAGTGTGAGGGTAAGAACCCAAAAATTCTAAAACATAACCCTAGAAGATGAACCGTCATAAAGTTTGTGGCCCCAAGGTGGTTAGTTAAACTGTCAACTTCCCAGGGTCATAACTTTTGCATACGATCTCCAATTTGGGCGCTCGATAGCCCGTTGGAAAGGTATATTCAAGATTTACATATTTCAATTGGGCCCATATGAAAACCATTGTCAACTATTTGGACCCCTGAATCACCAAAAAATGTCATTTAGGGCCTCAAAATGGGCCTGGAAGTTTGGGACCTGAAAAACCATAGAAAAATAACTAGGAAACTGCCACAATGGACAACTGTTTTGAGCTAGTGGAATAGGTGGGTGGCCACCGATCTCCATATGGATCAGTTTTTGTTCGACATTCATTATTTTCCCCAGGTTGCAATGGAGTATTTGTATAAGTCATAGCATGGATATACATTTGTATGTTCGTGGATGTGCTCAGATTTTTGTCTATGTGACATATATCTACATTGTATGTATAATAGCTATGTACAAATTTGATTCTTCTTCACATGGATCTATGTTGTATTTCAGTAGCCATGAATTTTTATATCTCCCATGGATCTTCATTTTATTGGTCGACAACCATGATGTGAGTCATTTGGATATGTATCAAAGTTTAAATGTACTGCAGAATCACCTTGCTTATTGATGAGTTATGATCTTTGGGCCTTTGCCTCGAAGTGATAACTTATTCCTACAAAGCATTTTCCCTATCCTTTCCCTCTAGCCTTATGATTTGGGGGTATTCTGTTACACATAATTCTCGTCAACACCATGTTACGGGATAAGTATCTCATTGTTTGACTTAAATTCCTCGAAGGCTAAAGTTGGAAAATGAGTTGGAAAGAGTAATATATTTATTTGAGCCACCATCACACTTTCTCTATGTGTAACCTGAGGTACTCATCTCAGCAATGATCTTTTTCCATTTGCAAAGAGCAGTACCACCACCTGCTTCCCATTTACAATAGGCAATGCTCCCTTAGCATTGCCTGTTTTCCTCATGAAAGGTGTGGTTCTCTACTTATGAAGGAAAAAAAGAGAGGTTTCGAGAGGCTTCTCGGAGGTGGCCTTCATGGATCCACATCCCTATGAACTAGTAAAGGTGGAAATCAAGATCCCCTATCCTAGGATGATCCCTCAACCTACTCTATCCCTTGAAGCCTTTATATACTAGCTCACCCCTCATGGGAAAAAGGAGGAAGAAGGTGTGATAGCATATAAATTCTGGCCAAATTCTTTCAAACTCTTGAGTGATTAGTAGGAAAGTTGGAGCTTTGAGGAAAGACCCCATTGAGAATATTTATCAACACCAAGGCATTGGTTGTATACTCTCCTTTTTATTTTAATGCAAATATAGTTTCGTTCCCATAATCATTGTATATCTGGTTCTATGCTTTGTTTATTGTTTAACTCCTTGGTCTTTTACATAGGATTATAAATTATCTTGTTACTCTTACTTGGTTTGTTTTTGTTGTGTCTATTGCATGATCTCCGTATATTTTAAGCACATCCAGGTTCAAACCTTCACAACTTGTACAAATATAAGAAGAGCAGTCAATTCAAGTGGTTTAGTTTTTTTCTTTTGTAAGCAATATTATTATATTAAAATGAAGCCTTCAGTATATCAAAGTCAGGACTTTCAGGGCTTGGTAACCCTAGATATCAGCATGACTGTTCATACAAAAATATCACAAAAAATATGTCCCCCTTGCCCCTAACTTCTACTCCCTCTTCTCATGATTGTTGAATACATTAGTGACTATCACCAAAAAACTACATCACTTCGTACTTTCCTACCGCTACCAAATTCATAAATAGACTTCATAACAGGGACTAATAACATAGTATATTTAAAATCTACATCATCTTGAACTAGTAGAGACACGGTAGACAAAACACATCCAACCCCTGAAGCTTCATCATTTCGTCATATTAGGGATGTTCCAGATCGCCAAGGAACCTGAGTGAGGATCGTCAAGTCTATAGTCTTCTGCAGCAGCAATCTGGACCTTCGGCCCATGAACAAGACAAGGACCCTGAGAGTGCATACCAAACAAACTTTCACTTACAGTCGTAGTCTTTGGAGTAATTCTCAGCTTCAAGGCAATGCTAACAATCCTTTTATGCATCACACGATTCTCATGAAAGTGCTCTTTCCAAGCTTTGATAGGTTCCTCATTTCCCCATGATTTGTCTTCCTTGTCCATCAAGATGTGGGAAATCATCTCCTTTTTTACCCAATGGGTTGTAACCATCTGTTTGTATGCAGAGAGGTGCTTGGTAGTCATACCAGGATTAGTTACCCATTCCTCTACTTCGGATTTAACAATGTTCATATCCATGTCTTATACCCTATTCCACAAATCTCGTTCAACCCTCTCAATTTCCTCCCGGATCATTGGACGGATACTCTCATGGAAGAAACGAATAGTTTTCCCCGTTCTCAGCATTTCCTGTGAGGGCTTCTTCCTTCCCCCATTACTTCCCTTCCTCCCCCCCCCCCCTCACTTGCCTCTTGGGAGCCATCAATATAGGGGCTTGGAGTGTTGACGAATATCCTACCAACTTATGTTTTTTCACAGCAAGCCACCTGAGGAAGAGAAGGCATAGAATGGAAGGAGAGATAACCTCGGTCGAATAAATAGCCTTGAAACAAATCCTAATTCGGTTAACCTTACTAGAACATATGTACTTGTTATTTAACAGCATGGTACACAACCATATCTATTTCCCATCCTCCATAGATCACCGTACCTTATCTAGTTGAGGTCAGACCTGAATAAAATATTTCTGCATTAATGGCACTGAATGGGAATCCCTGGGATTTTATATCCTGGCGAGATCAGGAAGTACCAAAAATGGTCCATGATGAAGTGGGATGATGATTCTCGGAGATGGAGGAGGGAGACACCTGAACCTCAAACTAATGACCCGATTCATTCCTCGTGTGACCCATCATTTCCTTGGCTAGCATGATGTCCTGGGCCTCCAAGTGTGAGCTTTGATGTTGCCACTCGTTACCACCTTTCATAGGTAGTTGGCTTTCCACTAATCGCTCTCCACTCATTTCACAGGTTTTCTCCATCAAATCAGCCACCTTACTCCTGTCCTATTTGACGTGGTTGAATAGCCATGCATGGAATCCTCTGATTAGATCAGTCGACATTTCCATCTGATACGTCATTTTCCAACTATACACTACTTTGGCAATAGATTGACCATCTTGGAGTCTTTTGGCCATCTGTATGATGATATGGGAGTCACCTTCGATTATCAAAGGTTCCCATCATTTTTTGAGGGATAGTTTGATGCCCTAAAGAAAACCTTCTAGATCTATAGTATTATTGGTCTCTTTCCCTAAAATCCCATGGAAGAGTTGTATAACAATTCCTTCAATGTTCCTGACCACTCCTCTAAACCCAACCGAACCCAAATTTCCTTTGGAGGCACCATCAAAATTTAACTTGAAGTGGCCACTTGGTGGAGGGGACTAGGTGCTCGGAATCACTGGGAACATTTTCTTTACCTTAACCCTTTTCCATCCCTGAGGGTAGCATTCCATACCCCATTCGTTCAATATCATTTTTTCATTATGATCCATCTCCCAGTATTTCTCATTCCACTGGGTGATTTTGATTGTTTCCTGAACATGTTTGACAACTTGGTTCTAGACTGATTGGGTCTGGTTCTTCTGTCTGTCAAAGATTGGACCATTTATTTCCTTCCAAACTTCCAACATCAGGGCTCCTAGGAGCATGAGCCAAATTTTACAAATGACCATGTTTTTGAAAGCTTCTTTGTCCCAAGCTTTTATTGTTTGGTGAGGTTGGCCTCTCACCTAATTCATCCTATGAAAAATTGTTGCGCCCAAGTCCCATAAAAAGGAAACCATAGGGCATGAATCCATGAGGTGATTCATAGTTTCCTCCTCATGTTCACATAGGGATTTCTAGAACATACCATTCATGCCTCTTCTCATTAAATTATCTCTTGTCAGGATTCGTCTGTGAGCGGCCAAACAGATAAAGGTAGCAATTTTAGGCCAAGGACTAAACTACCAAACCACATTCCACGTATCCCTATGTTGTATTTATCCCTGGTTGAAAGTGAGGTTATAAGACTATCTTGTGTTATAGGTTCCTTTATATAGATATCCTCACCTCAGTTTATCAGGTCCTCTTTGGATACAAATGCACCATTCCTGAAGGGCCTCTATAATCATGTGGGAGTCTTCAGTTGGGAAAATTTGATTCCACCACTCTTGTGGGTGTCATTCACAGAATTCTTCATTGTTTTTATCTTCTCTCCAAAATCAGTGGAGTTTGATTACCCCCATTTCCTTATCTTTGGTCCAACTAGCCAGGATATCAATCTAAGATGCAATCTTTGGCATCTGTTGCCATAAGTCATCCCAAAAATTGGCATCATGTCCCTCCCTTATCTCCCAAAATCTATGATCTTGGATTATCCCTCTATTAATATAAGCATAATTCCATATATGGGATCCTTGTCTTTTGTTGTTCCTAGGGACAATAAGGTAGAATTCAATTACAATTATGCCTAAGTATGGAGAAGAGTAAAAGGAGAAGAAGATGAAGTTGTGACAGAGGCTGTGATAGAAAAGTAAGAAGGGAAAGGGAGTTGTGACGGATGAGGTGAGAGGAAGGAAGGAGAAGAGGAAGATGCACCAGAAGAGGAATTTGCACCAGAATTGGAAGTTGTGATAGAAGGAAGGAGTGCAACAAGGAAAGGTAAGACAGAATATCAGTAGCAGAAGGCGTGCAAGCAGCATAACGGCTGGAAAGAAACAGTAAGGCGTAATGCTCAAAAAGTGACAGGCCTTGAATATCATGGGTATGAGTTCGGTGAGAGTTGTTGGAAACCAAACACATGAAGGAATATCTGTAAGTCAAGCCATTAGTGCCTCACATTAGGTGTTACTATGAATAGGAAAGACATCCTGTTAGCTAAAATAGGAAGTCAATTGAGAAAGCGACAGGTAATGAATTTGTATCAAGTATGTAATGAGTCTGTATCGAGTCTGTAATAAGTCGGTATTGAGTCTATAAGAAGGATATAAAGGAAGGAACCCAAGTTGTATGTGGGTTGGCTTCTCTATAGTTATATTCACTACCGTGAGATCCACTGTCAATAGCTCTATATTGTTGTTTGTTAGTAGTATTCGAGGAAAAGGATTTGCAGTTGAGTGCGCAAAAGTGTAGGATGGGTAAGTTGATACACGTTGTGTGTGGACCATTAGTAATGATAAGTAGGAAAAGATCGGAGAGAGGAAAAGAGAGCATGAGAAGAGAAAAGAGCTTGTATATATAAATAAGAATATCCATAATAGATTCTGTAGCTTAGTGCGCGGACGAAAGGTGCATATCTTTCTGCAAGCCAGATGAAGAGCACCTTTGTGGTTTTTTCCCAGATGGGTTTCCATGTTATATATTGTTTATATGTGTGAATTATGCATGTGTTTGACTTATCTATGTAATTTTTATATTGAATGGATCATTATAGATTTGGTTGTGAATGAATGAATGCATACCAGTCGCATGGTACTAGTTGAATACAATCATATTGCATAAATATTGTTGATATAATAGGTTTCTTAGAACAAAATATTGCAGTCTAACTATTCATAGAACAAGTAAATAATGCACCCATAGACTTTGTTGAAATCCTTGGTAAGATTCCAAGGTAGCATAAATTCCCCCACCCAACTGCGGAATCGTGGTTTTGGCAGTTACCCATTCCAAGCGGAGATATCTCGGGTGAGACTACATCTGTGTCATAGGTGCTGTCAACTAAGATCTGCTCTATCGGACCGATATCTTGGGGATTTGTTGTGTTGAGCAGAAAGGACTGAACCTAGGTCAAGACCCTCAAAGGAGGGAGAAAATCCAACAAATGGTTCCGTTGTCGGGACCCAAATCATCGTGGTGAGGGATATGTTGGGGGAACCAACTAAACTGGAGATACAAGACTGGGTGTATTTCAAAGCGTTAGAATTTGCACGCAAAGAAAGCGAAGGATCTCGATGGAACCCAACATAGTGGTTGGGTCGGTACATATATACATACATCCATGATATTTTATTTTTCTGAGTTTCCCATTGTGTTGCATGAGTGGTTGTCTAAATTACGGCAACCAAACAAAGAAATTTCTGAGGAGAACCAAAGGAGTGGAATCCTCAGTTGATTGAGAGACTATAAGGAGTAAGCAACCCTCTATCGAGGGCTATGTATTTTTGGATAGATAGTATTTTGGAGGGATACATTAATGATTTTTTTTTTGATACCATAACCTCATACAGTGAGGCAGAGCAAAAAAAAAATTCAAGGAACACATGCTAGATATCTGTCATATTTAAAGATGTGGATAAAAATGTTTGTCTGTGAAAAAGGAATTCTGCGAATGTGAAAAAAACTGTATCTAAAAAGAGTGGGTATGATGCACTCTGACTTAAGACGTTCCCAGGAGATAGTGGAAATGAACTAGAATCTAGATGTTTGAGAAGTGGAAGAATATTTAGATATGGAAAGTGAAGAAATACTTTGATAAGAAGAGGGAGTTGCAGCATGATCGGAGGGGAAGAAGACTAGGAGACTACATCTGTGTCACAGGTGTTGTCGACTGAGATCTGCTCTATCAGACCGATATCTTGGGGATTTGTTGTGTTGATCAAAAGGGACTGAACCTGGGTCAAGACCCTCAAAGGAGGGAGAAAATCCAACAAATGGTTCCGTTGTCGGGACCCAAATCATCATGGTGAGGGATATGTTGTGGGAACCAACAAAACCGGAGATACAAGATTGGGTGTATTTCAAAGCGTTAGAATTCGCACGCAAAGAAAGTGAAGGATCTCGATGGAACCCAATAGAGTGGTTGGGTCGGTACATATATACATACATCCACGATATTTTATTTTCTGAGTTTCCCATTATGTTGCATGAGTGGTTGTCTAAATTGGCAACCAAACAAAGAAATTTCCAAGGAGGAGAACCAAAGGAGTGAAATCCTCAGTTGATGAGGCTAGAAGGAGTACACAACCCTGTATCGAGGGCTATGTATTTTTGGATAGATAGTATTTTGGAGGGTTACATTAATGAATTTTTTGTTGATACCATAACCTCATACAGTGAGGCAGAGCGAAAAAAAATTCAAGGAACACATGCTAGATATCTGGCATCTTTAAAGATGTGGATAAAAATGTTTGTCTGTGAAAAAGGAATTCTGCGAATGTGAAAAAAATTGTATCTAAAAAGAGTGGGTATGACGCACTCTGACTTGAGATGTTCCCAGGAGATAGTGGAAATGAACTAGAATCTGGATGTTTGAGAAGTGGAAGAAGATTTAGATACGGCGAGCAAAGAAATACTTTGATAGGAAGAGGAATTTGCAGCATGATAGGAGGGGAAGAAGACTACAAGCTTGCATTGTACTTTGACAAATGGTATTGCGACAAAGAAGAAAAATATCAGCTGATATCTGAAACAAACGAAGAGTAAGAAGAATTGACCAAAGCTCTGGATCAATAACGAGGTTACAACTTGCCTACACCACCGCGCGCGTCGCCAGAGGTAAGGTCTATAGAATTATCTCCAAGTGAATTTGTAAATATTAGTAGTACTAATGTTGTAACTAACAGATAAGGGAGTCTGGCTAGCCAAAATTTGGTTTTGACAATACGAGCAGGAAACCTAATGGCTGGAGCTGACATTAAGTTACCAATATTCAATGGAAATGGGTTGGAATACCCATAACAACATTGGTTTCTATGTGAAGGTGTGTGGACTGTGTGACAGATCCATGATGAGAATATCAAGAAAGCATAGATAATCATGACTCTACGAGGTCGTGAGTTGGACTGGTACATGAAATTTTCTATAGTACCAGTAGGAGTTGTCCATAAAACGCTCAATGAAATATGAATGAGCATAATAAATGAGTTCATAAAACCAAAGTATGAATCTCAATGTATTAATGAGATTAAAGAAATTAAGCAACTACCAACAGAATCCTCTGGGACTTTGACCAGAGATTTAAAACATTAAGGGCCAAAGTAATGTTCCAAATGTCGGATGTACAGCATAAGGAATGGTTCATCGTCTCCTTGTTGCCGTACATCCGAATCCTGTTTATGCAACAAAATATTGTGTCGTAGATAGAAGCTCTAGAGATAGCAATGAAACTAGAATACTCGCCTATGGAGACAACGACATGGTGATGATGAAAATTCAGTCACAATTGGAAAACCTTACAATGCAGCTCCAGGACATTAAGAAAGGAAAGGAAGTTCAAGAATAAATATGGTGTACAATATGTCGAATAGAGGGACATCATAAAGATAATTTCCCCGCGCTCATGAACTACGTCGCAGCAGGAGCACCGAACCCGATGAACAACCAAGGGATGCGTTGGTGTAGAATATGCCAAACTAGGGGAAACAAGTCCAAATAATGTATGTATTTACAAAATATTGTAAGTGCACCAACTAGTCTGTACTATAAATTTTATAAATCAGTAGGCCACGATGAAAAATATTGCAGTGCACTTTAATTGCTGCAAGAAAAGACGGCAGATACCTACTTCATGAAAAATGATGAGCAGATTCAAGATGAACGAATGCAACCTCAATATCATCATGATCAACACCCACCACCACAATATCAACAACTGTTGTATCCTCAGCTGCAATACTAGCACAATCAGTATCCACAACAACAACAATACCCTCAGCAAAGGGGGTGGAAATTTTTGGGGCCAAGGACAACAACAAGGAGGAGGACGATTTGGTCGAGGAAGAGGCCAAGTCATATGTTATAATTATGGGAAGCCAAGACATTTTTCCCATGATTGTCAAAGTCCTGCAAAAACTTGTACATATTGTAAAGCTTTTGATCACACTGTTGAACAGTGTCTGCAATTAATTGCGAAATGGTAGGATAGAACTGTTGTAAACCTCAACACAGTGCAGATCAAAAATCCAAACCCCAATTAGAACATTCAGATGATCTTTGTCGAACCCAAATAACCTCACATTGTTGTAGTGACAAGAGGAGGTGTTGTGACAGATGCAAACCAGAATACACGCCATGGACAACTGCAGGTAAGACCTACGGCACAAAATAAAGCACCACTAGATGTCCAGAAGGAGAAAGAAGTCTTTTTGGAGGTGCGACTAAAATTCGTTAATGTTAATCAACCATCGACATTGGGACAAATCAATACCATGCCCAAACGCTTTGAACATATAATCAAGAAGCAACCACTTAATAAGTTTATTAAGCTTAAATAATTTTTCAAAAGTTGTTTAGCACTAATCAATGATAAATATTATGTCATATAACTGATAGCTCTGATAGAAGAAACTACAGATGACCTGCGACCTGAGAAAAAATTCAACCACATCGAGAAGAGATTAAAAATAGGCCGAGAACTAATAATGACTGCGTAGATAGGAGACTATGATATGGATTATATCATACTAGATTTGGGCTCGGATGTTAATATTTTAACAAGACAAACATGGGAGAGCATGAATAAGTCATGATTGGACTGGTCTCCCATTCAACTAAGGCTTGCGAACTAGTCGAAGGTTCTACCAATTGGTACATTAACCCAAGTACCTGTAGAAGTCGAAGGCTTAAGAACGTATGCAAATTTTGAAGTAATCGACATTGTTGATGACACAAATCCATACCATGCACTTCTACGAATTTCTTCGAAAATAGACAACCAAACCATTATAAATTTCAAGAAAAGACTCCTAACATTTGAATATTCTAAGCTAAGGTTGGTTGCACCAATTGATCTGCTTGAAGGGAAGAGATATGTCGAGCCTGAAAACAATGAAGTCCAAGAAAATTACCTAGATCAGTTGTACAATATTATGTACTCAAAAGAAGATTATATAAATCCAACAAATTATGGAAAACTAAGTTGGAAGAGTGTAAGTCTATGCACATCTGACTCAGGTGATGCCTTGGAAAACTGGCAGAATAGGTTACATGAAGTCTCCATGAGAAGATGCATAAGAATCACAATATTTGTTCGAAGGGTAGGAGCTGAAGCGAGTGAGATCCCTACATATGACGGGATACCCAACCTTACGTATTTGTTTATGCATTTTTAATAAAAAGTGATAGAATTGTGGTGATTTTCTGCTTTGGACTTTGTGATGAAAGATATGCCCGCTAGATGGCGGGGTACACATAAACAGTCTATCTCTGAATGGCCACAATGTAGAAGGTTAATGGAGATCAAATTTGGAGAACGTATTAGTTATACCGATCAAAAGTATACAGGACTGAAAAATCCTGTGGAGCATATTGAAAATTGTCGCACCAAATGGAAGGAATATCTGCGACAGGAGTGGGTCCATCGATTCATCCACACATTGGAAATGGTACCACAAAACTGGTACACATAAATAGAAATTCAACAAGGAACTATTGAATGGGAAATTTTAGTTACAATATTGACTCATACATTTGAGTTCACAAGTGAATATCCAACAGTTGATGTTGTGCTACCAATAATGAATGAAAATATATTTGAAGAAATCTTGGTCGCAACTACCAACTACAATCAATGTAGCACATCAATCCATCACTGGATGGAATGTAGACATAGTTGAATAAATCTCGGTTGTAGAGAGAGAGAGGGGGGGGGGGGGGGAGTGTAATGTCTGTTTTTTCAAATTTTTATTATAATGACCAATTTTTCACTTTTTTCCCAATTTCGACCTTTGACTAGTTTTGATGTCTAGGTCTCCAAATTGGCCCAAATGATCCCAACTATTATGGAAATGTGTATGAATGATATTAATACTTGAATATGATGTTCATTTAATACTTATGACCCTCCAATTACTTCTTCAAACTTGTTTAATATTCTGGTCAAAGTAGGAGTCTTTACTAGCAAATTGGGGTTCCAATTCCCCCTGGGTAAATGTTGGAAATGGCTTCTCAAATGCTCCCAAACCCACTCGAATTTCTGAAAAGAGGAAGAATATGTCTCAGGGAAATTTTTAAGGTCTCATATGCATCATTATTCAATTTATACGGGTTGTTATGACCCTCTCCCAAACAACTACAAAATCACTATTTCGATCCTTGGGGAAAAGGCATCAAATATTCTCCAAATGTAATTAAACTGAGTAAAATAACCTCAAATGCTTAAGTGATGAACATGAAACATGTAAAAATCATAAATTACATCCCATTCATCATAAATATATCAGATAGACATTCTTCCATTCGAAATAATCAGCATTACTGTGGCATACAGCAATATAGTGGGAAAATGGTCATTGGTTTCTCATTAAAATTCATTTTTACATACAAATATTTGGTATTTATACCCGAGAAATTATGAGAGTGAACAAAATATAATATTAAACTTATTAAATTCATAAATGAACCAGAATAATCTCTCCCAAATATTACAATATCTCACCCAAAGCGCCAACCCTCCATGAACAAGAATATGCAATAAAAACTGGAAATGGTTGGAAGAAAGTGCTGCACTAGAAGAAACCATGAGCTGCCATGTATATTACACCTGAAAATACACAATCCATTAAATACCTGAATGGAATCTCCAAATACCAACTTGGATGGGAATCTTTCACCCTTGAAACTGGCTAAGGCAAGAAACTAGTCATCCACTAGCTCTCTCAATTCACAAATGCAAATTTCTCAAATGATCAAATGCTCTTCTCTTGGATGATCCCTGTATTTTATAAAAATCCTTATCCTTATAAAGTTACCAATCTATCCACAAACTCAATACAAGTTTAATTAGGGTGTGTGCTCAATATTTTCCATGTGTCCTCCCTTTCCTAGCCTTCCATCTTCCCCAAATTCAAGTGGGAACCCATTGATCTTCCCCAGCTCACATGAGTGCCCTCTTGGATGCCATATTTTGACCTGAAATTTCAGAATGGTAATATTTAAGCCTTCAGGTCTGAAATATTTCATAAATTCCATATCATATTCATCATTGGTGTCATAGATGTCGTAGATGTTAGGGAATCTAGCCCAAGTGTCCAAGAAGCTCCCATTTGACTCTTCCTCTCCCATGTAAGTTACATTTCCTTCCCAAATAGACCTATGAGTCATATTTCCAAGTGTATTAGCCTTCTAACTCATCCAAGAACCTTAGGATTCCCATGGATTCAAAATTGCAAGAGGAGGATTCCATGTGGCACATAAATTCTAGATTGTGTGGGCCCCATAATCTCCTTGTGTCTCCATGCTCCATTTCCACTTAAATTTTCTCTTGTATTTATTTAATAAGCTCCATTATTAAATATTTATTCCATTCTAATTCCCGAACATCATTTATTATCTCACTTATTAAAATTCCAAATGTATACATCCAACCTAGGGAACTAGTAGGATTGATGGAATTGTCCTGCTATGCAATTATTTGAAGGGGGACATTACACATCTCCCCACCCAAGATTTCTTGTCCTCAAGTAATTTAAGATTTGGATGCTAAAAAATATTCTCCTCTTCCCATGTAGCATCTTCACTTGTTATATCCTTCCATTGTACTGAGTATTCTTTGATAGTCCTGCTTCTCAATCTCCTTTCCCTTGTCTTCAAAATATTTTCCGGAACAAGTGTGATCTAACCTTCATCATCCAAAGGAGGAAGTATTTATGAAGTAACAATTTTCTTACCAAGATATTTTTTGATACAAGAAACATGAAATACATTATGGATTTTACTCCCTTCCGACAGTTCCAATTCATATGCTACTTCCCCAATCTTCCGAACTACCTTGTATGGGCCATAGTATCTTGCTTTTAGATTTTTTTACCCATTCTTTTTTATATATGTTTGTTTGTATAGATGTAACCTCAAATATACTAAATCATTAACCTGAAAGGTCCTTTCTTCTCTATGTCTATCTGCATATTGTTTTTGTTGATTTTGGGTAACCTGCAAATTGTCTTTCAAAAGATTTAAAATTTCTTGGCTCTCTTCTACCCAATATTTAGCTTTTGGAGCTCTACTATAACCAAATATCATATCAACAAATGTAATTGCATCATAACCATATAATTCTTTGAAATGAGACATCCCTATTAACATATGAAAAGTGGTGTTGTAGCAAAACTCACCCAAGTGTAACCATTTTTCCCATGCTTTTTGCTACTCTCCCACATAGTTTCTTAGGTACCCTTACAACCATTGATTCACCCTATATGTTTTTCCATCAATTTTTGGATGATAGCTTTTACTTGGATTCAACTGAGTTCCCACCAATCTTAAAATTTCTTTCCAAAAAGCACCCATGAATCTACTATCTCTATCACTTACAACGCTCTTGGGGATCCCATGCAATCTGAAGATTTCTTTGACAAAAATAGCACCCACTTGTGCAGTACTAAAAGATGATGTAACCAAAAATAAATGAGCAAATTTTTTCAATCTATCCACTACCACATATATGCAATCCTTACCCAAATAGTTGGGCAAAGCGGTGATGAAATCCATTAAGATAATGTCCCATTTTTTCTCTGGAATGGGAAATGGTTGCAATAAAATAGCTGGGCATGTACATTCCGATTTTTTTTGCTCACATACCTTATATTCATTCACATATTTCTGAACATATCCTTCATGCTCTTCCAAAATAATCTTTTCCTCAATTGCCTATAAGTTTTGAAGATCCCTGGATGGCCAGCTAGTGGGGAATCATGTGCTTCTTGCAAAATTTTGTACTTGAGCTTTGAATATTGAACCAAATAAATTATGTACTTACTATATATCATCCCATTCACAATCCTATAGTTATCATCCCCCTTTATTCCATCTAACACATCACAATCAAATTTATCTTTGGCATATTCAACTAGTAACATGTTTTTCCAATCTTTAGCAATGTCCATGAGATAAAAAGAAGGTCTTTGAGATAAAGCATCTGATACTATAATATTCTTCCATTTCACATATTCAATATCAAAATCATAATCTTGAATCTTTCTTACCCACTTTTGTTTCCTTTCATTGAGATCCTTTTGGGTGAGGAAGTGCCTTAGACTATTGTGGTCAATTTTCACCACAAACTTGTTTCCTACCAAGTATTGTTGAAACTTGGCCAATGCATGCATGATGGCCAACATTTATTTTTCATATATGGAGTAATTTTTTTCATGAGGCTGCAACTTTCTTCTCTCAAAGGCTATAGGGTGTTGGCCTTGCTTTAGGACAACCCCTATTCCTCCACCTGAAGCATCGCATTCAACAACAAAAGGCTTATAGAAATCAAGTAATGCAAGTATGGGACAACTACTCATTACCTCTTTCATTTTTTGGAAGTCCTTTTCAGCCTCTTCATCCCACATGAAATCATCCTTATTAGTCAAATTAGTGAGTTGAGAATTCAACTTGGAGAACCCTTTCACAAACTTTCTATAATAGGTGCATATTCCAATGAAGCCTCTTAATTCAGTGATGTTTTTTGGTGATGGCCATTCTAAGATAGACCTGATTTTTTCCATGTGAACTTTCACTCTTGATTTTCCAATAATGTTCCAAAGATACAATAGTTCCTTCATCCCAAATTCACATTTATACATCTTAGCAAACAAGCACTGTTCTTGCAGAGTTTTCAACACAATCTCTATATGTTGCAAGTGCTCTTCCCAAGTTTTAGTGTAAATGAGAATATCATCAAAGAATACCAAAAAAACCTTCTAAGCTGCTTGAAAAATATTCTATTCATGCATGCTTGAAATGTGTATGGAGCATTGGTTAATCCAAATGGCATAACAAGAAACTCAAAGTGACCATAATGACATTGAAAAGCAGTGTTTTGCACATCCTCTTCCTTCATTTGAATTTGGTGATAACCTGATGTAAGGCCAATTTTGGAGGAATATTTGGCTCCAAATATCTCATCCATGAGCTCATCAATCCTAGGAATAGGATACCTATTATTGATGGTCTTCTTGTTCAAAGCTCTACAATCTATACACATCCTCAAGGTTCCATTTTTTTTCTTCACCAACACTATTGAAGAAGCATAAGGGCTAGAGATTGGTCTAATGAGTCCCAAATCTAAGATTTCTTGGATGGCCTTATCAATATCATAAATTAATTTCTTGGGATTTCTATAAGGTGGTGTCAAAATGGGTGAAGTACCCTCTTCCAAAACAATGTTGTGCTCAACCCCCTATTAGGTGGTCTACCATGTGGAAGATCTCTAAAAACTTTTTCATACGTTTTAATTAGTTTCACTATCTCCTTTGGGTGTTCAAAAACCTTTATGTTTGGATTGGGATATGTGATATCAAATTCAGCAGCCCATTCTATGTCCCCATGCCTCAATATAGATCTCATACTATTGCAAGTCACTATTTGAGTTGGGTAAGTGTGCTGCCCTCTCACAACCCTTAGCACACCTTTTGAATCTTGAAATTTCATCTCAGGAATTTGATAATTTATTGTATGCTCCCCTATAGAATACATCCATTGCACTCCCAAAACCACATTAGTATCAGTAACATGAACCACATAAAAAAATATCAACAAAATTATAGTTACCTACGGTGACTTGTAGTTTTGGACCCCATGTTTTGCACTGCATTGTGTTGTGACCGAGAATGACAACTGTGAAGTCATCGAATGGTTCAGTAGGCATCTTCCTTTTCTCCACCATATATGCATCAATTAATTTATGTGTGGCTCCTCCATCTACCAAAACTGAATCTCTTTGTCCTAGTACCACACCCTTGCATCGAATAGTGTGATAGCGAGGCACTGCTAAAAGTACTGCCATTCTTGCTTTTTCCGGTGAAGGCTGATTTTCTTCTTGTATTTATTCTTCAGATGATGTCTCATATGAATCCTCTTGATATTAATTGTGTCTTTCTTCATCCATACCCCCTTCATACTCATCATTATCAGAAAATACTTCTATGTATGGAGCTTTTCCCTTGGTTTCATTTATGCCCTGATGTCCATGGTTGAAAGCATGTGAAGCACAATTTTTTTCTTCGAAGTTCATCCCTGATTAGTCCTTATTTCCTATTCTTTTCAGTTCAATCTCTTTGCAAAGGCTTCTTATTAGGTGCATCTATTTTCCAAGGTTGTTTTTCAAATTTGAAGTTAGGCTTGGGAGGAAATCTTGTTCTAGGAAGCACATTTTGGAGATCTCTAGTCAAGCTCATTGCATCTTTTAATGTAGTGGGATTGTGGGATTTGAATAAACCTTTTAAGGGTTCATAAAAACCTTCAGTGAATAGAAATACTAACCTTCCCATAGACACATCATCCACCTTGACTGATAATTTTTGAAACTCCATCATATAATCAGTAGGGGTCCCGACTTGCTTCAATTGGGCTAGTTCGTTAAAAGACAATTCCAGATATTTTTGCTCAAATCTCTCTAGTACCCTGTCAATAAATTATCCATATGTTTTAACCTGATCATGACCCATAGTTTTCATGCCATGGAACCACCCTTTATTGGCATCTCCTTCCAAGTGAAAAATGGCCATTTTTAAGGCATCTTCTTCCACCATCGGATTCAACTGAAAATACACATCTAATTTTTGTACCCAAGTATTAGCAGAACTTTGAGAGGAACCATAAAAAGTAGGGAGTGGCACTTTACTAATGGCACAATTCAATTCTTTTTTTCATATGGAGACCTATTAGCTTTTTTATTTTTTATTTTTTTTGCAACAAGAAAGTACTGATCAAATGGTACACTTTTCTTACAATCTTCATCCAATTTATCCCATTCTTTTGCCATTGTAGCAAGTTCAAGTTGAATGTTAGGCTCTTATTTGTGTATAATAAATTTAGGTTTAGTAGGACTTGGTATGCTCTGAAATTCATGGGGTCTATTATGGGGTCCTTTTTCTTGAGAAAATATGCTCAACGTTATCTTCTTTTCTTCTGATTGTGAACTGCTGCTATCTCCTATTACTCCTTTGCTTCCAAATTGACTAGCCAACAATTCGAATCCTTTCATAAGCTGTTGGGTCATGTTCCTGGTTATGTCATAAAATATATTTTTCATGATTTTAATACATTCCTCCTTATCATGATCAGTGTATCCCTTCCCCTCTTAGTCATGGTTTCAGCATAATGGACCTCTTCTTCTTCTACTTCTTCTTCTTCAACAAAAACACCTTCAACTTCAGGTTCTAAGGGTGGTGGATTATTGATTTGAATCCTATTTAATACCATCAGGTTCCAATACCATGATCTGATACCACTTGTAATGTCCCTTATTTTTAATTTTTACTACAATGACCATTTTTTCACTTTTTCCCAATTTCGACCTTTGACTAGTTTTGATGTCAAGGTCTCCAAATTGGCCCAAATGCTACCAAATATTATGGAAAGGTGTATAAATTATATTAATACTTTAATATGATGTTCAAGGATGATTTATGAGCCTCCAATTACTTCTGAAAACTTGTTTAATATTCTGGTCAAAGTAGGAATCTTTACTAGCAAATTGGGGTTCCAATTCCCCCTAGGTAAATGCTGGAAATGGCTTCTCAAATGCTACCAAAACCACTCGAATTTATGAAAAGAGGCAGAGTATGTTTCAGGGAAATTTTTAAGATCTAATATGCATAATTATTCAGTTTATACAGGCTGTTATGACCCTCTCTCAAACATCTACAAAATCGTTAATTCGAAGGCTTGGGGAAATGGCATCAAATCTTCTCCAAATGTAATTAAACTGAGTAAAATGACCTCAAATGTTTAATTGCTAAACATGAAAATTTTAATACTCATAAATTAAATTCCAATTGATCATAAATATATCAGATATACTTTCTTCCATTCGAAATAATCAGCATTACCATGGCATACAACAATATAGTGGGAAAATGGCCATTGTTTGCTTATTAAAATTCATTTTTACATACAAATATTTGGTATTTCGACTTGAGAATTTATGAGAGTGAATATAATATAATATAATATTAAACTTATTACATTTATAAATGAACTACAATAATCTCTCCCAAAGAGTACAATATCTCTCCCAAAGTGCAATCCCTCCATGAGCAAGAATATGCAATAAAAACTGGAAATGGTTGGAAGAAAGTGTTGCACTAGAAGAAACCAAAAGCTTCCATGTAGCTTACACTTACAAATACATACTCCATTAAATATCCATTAAATACATGAATGGCCTCTCCAAACACCAACTTGGATGGGAATCTTTCACCCTCGAAATTGGCTAAGGCAAGAAACTAGTCATCCACTAGCTCTCTCAATTCACAAATGAAAATTTCTCAAATGATAAAAAGATCTTCTCTTGGATGATCCCTATATTTTATAAACATACTTATAATTATAAGGTTACAAATCCATCCACAAACTAAATCCAATTCGAATTAGGGTGTGTGCTCAAGATTTGCCATGTGTCCTCCCTTTCCTAGCCTTCCATCTTCCCCAAATTCGAGTGGGAATCCATTGAGCTTCCCCAACTCACATGAGCGCCCTCTTGGGTTCCATATTTAGACCTAACATGTCAAAATGGTCAGATGTGAGCCTTCATGTCTGTAATATGTCATAAATTTCATAGCATCTTCATCATTGGTGTCATAGATGTCATAGATGTTAGGGAATCTAGCCCAAGTGTCCAAGAAGCTCCCATTTGACTCTTCCTCTCCCATGTAAGTTACATTTCCTTCCCAATTCGAACTATGAGGCATATGGCCAATTTTATTAGCATTCTAACTCATCCAAGAACCTTAGGCTTCCCATGGATTCGAAATTACAAGAGGAGGATTCCATGTGGCATTGAAATTCTAGCTTGTGTGGACCCTATAATCTCCATGTGTCTCCATGCTCCATTGCCACTTCAATTTTCTCTTGTATTTATTTAATAAGCTCTATTATTAAATATTTATTCCATTCTAATTTTTGAATGTCATTTATTATCTCCCTTATTAAAATTCCAAATGTATCCATCCAACCTAGGGGACTAGTAGGATTGATGGAATTGTCCTACTATGCAATTATTTGAATGGGGACATTACAGAGAGAGAGAGAGAGAGAGAGAGAGAGAGAGAGAGAGGGTATATATAGGACAAGACAGGTTGGATAATATTAAAATCACACATTCAAGAGAATACAACGACAAAGTTTTTGGTCAAGTCTAGCTTTATTAAAAATGCCTACTAATTCAAGTGACAAATCAGTCGGCGACAGAATATAAAAGCTATGATAATGAGTTGGTAGTACGCCCTTGCACCTGAAAGGACAGATCCCTTTCTCATTGATCACTCGTGAATGAGGAGAAATGCCAAACGAAATTACAGTATACTATCAGAATTTGCCTCCAAGATTCTTTCATCTTATATGATAAAGTGAAGCGTTATTTGATTATCTGCAACCTTGAGAGTCGAAATAGTGTGATCATAGCATGGTCATTTCCATCTCCAACACAAGAACAGTTGAGTATGAACCTATATTACCCACCTTAGATATGGAAGACACCACTATTTATATCCCACCACAGACAGAAGGACCACCAGCTACTCAACAGCCAGCACCAGCTGCTGAACAAGCCATTCCAGGAGTAGAGTCAAATGTTGGTAATCCATATGGAAGAGACCGGCCATGACCGTCGGGAGCCAAATGAGGAAAACGCACTAGTAACAGAAAGAGGAAGGGAAAGGAATCAACACCTCCAGTGCCAACCCTACCAGTAGAGGAATATTTTGAGTGTAGAAATTTGCTACCACCTTATGTCCCACCCAGATGCAGGGATGCACCATGAGTTACAATCCCAAGAAGGGAAAGGTCCCCACTAGAAATGCCAGTTGTACCCAAAGGAGTGAAGGTGGTTAAGGATATCATGCCCAATGTGATAAAGTTATCATACGTGGACCATGGCATGAGAATCCATACATACTTGGACTGCAAAAACTACATGGATATTGTGCAGGGCATGCCCAAGGATCCTAAAATATTTGTTGCAAACGAATGGGCCATGGGGTTGGAAAAATATGGCATATTATCGCTGCTATATATGCCCCACTTTGGCTAAAGTACACCAATAAACACTTGTGTCCAGAAGTTAGTGTTATTTTTTCATGGAGGGACTCTCTGGTTAGGAAAACCTATACCTGTAGATATTCAAATGATTGCAACCATCATAGATATACAATCCGTCGAGAAGGACCCGACACCTCTTTTAAAAAAAGGCCAGGAAGCAGCAATAGCTGCGTGGATGAAGAAAAAATATGACGTGGTGAGAAGCAAAAGGGGATTTTTGATTGAGTCCATTAATAATCCCAATGTTTGCTTTGATGTAAAAGTACTGGAGTGCAAGTTACTTCACAAAATGCGCCTGGAACAGTGCACTGTGAGAGCGATTGCGCTAGAAGAACTCTGCACGAAAGGAGTTCAGATCAGTTGGTGTCAATTCTTGTTAAATGAGCTCATACAAGATGCCATTTATGCACAGGAAAAGGGTAGGTAATTCCATTACTCATGGCTATTGATTTTAATCTCATATATAGCATGGTCTGACCCACCAAATTACCAATGGGTAGACCTACCGGTAACATGCAGGGGAGAAAAATATCAAAACCTTTGGTTTGAAAAGGACGAAAAGGATCGACAGACAGATAATAATATTGAATTCTTTATGCATGGAGCATTTATAAGGCACCAATTCAAGAACATGTGTAGATTAGATAATACCACTGTTCAGTGATTTCACCATATTGTTATATTTGAGATTGGACCACACTATATTAACATGCATCCATGCCAACAACAGCAGCGTCAAATTTTTCCAACTAAATTCATCATGACAGGGGAGTAAGTTGAAGAAATTGTTAATGAATGGTCGAATAAATGGCGTGTTCTAGTATCCAAAGATCAACTTCGGAAAGAAGAAGAATAGTTACAGGAAGAGAACCCTGAGGAGGAAAAAGAAGAAGACGACCCACTGGAGGATGTGGACTCTGCAGGAATTCATTCCCCCTCGATACTGACAGACCATGAAACATAAAATAAAGAGGGAGAACCTCACAAAGAACAAGTACAGTCTAGAAGAAAGAAAAATAAGATGAAGGCTGACAAAAATGTAAACACCATCAGCTTGGACGATGAAGATGTGCAAATTATGACTGAGGCAATAACTGAAGCAACACAGATAAGCTTCAAATCCATAGAAGAGAAAAAAGAATAAATTTCATGTACGGTTACTAATCTACTTAATTTTTTGTGTAAAGCGGTTGAAGATGTTAAAATTGTTGTTGAATGTCCAATCCCAACCATGGAATCACAAGACCCGTCAGAAACTTCAAAAATTGAACAAAAAATCAATACTTGTTCCAGAACCCCCAATAAGGGTGGAGGTATCAATAGGAGTTGTTGACTTAGGCACCCCAAAGTTTAATGATGTTTCATGGGAGATCAACCAGATAACCATAGATTTCTCAGCCATGAAAATAATTGAGGTATATGCAATAGAGAGTGTTGTAAATGCATAAATAAAACAGTGTGAGCATACCATGTCCAAGCAAGTGAAGGCTACAAATAAAAATATCTAGAAAATGAAACTAGAAATATAGGAAATCGAACAAAAGACAAAATAATGGGAAGGAAACTGTCACAAAATTGACAACGCAGTAACTTTGGCCTGTAATAATTTTGCAACAATGGGAATAACAGAGGAAATTCCACTAGACACCAAAGTCACTCTACTTGGTGAAATAGCAATTGAACTAAAGAAAAAGGTAACAAAACTGGAAGAATGGATAAGACCAAGCACACCTCAAGAAGGGCTGGAGAAACAAAGAGAAGCGGCAACTGAAGCTGCGAAGAAGATAACAGAAGCAGAAGAAATATGTATCAAGGTTGTCGACCAAGTATCACAGACTTGGGAAGCCCTCATGGATGATCAGCAATCATAGAAGATTGTAAATTCCCTGACTGTGTTTGAATTAAATATTACACAGATAAGGAATGATATGAAGCAACTATCCTTAGCACAAAGTATGTCTAAGGCAACCGAAATGAGGAAATTGCAGTAGCAAATGACAGTACTGCGCACATAAAAACAACACTGTGAAGAAAGGATGGAAGAATTGCAGGCTCAAGCAGAAAATGTTACAGGTATCATTCAGCCTATACAGCAGAAGGTGTGCGACATCATGACATTAGTGGAGAAGTTCATGCTGTAACAAGTCAGTTCTGGCCTGGTGCAATAATTGCAGAGGAAAGAAGAAGAGGTGCGCATCAAAGCAAAAAGAGTGATGAAAATCATGGAATATTTTCATAGCAAAATCAAGGCAAGTATATTGTTATCTATTAGTAGTATTTGAGGAAAAGGCTCTGCAACTGAGTGCACAAAAGAGTAGGAGAGGTGAGTCGATCCATGTTGTGTGCGGATCATTAGTAATGATAAGTATGAAAAGAGCGGAGAGAGGAAAAGAGAGCATGATAAGAGAGATGAGTCTGTAGAGATAGAGAAGAATATCCATAATAGAGTTTGCATCTTAGTGGGTGAATGAAAGGTGCATATATTTTTGCAAGCCAGATGAAGAACACCTTTGTAGTTTTTTCCTAGATGGGTTTCCATGTTATATCTTATGTATATATGTGAATGATGCATGTGTTTGACTCATCTGTGTAATTTCTTATTTGAATGGATCATTATAGATTTGTTTGTGAATGAATGAATGCATATCAGTAGCATGGTACCAGTCGAATACAATCATATTGCATAAAGATTGTTGATATAATAGGTTGCTTAGAACAGCAGACTACAGTCTAACTATTCATATCACAAGTAAATAATCCACCCATAGACTTTGTTGAGATCCTTGGTGAGAGGCCAATGTACTAGAAATTCCCCCACCAACTACAGAAATGTGGTTCTGGCAGTTACCCATTCCAAGTGAAGATATCTCGGATGAGACTGCATCTGCGTCGCAGGTGCTTCCGACTAAGCTCTGCTCTGTCGGGACGATATCTTGGGGCTTTGTTGTGCTGAGCAGAAAGGACTGAACCTGGTTCAGGACCCTTGGAGGAGGGAAAAAAAATAACATCTTTCCTTTTTGAACCTTATAATATCTTGTTTTGGTTTCCCTTGCACATACTTGTTGTGCCATAATTTTTCCCAAGGCTCGTCCTTATGTGGCACCTAGTGTCACCATATTTTCTCTCTTAGATATTGACTATTTTTCTCTGGGTCTCTTAGTCCCAAACCACCTTGATATTTTGGTTTACACACTATGTCCCAACTTGTCAAATCCCAACCATCATGGCCACGATTTCCTCCCCACAAGAATTCTCTTTGAATTTCCCTAATCTGTTTAAGAACTGATTTTGGGGCAGCCAGAGTAGAGAAGAGGTATATGGGCATGGATTGAAGTACATCTTTCACTAACACAGCTCTACTACCCATATTTATGGGTCTAAAATACCAATTGTTTAATTTCCTTCTCATTCGACCCAACAGATCTTCCCAAGCGACTTTCCTGATCACACCTTTAGCAAGCAGAACACTAAGATATTTGGATGGAAGGGAGCTTCCTAGAAATCCCAATATACATAGAATATTCTGTTGGTGGATCATGGGGGTGTTAAAAAACAATACTTGGGACTTTGTATTATTTACCTCCAGCTCAGGCACCTTTGAAAAGGAGTTCATGCATTTTTTCAGAACCACGCCTCTTGCACCAAAGCGTGTTCCATGAGCATTGTATCATCCATAAATTGCTGATGGGATATGGTTTCAGAACTAGTTTGTAGTTTCATCCCCCTGAGCTCTTTATTGGTAATATTATGTTTGATAATGTTGCTTCCATGAGGATAAACAAAAAAGGAGATAGAGGGTCCCCTTGTCTGATGCCTCTTGAAGGTTTGAACATCTTGGTTGGAGCACCATTTAGTAAAATAGAAAAGAAAGTTGTTGAAGTGATATTCATTATCCATCAAACCCATTCCTGGTGAAAACCATATTCCTCGAGCATTTCTTTCATAAATTGACAACTTAATTTTTCATATTTTTTCAAGATATCAAGCGTCAGCAACATGCCTGGTTTTTTTGAAAGTTTCAAGGAGTGGATGACTTCATGGACTAAGATAATTCCATCTAGAATTTGTTGTCCTTCCACAAACCCCAATTGTTCTTGGGATACAAGATCTAGGAGGATAGTCTTTAACCTATTAGCTATCACCTTTGTTATTATTTTGTAAATAGAATTGCATAGAGATATGGGTTTGAACTTACCAGGAGAATCAACCCCATCTTCATTGGGGATGAGAGTTATAAAGGTGGATTTGAAAGCTCTTAGAACTCCCTTATCCTTCCTAAAGTCGGCTACTATTTTCCAAACTTCGGTTTTTCTCATATCCCATAAACGGTGGAAGAAGTTGGTTGTGAAACCATCAAGTCCCGGGGATTTTCCATACAACATTTGGCTGACAGTCTCCTCTACTTCCTGGAGTTCCACCGATTTCAATAAGACCTCATTTTGGTTTGTCAAAACCTGCCTTGGGATATGTCAGGTTATCCTTAGTGATGTCTTTGTGCCTATCCAACCGGTCCTCCTTCATGATGGTTCCAAAGTATTGAACTATATTTGTTTCCATGTCTTCCCTGGTATCTCCATACTACCCATTATCTTTCTTTAACTTCATTAGTTTTTCCCTTTGTCGGTTCTGGACCACTGTGTGATGAAATAATTTTGTATTCTCTCTCCTTCATTTAACCATTGGTTCCTATATTTTTGTTTCCGTTAGATTTCCTCTTGTCACTCCTGAGCATTCAGCTCATATAGGATGGCATGTTCTCTATGTTTCAGGTCGACAATGCACCCATTTTCTGAGCCTTCCCATTGAATATCCTCTAGTTTGTCCTTGAGAAGCTTCTTGTCTTGGAAGATGTCCCCAAATTCCTCCTTATTCCAAGTATGGAGTTTTGCTTTTAACTTTCTCAGCTTTTGATGGAATTGGTACATCAGAGTTCCCCTGATAGGTTCCACTTCTTCCCACCATTTGCCGACAAGTTTATTGAAATTCCTGTGTTCAAGCCAAAATTGTTCAAATCAAAAAGGTTTCCTTATGGGTGGGCCCCCCTCCTCCTATACCAAACTAATGGGCCAATGATCAAATCATGCAAAGGGAAGGACCTGGGTGCTTGCCTCCCTGTCTCCATTAATCATTGCCTCGGATAGAATGAATCAATCTAACTAAGAATCCACGTGATGTTCCCATCCTCACATGTTTATCCATGTATACCATCTTTTCCCATTTTCTATGTCGACCAGCCTTCTCTTCCGTATAAAGTCTTTGAAGGAGATATTGGTAACTTCCAACGATCTTCTTCCTCCCTTATTCTCCTCCAGGGAAGTAATCAAATTGAAATCACCTCCCATAATCCAGAATTGGTTTTCCATTCTTACGCTTCCTTGTCCAAGAGTGATAAGAAAGTGGGTTTATGATCTATGATGCTTGGCCCATAGACAATGATGAGTGTCCCTCTTACCTCAAAATTGCAAATATGGAAGTACGCATTGATAGAGAATTGAGTCGCCCTAAAATTATTGAGGTGAAGGGTCTCAGGTTTCCATAGAATAGCTAGTCCTCCAGCTGCTCTTCTTGCATCAGTAGCTATCCCTAGACTTCCATGCCATAGTTTACTCCTAATTTCCTGCATATTATCTTAGCTGCATTTTATTTCTTGTAGAAATAACAGATCGGGTTTCTCCTTTCTTAACTTGTTTCGAAGGGTATTCACTTTCCTAGGATTGTTGACCCCTCGGATATTCCAGGTTATCATCTTCATTGGGTATTTCTGTTAACTTCTATGAAGGCTTCTTTTATCATTGGATACTACCTCAAATCTATCATGCTTTTTCCAATCTCTGTTATCCTCTGCCTATTCATCTTTCTACCATGTTTTTCCCCATCCTCGGGTTGTTTTCATTTACTACCCTTCAGTGGATCCTTACTAATGCCCAATTGAGGGGAAGCCTTGGTTTTTAGGATTTCCTGCTATGGGAGTTCTAACTACCTCTTGGAGACATACCCTTGTCCTTTCTTACTCCATTTATTCTCCATTTCATCCAGGTCTAGCTCGCCTAAGTCCATATCATCTATTTCCTCCAGCAAATCTTCTTCCATATCTTTCGTTAACTCTTCCATCTGTATCATTTCTGACTTGGATGGGGATTTAGGCCCCTCTCAATCTGAGGTTTCTGGTTATCCTTGCTGAATTCCTCCTGCTTGGAATCCAACATGCCTAGGGTCTCAAATATATTCCCATAATGCTTCTTTTTCTCCATAGTTTGCTTTGGTGGAGGTAAATTGGTGGTCTTTTTACCTTGTCTTTTATGGCGTTGTACTTGAGTAAACCCTTCACTATACTTCTCTTTTTCCTTTTCCTTCTATTCCTAGGTTGGTATGGCCTCATATTTTATTGTTTGGCAGTCCCTACTCAGGTTCCCATACTCATGGAATTTCCTGCACCGGAATGGGAGTTTTTCATAATCCACGAGCTGGACCCAACCCTCATCTTCCCACATTAAATTGATTTCCTCTATGAGTTCTTGCGAGAGGTTCATATAGACATTTTTCCAAGCATAAGTGGTATACCTTTACGCCTTTGTCTGTTCAAACACCTTCACAAATTTCCCTAGGGTATTCACAATAGCCTCCAGAATTTATGGTCCCCAATATTAACAATGGAGCAAATAGAGCCTAATCCAAATGTGAGAAATACTCATATATTTTGTTTCTGGGTTAAACCTCTCCCTCCTAGGCCTAAGGAATAAAACAACTAAATAAAATAAATAAGGCCCCCCCATCAGGATCCAATCTTAATCCTCTTGATTGAATTAAATGATGGTGAAGAAACCCTTCGCTCCCATATGTAGATCATAGTTCCCTTTCGGGTTCCATGTTCCTTTGATCCACCGAAGTAGATCCTTATCTTTGGCCAAATGCCAATGAACTTTTTGATTAGATATTTTTCCTTCCATTGCTCCACTTGATCCCTCAGCTTCTCAAACATGATTTGCGGAAATGGTTTTTCTGCATATCGGGGTGTATCCCCCCTCATCTTCGTCCTTTCAGTTTCCTTCATCCTCTCCCTGGTTAAATCCTGATTTGGTTTATTTGTGGAATTTCCCAAAGAATACCCAGGATGGATCTAAGAAAGGGAGGGGTTTCTCCCCCTCCAAACGGTGTCATCCCTTCGTGTCCAAGCATGTCGGGCTCAGGTCTTCCCTGGAGGCTTTATGTTCTGGGTCAGGCCCCTCTATGCACTCACGCTGGGTCTCGATCAACTCCCCTTCCTCCCTGCACATGTGCTTCAATATTTGGCCGATCATTGATACTTTGTATTTACGAACCCACTAATTAAACATAGGATTGTATTAGTTTTTTTTGTTCAATTGAAGTGGTTTAGTTAATCCTAGGGAAAGTTTATTTATTCTATAGGTGTTTTGTTCTAGTTTTGAGTCTTTTAGTCTAGGGAAACATCCTTTGTCATCAATGGATGAGAATTTCCATAAACATGAACTACAACTTCAAGTAGATAAACCAATGTAAAAAGAGATTGTGGTTTGCACATAGTGCACAGTAACTCGCAAGTTCCCAAGGAACGTCGGGTTGACAATTAATGCACACTTCTTAGTTGTTTCTCTAATTAATTAGAAGACAATTAAAAATCCTGCCATTTCCAAGGAATTACCAAAGGTACAATTGAATTTTTCAGTGGTTCTAGAAAGTATTCATAGGTTGAAATTGATAGTTTTGCTCATTAGTTTTAACATGTTTTTTGTGAAATAATTTCATTCATTTCATAAAATTAGTTTTATGATGCATTTTATTTTCATGAATAAAAATAAATACCCAAGAGGATGATCCTATGGTGCAGTAAGAGCAACCCATATTACTAATTTGTCCTTGCAGAAATATTGGAAAGAGGAATGAGGGTTGGTGAATGAAGCTTCTATTGAAGGATTCTAGAGGATTCAAGGGGAATCCATTGAAGAAGGAGTACACAAGAATCAGAAGTTTCAAAAGGATATGTAATATGTCATTAGAGTCATAAAAATACATCCCTTAGTTTTAAAATGCATTTTTTGAAGTTGAACTATAATCATTTATTCATATCTTGCAAACTTTTCATTTTTTTAGGATCTGTAACTCAATTGTGGAACCTTCAAAAACGTATATGTAGGTCAACTCAAGGTTTGGATTGTTGAAATTTTTTGTTATTTGGATCTATTACATTGAAATTATACACCTAAAAACATTCACTCCCATATAGATCATCATTTTGGTGAGAAATTGGTTATTGGGGCATATTGACTTGTTGGGCTTGCTAAAAATGCAGTCAGGACAGTCATGTTTTGAAGGACCATATGGGAAAATTTTAAAACCTGTTTCTATCCAAATTATCCATTGAAATATAGTTTCAAATCCAATTTGAATTTTTCAATTTGGCTATCAAAAGAAAAAGATATGGTCAAAATACTAACTGGGTGTAGGGTAGGCAGCTTATGAACAGAGCTCGAACACTCACTTTTTGGGTCCCTAAATGGATGAATTTTACAAAACCGTTTCTAAGGAATATTCTCCTATGAATATAGTTTACAATTCAATTTGAATAACTCAATTACGATAACATAGAAGAAATTTATGCCCAAAATACTAACTGCCTATCCTAAATCAGCACTCCAAGAACTATGTCTCCTAGTTTGTTCATTAGCATAATTGACCCATAAATTCTTATTATAATTGAAAATTAATTATATTTGAGTCATATATTTTAATATAATTTAATATACAATTTGAATCGATTTAATTCACCCCCAAACAAAAAAGTTATGCTCAAATTAATGATTGTTGGTTCAGGCTGGAAATTGCAAACAATTATGCCATGCTGGTTGTTCTTTAGAAGGTTTGGAATACCATATTAATTCATTTTCAAAAAATGTTTATATTCTATGTATCCCTATAAATACACTTTCATTTGGATTTGGAATCACTCCAATCGATCTTAAAACGAAGAATTTATTTACAAACTACCGTTGTGTAGTCTAGGCTGGCCACCGCTCTCCTACTAGTAAAAGTGATTTTTGTTTGTTTTATCTTCCTTGAATTTGTTTTACAATAATTTTTTGTATTTATCTTGCATATTTTTGGGATTAAGAGATACTGATCACCTCTCTTCTTCCATAAGCTCACGTTTTATTGCAAGTGAGTGCCAATTTTTTTGCAAGTCATTTGAAGATCAAAGAAGGTTAATCTATGCATGAGGGATTCGTGAAGACTAAATTTAATGTCTATGGGAATTCCCTCCAGAAATCCAACAATAAATATTCATTATCATGATATGTGCTACTTTTGAAGCTCAAGTTCCTAGAATCTTGATCTAGTAGTGTCTCACAGGAAGACAACAACAAGAAGAATTTTTATCAAAGATTGCAAATGGATCCAGAATGAGACATATGAAGAATCTTAAATACCAATTTTCCAGAGTTCGAGTGTCATTCCCACATTCTTGATTTCTACAAAATAATCCTTTCTATTACCGGGAATATTTCAATCAGTGAGGACATAGTTTGTTCCCCTAGACTGCATGGTGCAAGTCTAGAACAAAAAGACACAACAGTATATCCTCTCCCTAGAAGAGTGACCTACTTGAATAACAAGCTCTCTTTACCTTGAATGAAGAAGGTTGTCCTTGTTCCAAATATCCTTGTACGATCAGTTGTACCTGCAAAGAATATAGAAAACAAGACAAAACATGAGAGCAACAAGATAAATTAATGATCTATACTAATGATCAAGGAAACTAGTAATAAACAATTAACATGAACATGAATCATTTATGGGAAAGGGAAACACTTTTGTATTAAGAGTAAGAAATGAAAGCTACAACCAAAGCCTTGATGTAGAATCTTTTCTTCTACAAGATCTTTGACACACTCACACACTATCATCTCTGCCACCTCTTGCTCACAAATTCTCTCTCTTTTCCTCCTATGCCAAACTTCAATCCAACAGCATAAGGATGCTCTCTTGGTCTCTCCTTAACATGGTCCAAGTAGCTTGAATTTATAGTCCAAAGGAATCCCAAATGGGTTGAGATATTTTAGGATGAAGGTAGGGAATGATCCCTATGGGTTAGGAGGTCAAGTGCCAACTCTCCCACATAGCTAGGATCATCCTCCACGAGAGATTTCACATGGAAGCTTCTCGAAACTTCTCTTTTTTCCTTCTTGGGACTGCTGACGCTCCTTGTAAGATGGGTAAGAGTGTCGGTGCACCTTATGGTTAATGGAAAGGTGCCACCTATGCATTATTCTAATGGACAACAAGTGATAGACCTGTCTTACACCCTATGTCAGGCTGCAAGGTGCGTTAGACAACCTAGGAATGAGCAATAAGGCCCCAAAAGAAGATTTGGCCAGGGACTTCAAAGGATAAGAGCATTAGGACATTTTTTGGGTGTAACAAAAACCCCCCCCCCCCCAAAAAAAATTATGAATCTAGAGGAATGCGATAGGTAAAATACTTTTCTAGATATCAATCTAGTATCAGAGGAAAAAGAGAGGTGAGTTGACCTTTTTACGCAATATCAATGACCAAATATCTAAATCAATCATGGCTGTAGACCAATACACTGCAGATCCATGTACAATGACTAAGTTATGGCTACTAACAATACATTGTAGATCCATGAACAATAATACTCAAATCATAACATGTCTACGGGACATACAAAGTAGATCCATGTTATCCTGACTCGATACTGGACATAGCCATCGAACATACAATGTGGATCCATGTCATAACTTCAAATAATACTCCATCACAACCTGAGGATAGGAAAATATTCATGTGAATACCCAACCACTCAGGGTCTTCATTCCAATCCCAAATGATACGATTCTAACCATGCGAATAGATGTCCTGATGTCGAACATGGTAGAAACCACTTGATTACCAGTCATTGATATATTCATTAACAAGTGTGAGGGAGATCACCATTGATGTCAATGATTCCCAAGGTATCCTAGTACATTCCCCCGACTATGAATAGAGGTCTTGTATTCCAACACTTGGTCAGAGGCCATTGATCAAAGCCTACTGTCAAAAGCAAGGAAACCTGCAATTGAGGCATGCAAGCTTCAAGGTAGTTGTCCTGGTTTCTAAGTCTAATTCCTAGATGATGTGTTGAAGTCGAAAGGAATAGACTCATCGAAGGAGGGCCATCATGATTCCCCCATCATCAACACAAAATATGGAACAAAAGATGATGTTGAAGTGATGAGAACGACCATAGGACTGATTTGGTTATGACCAACTCAAAGGAAGGTAAGGTAACTATAGAGGTAGATTGCAGAGGAGGTTTCCCTTGAATGTTGAACAACATGAAAAATGACTTGGAAGCATATGAGGCAGAGAACAGACGTAATGCAAATATATGACAATGCATTCTTTGAATTGACTCAAACGAATTAAATGACTCACAAAAGTGGATCAACTTGAGGACAAGTTGAATACCCAATTGTTTGAAAATGAAAATAGGTGTCATGTTCAAGGGCGGGCTATGAGCTACCACAAATACAAATGAAATATGTTCCCCATTCCCTTAATTTCCCCATCACGAAGGATGAGTACCTCTTTGGTTTTTAACGATCTTGAAAAGGGTAACAAATGCTCGATGTAGCTCATTAGATGATGAGTCCATTCTCATATGTTTTATGAACCTGATAAATGAGGGGTTCATTCCCATAAATGGTCCTTCAACATTTGATTTTATGAGTCTGATGAAAGTAAACTCAGTCATCGTTTCATGTTTAGAGATTCTGAAATGACTAAGAAGACTCCAGGGTGAACTTTTTCATAAATTTAGTCCCCGAGGCCCAAAAAAGTATTAACTTGATTCCCAAGAGAACTCTTCTAGTTGCGATAAACTAGAGTATACATTTTTTGTAAATGAGTCCATTCGGTCTGAAAAAAGGGGTAAACTATCACCTACTAGACGTTCTTTCAAATACATTTACAAGCATGAAGCATCAAGCTCGCTTGGAGATCTTTTCGTGTTTAAAGAGTCTCGAAAAGAACTTAATGGTGACTCTATAGAGTTTTCCCTTTTTCATAATCCATTTTAACGAGTCTGAAAAAGCAGTAAAAGAACACTTGATACCTTTTCACTATATATTTAACAAGTACGTTGAAGGTGGAAAAAGCACTCGGTACATTTTTCATGTTTGAATCCAAATCACAAAAAAATGATAAAGTAAGCTCAAAACACTTTTCATGTTTTAACTAGAGCACGAAAACTGTAAAAATTAAGCTCAACACCATCTTACTGTTTTTAACGAGCTCGAAGATCAATTGGAAGAATGCTCAAGGTATCTGCTTCATTTTTTAACAAGCTTGATACATAATAGGAACTATGCTCAAAATTCCATTTCATGGTCTAGTGATCTCGAAACTAAAAAGAAAGTATGCTCAAAAATGCATCCCATTGATGGGTGTTTTCCCAACATGATGTCTAGTGGTTGGTACTTTCCCCCAGTATGGTTGTCAAGTAGCTTAACTCCAACATAATATAAAGAGGTTGGATACATGCACCCCAAGCTTCATTTCGTCTGCTTGCTCTTTTCTTCATCCAACTAAATCCTGGTTTATTCCTAGGACAAGGTTCACCAGAGACAAACGAAGAAGAGGATCAAGTGATACAGGAAGATGAAATGAAGGTTCAAGTATTAAGTTTTGACACAATGGAAGAATCTATTTCATTTTTTAATGAGCTTGACATGAAAGGGAAATTTTCTCAAAAGTAAAAACCTGTTTCATTTTTACACAAGCTCGAAACATAAAATAACTATGCTTGTGCGAACCTGTTTCATTTTTACACAAGATCGAAACAGAAAATAACTATGCTTGAGGAAGCCCATTTCATTTTTTAACGAGCTTGAAAAGGAATAAAACTATGCTCAAGGACACTTGTTTCATTTTTTAACGAGCTTGACACACACTAGGAACTATGCTCACAGACATCTGTTTCATTTTTTAACGAGCTTTACATAGAATGGGAACTATGGTCGCGGACATCTGTTTCATTTTTTAACGAGCTTGACACATAATGGGAACTATGCTTGCAAACATGTGCTTCATTTTTTAACGATCTTGACACAAAATGAGAACTATGCTCTCCTTCAGTTATTGGCAAACATGATGTCCATAGGTTGGTAGGTTACCCCCTTACATAAGAAGCTAGCAGTTTTAACTCCAGTATGGTGTTCAGATAATGGAGACATGCCCCTTAATCTTCCCCATTATTGGAAGAAGATATCGGTTTTCAAACAACTAAAATCCGACATGATGTCCAAAATTGAGAGACATGACCGACGAAGGGGAAGGAACCACAAGAACATGTGGGATATTCATGGAAGTATGATGACTATGAGTTATACGATGATCAGGTTTAAAAAAGGAAAGTTGATCAATGGTCACAATATTCCCATCATGGGGAAAATCAATCACTCAAAAGACTGTGGACACTGCAGCTTTCATGGCATAAACATAATCTCGTCTAAGGACCATATTAAAATCTAAAAGACCTTGGACTACCATAACATCAATACAGACAATTTTCCCTCTTAAGGTAATAAGTAAATGAGGAAGGATCCCTAAAGGTACAGTAGTTCTTTGCCAATTAAAAACTAGTATCTGATCAGTGGCTGGCACAAGCTGAGGAGAACTTATAGCTTGCCAAGCAATTGAAAATAGAACACTAACAGAATCCCCTTCATCAACAATAGTGTGGAGTATGCTCTTAGCGGTGCCTCACACAGATATCTGGAGAGGGACATTCGAATGAATACAAATTTCTTTTAGGTAACTCCAATCAAAGGAAATAACCTCAGTACTTGGAGAGGATTCTGTTGAAATAGACAAAATTTCCCCTTGCATAGAACAATCTGAACTGACTACAAAAACTTCAGTGGGTTTCATTTCACTCTCAATTGGAAGAGAGGGACAAGAAGAAGACTGTGTCAAAATGACTACTTTAGTCTTAACACTCTCTAATGAAAGAGTGTAATCAAGTGGAGATGACATCGACTCAACCACTTTAACTTCACTCTCCAGAGGAAGAGTGGGATCAACCAAAGATGGAACTGGATCAACCACTTTATCAACCAATCGGAGGTCAAGGGACAACTTACGGTAACCTACTGAAAGTCATTTTTGAGGAACAGTAATATCCTCCAACAAATTTGAATCGTCATCCATGCGAGGACAAAGGTAATTAAGGTGCATGTCCTTACATATCAAGCAAGGATATTTGAATTTTCCTTTTCGACTCTTAACCACAGAGTCACTTGTTGATGAGGTATCATTAGTATGATGACCAGAGGATGATGACATGGCTTGTTGGGAAGCCTCATACCACACTTCTAAAAATTGGGACAGACCATGACAATCCTTAAGACGATGGTCACCTTTACAAAGTCTACAAGGGAAATTAGGCTTACGAGGTGTTTTTGTGGGAAAATAAACTCTCTTGGCATTGTGAGGAGTGGTTGGTTGATATTTTATTTCTCATTTGTATTTCTTCTTCTTAATCTTCCTTTTCTTCTTCTTCTTCTTATCCACCTGATTACTAGCATCACAATGTTCGATAGGCAAAGAAGGAGAAAGGGGAGAAGACACATCTGGCGAAGAATATGAAGGATCAACATGATGTTGATGCTCTTGTGAAGGAGAGTTGGGATTTGAAACACTTGGTACACTTGGAATAACTATACTAGAGAATAACCATACATGTAATCCTATAGTCAATCCAGGAAGACTTAACGTATCCATGAGAGGAGGATCAACATTTCCAAATGAAGGAATAGAAAAAGGTTCCCCTTGATAAGGAGTCTCTTGTTTGGCAGTTCCAGGAGGCATAGTGATAGCTACGTAACAAAACTACCTCTTTCTCTAATACTTTTAACTGTACATGAAACAATCGCTACTCAATCTAAAGCAATAAGCAAACATGTGAAAAGAGTGGATAAAAACTTAGGATCCTCACAGGAATGCCACACCATCGCAACTCACTATATACAGTAGGGTCCAATAGTAAATCGTGACAAGGAGGATTGGGACCATACCCTCACCTGAATACCCGACTACCTGGATGGCACGTGCATAGTAATCTCCCCGAGTGCTTTTCTCGGTGTATTGTGATAATAGGATGGCCAAAGGACTTTTCTTAGATGGTTTCAGGATCCCTAATAGTGTCTCTCAATATACACAAGGTATGAGGGAGCTCAAATCTGTAGTAGTGATGTCTAATTCATAACCATATGAAAGGGGCATTCTTATATACCGTTGAGTACATGAAGTACATTTCGATATACCTCAAGGGTATGTGAAAGTACATTCGATATACCAACGAGTACATGGAAGAACTGCACAGTCCCTGAAATGTATTGCAGGAAATAAATGACAACTCCTATGCTTAAATACATTGGAACATGTCTCTAACCTATCACACACTTATTGCTAAGAATTTTAACCTAACTAGCGCTTATTTTTATCTAAAGTGGTTAAGTGGAAATATGGAGTGAAAACTGACTCAGAAACCATGCAAGGATGAGATGCAAATCATTCACTCTTTATTTTAATGTATGCCCTACTTATGAGAGAGTAAGAGGTTATTTCCCCAAATGCATAAATTGAACATCATACACCCAATCCTGAAACTAGAATTTAATTTCCTATATTTCCAACAAAAGTGAAAAAAGTATCTCTAGGAAGAAAACTATCTAAATAATGTTTCTAATAAAAAAACTAAAGCAAAGAGTCTTTTCAGATCATGAAACTTAAAATCTTTTTATTTTCTTCTTATATAAAACTAAGGTTTAACAAAAGAAAAATATGAAGTAAACTAAAATAAGAACAAAAAGTTTTCTAATTTTCAAGTATTTTTCAGTCTAATAAATTAGATCAAATCAAAAAATTATCTTTGAACTATGAAGGAAAAAAATATATCAATTTTCCCCTAATACATATCTTTAAGGAAACATAAAGCAATCTCAATACAAGAGAACTCAAGATAAACTCAACAAATGCACACTAAAATGAAATCCAAATTTTCCAATCTCAATTAATACAGTCCACAGAAAAGAGAAAGAGGTTTCAAGTAACAAAACCAATGTAAAATTCAATGCAAGAAACATAAACTCTTCTTTGAATTCAAAGATAATATGTGAGAAATTCAAACCACGGGAGAATCTAGGAGCGTTAGTGAAGCTCACAAATCAAATTTGGTGCAAAACTGGAAAAAAACCATCAATTGAAAGACAAATTTGAAATTACACACACAATGTGAATTGGAACAAGATAATTTTCAACTGTCTAACCATGAAACATGTTATTTTTGTGAGGCTTTGGAAGCCGTTTGTGAGCATACAAGTCAAAATTTCCAAATTGGCATCAAACCCCCCTAGGTGGGCCAATCAAGCCCCAAATCAGCCCAAACAGCCACGAAATGCTAACGGGACGTGGCTGAAGTGATGTGGGTCAATTATTACACCTTGGACAGCGTGGGTGTGGAAATATATGTGGTTTAGAGTCTCAATGCAGCATTTAATGCACCAAATCAAGCCATAATTGGCCAAAATCCCACTCTAGCGCTCCAAGTCAACCTAGATATCCACATTCAATGAATGGGATCACACTATAAATGATGAGGGTGGACATGTGGCTGGTTTCATGTGGGTGTGAAAGCCCCAATTTGACTAGGCATTTGTCCAACTAAGACCCCTAGTCCACCACATAGTGTATTAAAGCTTAAAAAGAAATAAAATTGACTAAGTAGTGTAATTAAGGACTAATGAGTTGGATTAATGTTCTAAAACCCTCCCTTAATACAATAATTAATTACAGCTCACAAAATTATGGAGGCCTTGGAAACAATGGCTCAAGTCACCTCAAATACATAATTCAAAAATTACAATTTATCTGTCCATATGAACCAAGGAAAAGAAGGAAAAACACATGGGACAAAACCTTCCCTCAAGAATGGATATGGGGTTGGAACTGAAATAAATAACATAAAATTACCATCCTTCACTCACCCCAATCAAATATCTCAGGTAGGTGAAGGTCTTCTCTGTGAAATCCTTGGTAAAAATATCAACAGTTTGCTCAGTGGATGGGCAATACTGTAGTGAGATCACCCTATCATGCACTAAGCTCCGAATGTAATGCATGTGTATCTCAATATGTTTTGTCCTCTGTCTCTGTACTATATCAATAGATATTTTGATGGCACTTTTATTTTCCACCCAAATGTTGGTTGGAGAATCAATTGTGATACCAAATTCCCGGAGAATTCCCTGCAACCAAACACACCGTGTAGCAGCATTGATTGTTTCCCTGTACTCGGCCTCTGCTAATGAAAGTGAAATGGTGTGTTGTTTCTTACTTGACCATAAAATGGGATATTCATTAAAAATAAAGACAAAACTTGAATTTGACTTCCTGTCAGTGGGATCTCCAGCCCAATCTGAATCAGAAAATCCAACTAGTTGAAGTGAGGAACTAGTTGTGTAGTGCACCTCGAAATTCTTGGTTCCCTGGACATACTAAAGAATTATTTTTTCTGCTATCCAATGGAGCTCATGTGGATGGTGCATATGTATTTCTACAGCACTTACAGCATAATACAAATCAGGTCTTGTGTGAGTGAGATAGAGCAAGTTGCCCACTAGTTTCCTGTAGAGTGTAATATCCACCAATGGAGAATTGCCAAATTCATGCATTTTAATACCAGAAAGAAAGGCAGACTTGGCTGCATTACACTAAGCCATGTTAAAATTTGTTATCAGGTCTGAAGCATACTGCTGTTGACTCGTCTTGATTCCCCTTTCATTTTTCTCAATTTCCAAGCCCAAAAATTGCCTTAGCAATCCTAGGTCGGTCATGGCAAATTCACTATGCAAAGATGACTTGATTTGGCCAATTGAAATAGTGCGCTACCTGTAATGAGGAGATCATAAACATAAATAAAATTGACCTTAAAGATACTATCATGTTTCTTCAAATACACATTAGGGTCTGATTTGCATCTCGTGAAACCAATAGAGAGCAAAAAAGCATCCATTTTTGCATACCAAGCCCTGGGGGCTTGCTTGAGTCCATACAATGATTTATTCAACCTACATACAAATGAAGTATCCTCTTGGAAACATTGAGGATTCTCCATATATATTTCTTCCTTTAGCTCACCATGTAATAAATCACTCTGAACATCCATGTCGGGAACTTCCCAACCTTTACTAGTTGTCGGTGCTAGAACTAGTCTAATTGAGTCCATCTTTGCAGCCGGTGCAAAGGTATCTGTCTAATCAACACCATGGACCTGAGAATATCCCTTAGAAAATAATTGCCTTGTCTTTCATATCAGAACCATCAGCATAAATTTTGGTTCGGAAAACCCATTTGCATTGAACAAGCTTCCTCTTGGGATGAAGGGGAACCAATTCCCATGTATTGTTCATCTTCCATTGCTGATTTCCATCTAGGATCATTACAATATTACTGATATGTATTAGGATCAAACCCAAACAGTGCTCAGAAAGAGCACTATCACTTGCAAAGGAAGCTCTACTAGTTTGTGATCTAGTCTTCCTAGGCTCATGGGGATTGCTTGCCAATTCCGCAGCTGCTTGTACAATTTTTTCAGCCCACTTGGGCCTAGATGGTGAGTCATATACAGAAATGTCATGTTCAGAAACATTTTTATCAGAAAAAACAGATCATGTATCATCACTTACATCTTCGAATGGTTGAGGAGAGGAGCATTCCCTCGGTGCAGGCTCGAAATCAGGAATTGTCTCTTCTTCAAATTTCACACTTCTCTCAAAAAATGTCTTGCAAGTGGAGGTGTCAAAGAGCTTGTAACATTTGGTTTCTTCACCATACCCAACCATGATGCACTCCTTTATTTGTGGTTTCAAGGCTTCCTCTTTTCAGAGGGGATTCTAGCCCATACTCTAGTCCCGAAAATTCTGAAATTTGAGACATTTGGACTTTGACCAAACCATGCCTCATAAGGTGTCATTTCTTTTACTGATTTGTGAAAGGATCTATTTTTTATGTGATAAGCACAACTAATGGCTTCATACCATATCTTGGGACTTAGATCCCTTGCTTCTATCATGCAAGTGGCCATCTCCTTGAGTGACCTATTCTTCCTCTTAGCCACACCATTTTGTTGTGGTGTGTAGGGAGTTGAGTGTTGCATTTGGATGCCAATCTCCTCACAAAGTTGTTGTAGGTTATTTTTCACATACTTCTTCCCATTATCAGTCCTAAGGACATTAATATTATTCCGACTCTGATTTTCTACCAATGCCTTCCAAATATTCAAGTGTTCAAACACCTCAGACTTCAATTTAAGGAAGTACACCCAACAAAATCGAGAGTAATAATCTATGAATGTATGCACATAGCTTGATCCACCATATGATGGAGTGGGAAATGGACCAATCAAGTATGAATGCACTAACCCAAGTGGTTGGTTTCTCTCCTTACTTTCCCCTTCTCATATCTTTGCTCAGGATGCTTCCCAACTACGCAGCCAATGCATGCTCCATTTGATGATCTGATTTGTGGAAGACCTTCCACCATCTCATCTCTGTGTAGTGTCTGCAAGTACTTGTAGTTCATGTGACCAAACCTCTCATGCCATAGCTTTGAAACCTCATTGGAATTTGAGAGAAGTGCTTGGTCATTGGAAGAGTGGAGGAAGCTAGAGAACTTGTACATCCTCTCATGGTGATCTACATACCCAATTGCAATGACTTGGTCTGTTGAGATCTTTGTAATATCTACCATGTCTGGAGTGAAGGTCACTCTCTTTGGATCTCCTGTATGGGTCATCTGATAGACTGAAAGCAAATTTGCTGCAAGGTTTGGTACATACAATACATCACTAAAGTAGCCATGCTCTAAATCAATCCTCCCAATCCCCTTGGTCCGAAGTTCTGAATCATTCCCCATTCAAACTGTTGGGCCAACATTTGAACTCATGGAGGAGAAGATCTCTCTCTTGGCCACCATGTGCCTAGAAGCACCCAAATCAATGAAAAAAAATTAAGAGTTAGAAGTACCTTCCACCAAAGCATGACATTTCTCCATGCTTTCATTTGAACTGGAGTTTCCATCCTTCTTCCTTGCGCTGTGAGGGCCTGGAATGTTGTTCCTCTCCAGCAGTTGCGCCATGGTGTCAATGGATTTTTTCATGCATGATCTCTCTAGATGCCATCCCTTGTGGAAATAGGTGCATTTGTACTTCTATTTTCCATTCTTGTCCTTCTCCTTGGAAGGATTCAAACTTGCATCACTGGAGTTGGGTTTTTCTTCTTCTCTGGAAGCTTCAAATTTTTGGACTTGTACTTTCCCTTTGAGGAATTCAAAACTGCCACTGCTAGTGCTTTATCCTTGGTCTTGATGGTGCCCATTTGGACAAGCTTTTCTTTCTCCTGAGTGAGTGACTCCATGAAGTTTGCTATACTGGGCATTTTCCAGTTCCAAAGTGTTAACTTGCCGGAGTGGAATGTACTCACAAAAAATGAGAACTCTGGCCCCAACTTCAAAAGTGTAGATAAGATAAATTGGTCCTCTTTCTTTTAAATTTCACACTGCTTCAACTGTAGCACAAGTGACTTAAACTTGGTGAAGAATTCCTGGATTGTGTCATAGTGCGTTGGGCTCAAGATGATAAGCTCATTCTCAAGTTGGTGACCACGTAGTTCATCAGTTTTCCCAAACAATGTCTCTATTTTTACGCATACCTCATTGGGTGTTGTCAAAATGTTAATGTGGAACAATATCTCTCTCGATATGCTCAAACACAACAATCCAAATGCCTCATCCAATCTGTTGAAGTACTTGCCTTTCTCGACTGCAAAATTTGGTTCCACATCAATGCCCATGGTAACTCTGTAAATCCCTTTGGCTCTCAGCTGAATCACCATATCTGCCTTCCAATCAAATAAATTGAAGGGTGTTAGCATGATGTGGGTAGCCTCCATTTATTCCTGCGCTGATGATGAAGAAATTGCCGGAAGTTCTGCAAAACACAATTTGATTTATCTGGAACTCCACTAAAAATGCAGCTCAAATCACTCTAAATTGATCTGCAACTCAAAAATATCTAACAGGATCTGATACCATGTGATAAATTCTAACCATAGGAGAATCTAGAAGCGTTATTGAAGCTCACAAATCAAATTTGGTGCAAAACTGGCAAAAAACATCAATTGAAAGACAAATTACACACACAATGTGAACTAGAACAAGATAATTTTGGACTGTCTAACCATGAAACATGTTATTATCAAGTATATAATACAACATAGGAGTTTTTTTAGGCTTTAGAATCTAGTTGTGAGCATACAAGAAAATTTCAAAATTGGCATCAAACCCCCGTAGGTGGGCCAATCAAGCCCCAAATCAGCCCAAACAGCCATGAATTGCTGATTGGACATGGATGAAGTGATGTGGGTCAATTATTACACCTTTGAAAGCATGGGTGTGGAAATTTGTATGGTTTAGAGTCTCAATGCAACATTTAATGCACCAAATCAAGCCAAAATTGGCCAAAATCCCACTCTAGCGCTCCAAGTCAACCCAGATTTCCACATTCAATGAATGGGAGCGCACCAGCAATGATGAGGCCACACATGTGGCTGGTTCAATGATCTAGAATGCTCATGTGGGTGTGAAATCCCCAATTTAACTAGGCATTTGTCCAACTAAGCCCCCCTAGTCCACCGCATAGTGTATTAAAGCTTAAAAAGCAATAAAATTGACTAAGTAGTGTAATTAGGGACTAATGAGTTGGATTACTATTCTAATAGAATATAAATCAAAGAGACTGCATAAAATATGATTCCTCGCCCCCCCCCACCCCCGTCGCCATTGACCATGAGGGGGAATTTTTTTCAAAAATGCACTTCATTTCGCTTAAAAATCAAGCTAAAAACACCCCAAAATCAATTAAAAAGGGTCACTGAGTACCTACCTTGATGCACTCTGAAGGGTTGCACCTGGGTGTCAGGATGGGCTTGGTGCACTTTGTCTGCTAATGAAAGGCGTCAGTGGTGCACAGTGATGAATAAAGAGAGGTGTCAACGGTGCTTTGTGGCAGAAGGAAATAGACGTTAGGATCAATCCAGTGCTCTGTCAAGATTACCCAGGAGCATTAGCGAATCTAGAGACCTAAAAAGGCCAATAACCTACAAACCATACCAATGTGGATCAATGTGGAATGAAAGTGAGGGAAAACACACATGATAGAAGGAAATTAAAATTGTGGCAAGGTGGATCACTCACCTTAAAAACTTAAATGAGCATGAAAACAAAATTCACAAGTTGCAATTAAAAATGACATCAAAAATACAAGATCTAACTGGATCTACTCCATATCTTATTGTATTTTTCCCGGTATGGTCACCAATTTTGTTACCGGGAATATTACAATCAATGCGGACACAGTTTGTTCCCCTAGCCTGCATGGTGCAAGTCTAGAACAAAAAGACACAGTAGTATATCCTCTCCCTAGATGAGTGACCTACTTGAATAACAAGCTCTCTTAACCTTGAATGATGAAGGTTGTCCTTGTTCTACATATCCTTGTACGATCAGCTGTACCTACAAAGAATATAGAAAACAAGACAAAACATGAGGGCAACAAGATAAATCAATGATCCATACTAATGATCAAGGAAACTAGTAATAAACAATTAACATGAACGTGAATCATTTATGGGAAAGGGAAACACTTTTGTATTAAGAATAATAAAGGAAAGCTACAACCAAAGCCTTGATGTCAAAGATTTGCTTCTACAATATATTTGACACACTCATGCACACTATCAACTATGCAACCTCTTGCTCACAAACTCTCTCTCTTTGCCTCCTATGCCAGACTTCAATCCAATAGCATAAGGATGCTCTCTTGGTCTGTCCTTCACATGGTCCACGTAGCTTGCATTTATAGGCCAAAGGAAGCCCAAATGAGTTGAGATCTTTTGGGAGGAAGGTAGGGAATGATCCCTATACGTTAGGAGGTCGAGTGCCAGCTCTCCCACATAGATAGGATCATCCTTCACGAGAGATTTTTCATGGAATCTTCTCGAAACTTCTCTTTTTTCCTTATTTGGATGTTGACACTCCTTTTAAGAGGGATAAGAGCATCGATGCACCTTGTGGTCAAGGGAAAGGCGCCACCGGTGCCTTGTGCTAAAGGAAAACAAGTGTCAGGCCTGTCTGACACCCTATGTCAGGTTGTAAGGTGCGTCAGACAACCTAGGAATGAGCAATAAGGCCCCAAAAGAAGGTTTGGCCAGGGACTTCAAAGGATAAGAGCATTAGGACATTGTTTGGGTGTAACACTTTCATACGACCTAAGATTCATTGTACTCATTCACTAGTGCCATGGTATGCTTATGTACCCATTTTGATATGCATGCTTGTATAATTTAATACAACTTTCATTTCCTTATGTGGATACATTTTTTTAATGCACATCATTAATGTCACCAATTTCATCAAGTTTACTTCAACCTCCATCATTCCATCACTTACATTACTTTTTTCTCCATTCATCCTTAACCCACACAATAAAGTCACCTTGGCTCACTTACAATGTCAATCCCTCTCACCTCCCTACATACGTCATTGGGAAATATAGTATGTTTTCCCACGTGTTTACTTGGCCCCATTGTCATCTTCCCAATTTAGACAGAATTGGACCCCCCATAAGAATTATTATGGTTGTCTATCACTCAAGAGGGATAAAAAGAATACCGCATACTTTAAGGTCCCATGACACAGGGGAAATAGTAGTACTATTGATGGCACCTATAATACCCGCCATAACTATATTCAACCCAAGAAAAACATACCACTCATACTTGGACTAATCATCCTTTCCCCTTTGTGAGTTTTATGGTCACCCACTTCATTAATTCCCCAATCTCACCCCAACGCTAGTCCAAGAAGTCCATCTAGAGTTAACATAATTAAATAAACCCATTGGTATTATTCTACTATCCCATAATTCCTACCCCTTCAACATGAACCATTGTCTCAATAGGTGATATTTCCCAAGCCTAGACCTTTGATGGCACACCTTATGAAGGTAACACCATCTCCCACCATATCTACTCCTTCGTAGTGACCAGTTCATATAAATTAGGTGAAATCCCTTCCACCTTTAGTGTCATGATGTTCATTATACCTCATTCTTATAAGGAAATGGAAATTATTTCCAACATTTGGCATAGGCTCAACATTTCCAAGCACGTCTCCCATCTTCTATCCCATTTCAAATCTGGGTCATTATTAAGAACTTCATCGTTCATCAATCTATTGTTAATGATGGAGATCCCCATGTATTGTGTCCTTCTCGACCTGAAAACACCTAGGATATTCCACTCTCATTCCATCAATTATCGAGTTACAAGCCTTTGATGATAGACTTTTTCCTCTCTTTCATACCTTTCCTAATCTCCTCATCGAGTTAGGCGGTAATATTGTTATGGTTGATGTTGTTATCATGATCGATCCAATTGATTACAATTTCCTCTCAAACCTCATTACATATATGCTCTAATTCTATTGTTTCTTCACACTCTAGGTTCATGATACACCATCATAAGGAATGTATCGTTACTGATGATCAACTCTCATGTTGTGATCCCCCATCACATGCTTCGTAGGACATAATTTAATATTATGTCACTCACATCAACTCCATGCACTATAGGTCCACCTCTATTAGTTGTGAAACATCCACTCCCATTGAGTGTAATACCATAGTTCCAGAACCACCTCCTCATGACTTCGCCCAAGATGAAAGGTTGATTCAATCACACTTGAGGACATCTATAATTATTTCTTCCTCCACCCATAAAAGCAACCATGTTTTTTAATCATATTATTTATACTATTTCCATATGATAATAATTCCTAGAGTCCATCACATCTTCCACTATTATTAGGCATAACCTCCATCTAGGTTCTCGTATTGACTATATGCAGGGTCATAACTGCTCAATAGGTGAACCCTCTCATTCCATTTGTATTATCATTGTTCTTTCTTATATAATATTGTATCTTATGATTTATATGGATTCTATTAAATTCAATTCCATGATTATCTATAATTTCTTGTTACAATATGTTTCCAAACAGTTTATGGAATGAACCCATCCCATGGATGTTATACCACCTAGTGAATCTAATACACTATTTTATATCCTCTTTTAGGGATTCCATTCATTACATATATTTTTTGTTACCTCTATTACATCCTCATGGTTATTTGGAAACAACCCTTCGCCCAATCTCTACATAACAATGCTAGGGGCAATGCCATTTTTAGCCTTAGCCCGATTAGACATAGCCTACGACACAACACATACCTGCACTGTACTATTTATGGGAACCATCAATACACATCCTTATGTCCTATTCCCTTAAACATCATCCAATTACAAGCTATTTGACCTAATCAAAATTACCTACTAATTAGTTTCATTACTATATTTGGAAAGACCCCTTCAACATCAATCTCTTTGGTTAGTCCCAAATGCAAGTGACCTAGACTTGTTTAGGGACTTTCATCCTTGGGAACCCTTCATTTAGTAGCCTCCTTCAAGGATTTTTGTATATGGGAACCTTTTATTCCTTGTCCTCCTAAAATACCACCTTTTATGGGAAACCTTCATTTCTTGGACTCCTTTAAAGAGTGTCATATTTGGGAACTTTGATTTCCTTGGGATCCTTTGGGGAGTGCCTTCCTTGGGAGCCCTTTGATCCATGGCCTTCTTATGGAAGTTCCTTCTTGGGAAATATTCATTCTATGACCTCGTTTAGTAATTACCTTCCTTGGGAACCCTTCATTCCCTACCCTCCTTTAGGGAGTGCCTTCCTTGGGAACCCTTTGTTCTTGGCCTCCTTTAGGGAGTGCCTTCCTTCGTGACTCTTTAATCTCATTCCTCCTTCAAGGAAGGCCATATTTGGGAGGCCTTCATTCCCAAGCCGTCTTTAGATATTTCCTTCTTTGGGAAATATTTGTTCACTGGCCTCTTTTAGGGAATGTCATATGTAGGAGTCCTTCATTCCTTGGCCTTCTTCAAGGAGTTCCTTCCTTGGGATCCCTTCATTTCCAAGCCTATTTTAGGGAATTCCTTCATTTGGAACCCTTTTTACCATGACCTCCCTCAAGGAGTGACTTCATTGGGAACTTGTCATTCCCTTGACCTTATTCAAGGAATTTCTTCCTTGGGAACCCTTTATTCGTGGGCCCCCTTCAAGGATTTCCTTCCTCTAAAATTATTCATTCTCTATACTCCTTCATGGAGTGCCTTCTTAGGAAACTCTTTGTTCATTATCCTCCTTAAGGAGTACTTTATCTTGAAACCATTCATTCCCTTGCATCATCTATGGACTGTAATCCTTGGGAACTCTTCATTCGCTAACATCCTTTAAAGAGTGTTGCCATAGGGAATTCTTGGCTCCCTAGGCCCCATTGGGAACTCATGTTTCTCTTCCCATCATCTTCAAATTATTCATCACACAACAAAAGGAACATTGTATAGTATCTTTTTTTTGTTTTTAATTATTGAGCACTCTGATGCTATGGGTTATATTTGAATCTGTGCTAAACACTACCAATTGTATTATTTATCATACATTTTTAGTGGTTCCTTGTTAGGTATACTCTATCACTATAGTTTAACTATAGGATATCTATTTAGGATCAATACATTCTACCTTTTTTCCACCCTTTCAATTTACAATAGGTTCCACCCTGCCTCAACAGGTAGCCTCATCCATTCTAGTGCGTCAAAGCACTTGTCAAGCAATAATACTCCACCTTCATGTGTCGTATTAGTTATATTCACCATTTAATTATGGAACCCATGCCACTTTATCCCCCTAGTATCAGTAGCGTGTATATTCTATATATTCAAGGAAAAATAAGCCTCATTTTTCAAGATCATCATTATACTTACATATAGCACTCGACTCTAATTAGTTTACAAATTCTTCATGAATTTCTATGCTATATGATTAACTACATCCCATTGTCATTTTTACTCATCCATTACCCATATACCATTTTTTATCTCATCCTTCTTATGGAAGTTCCTTCTTGGGAAATCTTCATTCTATGACCTCGTTTAGTAATTACCTTCCTTGGGAACCCTTCATTCCCTACCCTCCTTTAGGCAGTGCCTTCCTTGGGAACCCTTTGTTCTTGGCCTCCTTCAGGGAGTGCCTTCCTTCGTGACCCTTTAATCTCATTCCTCCTTCAAGGAAGTCCATATTTGGGAGGCCTTCATTCCCAAGCCGTCTTTAGATATTTCCTCCTTTGAGAAATCTTTGTTCACTGGCCTCTTTTAGGGAATGTCATATGTAGGAATGCTTCGTTCCTTTTCCTTATTAAAGGAGTTCCTTCCTTGGGATCCCTTCATTTACAAGCCTATTTTATGGAATTCCTTCATTTGCAACCCTTTTTACCATGACCTCCCTCAAGGAGTGACTTCATTGGGAACTTGTCATTCCCTTGGCCTTATTCAAGGAATTTCTTCCTTGGGAACCCTTTATTCGTGGGCCTACTTCAAGGATTTCCTTCCTCTCAAATTATTCATTCTCTATACTCCTCCACATAGTGCCTTCTTAGGAAACTCTGTGTTCATTATCCTCCTTAAGGAGTACTTTCTCTTGAAACCATTCATTCCCTTGCATCATCTAAGGACTGTAATCCTTGGGAACTCTTCATTCGCCAACATCCTTTAAAGAGTGTTTCCCTAGGGAATTCTTGGCTCCCTAGGCCCCATTGGGAACTCATGTTTCTCTTCCCATCATCTTCAAATTAGTCATCACACAACAAAAGGAACATTGTATAGTATCTTTTTTTTGTTTTTAATTATTGAGCACTCTGATGCGATGGGTTATATTTGAATCTGTGCAAAACACTACCAATTGTATCATTTATCATACATTTTTGGTGGTTCCTTGTTAGGTATACTCTATCACTATAGTTTAACTATAGGATATCTATTTAGGATCAATACATTCTACCTTTTTTCCACCCTTTCAATTTACAATAGGTTCCACCCTACCTCAACAGGTAGCCTCATCCATTATAGTGCGTCAAAGCACTTGTAAAGCAATAATACTCCACCTTCATGGGTCGTATTAGTTATATTCCCCATTTAATTATGGAACCCATGCCACCTTATCCCCCCAGTATCAGTAGCGTGTATATTCTATATATTCAAGGAAAAAAAAGCCTCATTTTTCAAGATCATCATTATACTTACATATAGCACTCGACTCTAATTAGTTTACAAATTCTTCATGAATTTCTATGCTATATGATTAACTACATCCCATTGTCATTTTATCTCATCCATTACCCATATACCATTTTTATTTCATTTCTTCATTCGTCATCTAAGAAAGGAAACTCACAATAGGGCTCCCACCCCTAGTCACTATCATTATTCTCAAATATTGAATCATTTGGTTGCATTCATATGAATCATTTGTCTCCATGTCCATAATGTATACATATTCTTTTATTCATTCATAAACATATAAATAGAAATATCATCCATAAAAATTCAAAAAAATGGAGGAAACATCATTATTCATGTTATCTCAAATTTTAACAGCATCTCTTACTTGGCAAGAACCCTTGTTGTCTTTGGGAAAAACATTTTGATTGTGTCACACTATGTTTACATTGATTACAATCACCTACAATATTTCCATATTCTAGTACTAAGCATTGAGATCTTCCTAAATTTTCATTACCAACTGGTGACTTGTCCTATCCAAAGGCACCCACTTCACCCATTCAAGATAGCCGCATAGACCCTATTACTAACTATACATAAGCACACCTTTTTATAATTCAACATTAGGTTGTGTTATGTCTGATAAATCACTCTTGTTGTTAATTCCAGCCATCATATATCTTTCAACCAAAGGAAGTTAAATTCATGTACTCATTGACCAAATCATGTTTATCCTTGTCAAAGTCACAATACATTATAATTGGTTAATAGTTCATCCTTGTGTTTCAAAAGGATCCCCTTTCTTTCTTTCTATACTACTCAATATTTAACTATTTAACTATTTTTATGCTAGAAGTGCATAAAGCATGTTGCATGTACCTTGGCCTCCATTAATCATTATCAATGGTTTCCCTGGACTAAGCAGAGAGAGTGATCATTGATCTTTGATTAAATAGGATCCCTTATGTTTCATGTCAACTTATTATCACATAAGGGATGATTGTATAGTATGGTGGTTACAATGTACCAATTTCAGTCCAAAATCTCGAGCTTGTACAACTATACAACCTCTTAACATGAACCTCCATTCAAGAGACTCCTTATAGGTTTTGTGCCCCCTCAAAATGAGTAATACTCTATTATTAATTCCACCGATGAGGGTGACAAATTTCAATACAAGGGTCTTTAATAAACAATATCCTCTATTGGTAACTGAAGCTACCTTCATACAGGGAGATCATGGTGTTTTTATTTTTTTCAAAGTGACCATTTCATCTATTATAATGTACTATAATTATTTTCATGAGCATGGGAATGATTATCTCATTTGTATAAAGATATCACTTCCGTAGTAAGTTTCAATCATTTTAAAGGTGTCCTTAATCACTTCTCCAAGGGAAGTCCTTCCTTTTTTACTAAGCTCTCTTTCTCTAAACAATGAACACACAAGCCCACGAAAAAGAAAAAGTGATGTATTTTCGCTATATGGTTTCTCCTAGCCCCACACCTTATGGGGCAATTATTATCACCTCGATTTCATACACAAGCAACAATCATGAAAAATATGCAGAAGCATCATTATTTGGAAAAAAATAGCATAATAACACTACCTAATGGCTACTATACTCACCTTATTGAGCTAAAAGAACCTTAGGAAAGGCCCTTTTATTAACTTTCCTAACCCTTGTACAACATCACTCACAATATTTACTTGGGATATCCTTTGATACCTACACAATTTTGTTCAATCATGTCAAATACATTGATTGGGGGGATTAATGGCTCATAATCAAAGTTCAAACAATTTTATGGTGAGGTACAATATGAATTTCAGCCCCTAACTCATCAATACCAAGAACTTTTCCTTCCCAAGCTTCTTTGTCAAGAATTGGTATCCCATTTTGAATAAGGAGCATTCACATTGGAACTAATTTATCATTAAGGCTCAAAATTTTCCTATAAATGAAAGCCATGGGTAGTATTTAAGAGAATAAGAATTGCAATGTTATGCTAGAATAATGAGCTCAAATATACAAAATCTCACTCTTATCTCTACCATCCATTTCCCTCATGCTTGTTTTCTCATTCCTCTAGGACTCGAGTGTTCTTGACTCACCATTGTTAGAGAAATATTAAAAAAATGAAAATCCCAATCCCAATAAGAGTGTTGGATTCCACTTGCTTACTATCACTCTTACTAAGTGATATTTCAGCGTTTTTCCATTGGACTAATAAATGAGTTTTGTTGTTTCTATCCATTTCTTGTGCTTGAATGGAATTATTGTAGTTAGACTTGTATGTGATCATTTATATGCTTCCTATTTGTTTATTTTCAATTATAATACCTTGTGTTAGGCCCACTACTAACCATCGTCTATCGTCTAACTCACAACCTAGTTAGAACAAAGGTTTTTACTCTCCAATGTAAGAAAATCCCCAAAACAACATGAGTTCAAAAACTAATTTCAATGAGGGAATTTTAAACTAAATCAATAGGATAACCTCCACTTCATGCACAAGTTGGAATGAAGTGAATCCTATAGCAATCTTGACCAAGGTTCGTTATGCATATAATGTTAAAAATAACATTAAATGCTAATTGGTTTTACTCTTATTGATCTTCCTTTCAAGTATGGTTTTCCAAATATTGTTGATAGCTACTACTTCTCCATTAACCTAAGGACAATATAGGGAAGAGTGTTTTTGTTTGAGCACCAATTTGGATGCTAACTATTTCATCATTTTATTCTAAAAATAAGAGCCATGGTCAATGGCAATTTATCTATGCCCATCGAACCTGGTGATGGAATAGAGCCACTATTTCATTGTCATGTGTAAAGGTAGGCATAGATTCGACACACTTAGTGAAGTATTCCATTGCCACAATAATATATTTATGATATTTCACCAAACCTAGATGACCCATCATAAAATCAAACCCCATTTAGCAAAAGGGCCATTGGTGACAACAAGAAATAAAGGAGTTGAGTGTGCACAAATATTTTTGTGATTATTTAATAGGGGTGACATTTTGTTGTTGGCACAACATATCCCATTTTAATTGAAAAAATAGGAACCCCACTTACTTATTATGAAAGGGATATCGAATTTTATCATCTTGCTTATGGGGTGTCATGATTGTTGTCTTTATCCCTATGCATTTTCATGCTTTGGATTTAATAAAATTTACTAAAAGGTCTTGTTTTTATGCGTTTTCTGAATTTCGAAAAACATAGTTTTTCTTTAAAACATATTGTTTCCGAATCCGCAATGCAAATTGTGGATGTTTGAGTTTTTTAAGTTTCTAATTTCTCCTTTCTGCAACCCGCAATGTGGATTGCGAATGTCGGAAAGCATTTGTTCAATAAAAATTGAATTCTCGATTCGGCATTTCCGCAACCCACAATGCAGATTGTGGAAATCGGAAACCAAATAAACAAATAAAAGTTACACTTCCGCAATTTTGCAACCCGCAATGTGAATTTTGGATTGCAGCCATAAACTATTTTCAGATGAAATTTTCACTTCCGCAATTCTGCAACCCGCAATGTGGATTGCGAATTGTGGAAACCAAATTTTATATTTTCAAAATCACTTCTGCAATTCCACAACCCGCAATGCGGATTGCAAAAACCAAAATCAAATTTTTCATAAATTTTACTTACACAATTTCTTTTTCCACTTTTCCTCGTTTTAATCCTAACCATTGATTTCTTTTAAATATACATCCAGGTCGATTTCGCCATTAATGTTTTGTTAAATATTTTGAATTTTACTATCTTCAAACTTCGAATTTTACCCTCAGCAAATGATTTTTACTACGATTTTTGACCTTGTCAATGGATTTACTTTTCTCCAATATCAGTTAATTGGTAGGTTTTTCAATCCTTTTACTAATCATTTTTGCAAATTCAGAAACTATTTCATCGTTATTTCAGAATTTATCCGTCTTCTTTCAGCCATGTCGAGAAACACCAACTGTAATTCCAACTTATGTTGCATCTTTAGAACCTATCACCTCATTCACCACCTTTATGCATATACCTTCATCCTCCAATATTGCAAATACATCCATTCCCATTACTCAAATAACCATGCCCATTCCAACTCATGTTGTTTCCCAACCTGTTCCTTTGGTCACAGCTTTATAAATGTCAGCACCGACTATGGAAGCAATAGCAAGCTTTGGTGAAGATGTAGTGGTCTCTCTTGGGGAGTATTTTTGGAGCAAATCAGAAAAACTTGTGGTAAAAAAGGGTTCTAAAAGAGCCAGAGAAATGAGTGTATTGAGCAACTGGATCACATCCACATAGCATAGATTAAGGAGTTTATTGAGTCACCTATAGCTTCAGAAATGAAGATTAATCATTTTTTTATGTGAACGGGAAAAGGTCAAGAAAAGGGAGATCAAGGATCTTACTTGCAAGTCCCAATTAAAACTAGACGTTGAATATTTGTTGGATGTATTTACCAAGTGGCAATCTGCCCTTGGCAAATCTTATAACAATATTTTGTAATCCCTACTTCTGTGGGAAATTTGTCCCTTTTGTATTTTTGTAATTATTATATAAAGAGACTTGGATCTCAATAACTTGGTGGGAGGGGGCATGGGAAGAAAACCACAAAAAGGAAGAACTCGATATGCTTTGTGTTTTGAGGAGTTGTAATTTTTTGCAATCTCAATAAAATTCAATCAATTTCTGTTGACCTTCTTTCGTAATATTTGTCAAATTTCTTTGATGAGTTCAGGTTTCTCATTTAAGAGTTGGATAACCTTGTTTCATGTTGTATTCTTATTAAATACATTAATTTGTGTGTTGATTTCTCATCACCCATTTTATGTGTAAGTTATGTTTTGAATAAATTTATTTATTTGATTCATATCATTTAATTCTACAACTATTAAACGTCCATATTAATTTTAATGCTATTTTTTTAATTGGAATACCATTGATAGAATAGTCTTATGTTTCAATTCTATAAATAAAAAAACTCAGTTTTCATTGTCTTATTTTATTTGAAGCTGGTAATGTTAGATCTAATTCATATTTTTATCAATTGGTATAACATTTATCAAACACCTTAGATCTGATTGTTCTGTTATTTCCAATCACATTTCCTAGGTTTAGCATAACTCAAGTAGTTTAACTAACATCATTATCATTTTCGCTACAGATCTTCTAGATATTCCCAATATGAAGATAGATCCTTTTGTATCTACCCGTACAATGCGTATGGAGGCCTAATATCTGTAGCAGTTAGTCACACCAAACAATTTGTGGATAGAACCATCCTTGCGTAGGGTTGTTTGAAGCCTTTCATATTGGGATTTCTCCTTCCTGTTGTTGCCTTGTAATTTTCGAGCATTACACCCTGGGTATAAAAAATGGCGCTATAAGGATGGAAATGACCAGTCATGCCTAAACAGAACACTAGTAAACCTCATCCTGCGATATCATTGATTGTTACTACAATTAAAACCCAAGCATCCACATCAATTGTTCAACCAGTGGAAAACCGAACAAAAGTCCCTGCTACTTCTGTAACAGAACAAGAAAATAGAAGGCCTGAAATTATCTTTGTATCGCCAACCAGAAGGCCTTTAACTCTTGAGAAACTCAGGAAAAGTACTCAAGATATTACTTCTAGAGTAGAAAAAAAGATTGAAACACGTCGTAGTCTGAGACACATATTATCCCAACACTATCTGAGTGATAATCCGCATACTAATACAAATGATCAATACATATTCGGACATGAACTACTTCCTTAAATTCAAATTAATCCATTATTTGAGGAAACATATAAACTTCATCATAATACACAACCTAACATAGTATCATGTGGACCACCACCCACACCTCCTTCTTCATCTTCATCATCATCCAAGGAATCTTCTAACAATGATTCATCTTCAAGTTCCTCCACTTAGGAAGACATATGGATAGCAGGTCAATCGAACAGACCTTGGTTAGATCAGGACATTGTATTCATTCCTGGAGAACAACACATACTACCCAAAAATCTAGAGAAATGGATACCCAAATTCAATCTTGATGATAAGTCTCCTGTAGAAGACCACATCAAAACCTTCATGCAAGCTATTAGGCTAAGGAGTGTGATACATGAAGATGTAGTATGTAGGTTATTCCCTTACTCTTTTGAAGGAAAAGCCTCTACCTGGTATTTTTCCTTAGAAGTCAAATCCATTAATTCTTGGGATGCTTTTGAAGACCTATTTCTCCAAAAATTTGGATATGGTAGAACTCCTGGGGATATGGTAATGCATCTATCCTCCTTAAAATTAAAAGGAAAAGAAAGGGTCAAGCATTTCAACCAAATATTATCTTATCTGGAAAACAGAATCCCTACCAATGTTCTTCGAACAGAATATCGGTTTCCTATTATATCAAGGGTCTACCTACCCCCATTGCCATGTGGGTTAAGAGAGAACATAAGAACAACTTATAAGCGGCTTTTGCTAAAGCAATCCTAGTAAAGGACAACCCATACATTCAAACCGATCAACCTTTTACATCCCACAAGAAACAAGAGAACCTCCCTAAACCCACTACACAAAATAGATATCTTTTTGAAATGGATAAGATGAAAACGTTTTTACAAAAAATTTCCAATCAGATGGTGGATTTGAAAAAGAATAACGCTGGAAATCAAACTAATAACAGAGGGTATGTAAGGCCACCTTTTAGGAAACCTTACCACCCTCCTCAACATCAAACTCCACCCAATACTGATGAAGGATTAACTTTTGAAGAAATATTTTCCATTTTCAAAGCTCTAGCTACTGGATCTCAAACTGCCCCTAGTGACTCTCAGGAAAACCGTAAAGAAATTGAAAATTTTGAACCACATGATGAAAAATAGTACTAGCATGTTAATACCATTATATTTTTCTCTTAATTACCTAGGTTTGAGAAGGAATATGAACCTAAAACAATTTTTAATGTGCAACACCCTTACAATACCATAAGTAAAGGGAAAACTTCATAAGAATATTCACCATCATCATCCAGTCACAATAAAGGCAAAACAATAACACAAAAGGAAATGATCATTCCTGAGGTTGAATATAATATAATTTATGACTTGAAAAGGACGAAGGCTAATATATATATGTTTGAACTCCTGAAAATACCCTCCATTAGAGAAATTATGCCTGAAAGAATGATTTTAAATAAGTCCGGGGAAGTTCAAAACAACAATTTAGAGACATATTCTAAGCTCGGTAGCCAAAATCCATATGGGAAGAAGAATCCTCATTTTTTACTCAACTTTGAGATATTCAATAGGAATGTACACAACTGCACGGTAGACTCAGGTGCCTCGTCAAATTTTATGCCACTATCTATCTACAAAAAACTTAATGCATCTTGGGAACCCTGCCCTACCTATATTGTTCAACTCAATCGATCAAGGGTCAGGGTAGTAGGGGAATTGAAAAATGTCCTTTTAACATTATCTGTCGATCCAAGGATTCACCAGACTATCAATATTGTTGTTGTTGATATTCCCGAAGCGTATGGCATGTGGTTAAGTAGAGACTGATCAAAGAAACTTAAAGGTTATTTTGCTACTTACCGGTCCCATGTATGGATCCCTTACAATGGAAAACCTAATCAATTTAAGATCATGAGAGAACCATACATGAAATAGACAATCACTTATTTAAATGACTCCAGTGAGCCTGATTTTTACTTTAGTTCACATATTGAACATTATACATTTGATACATGTTTCAAGAATTTGCATGTTGATTCTTCACCTGTTGAGAATGTTCAAAATCAATCTGGAATTATCAATTATACTGTTGTCCCATTTTCTGGTTCCATTGTACATAATGTGTATAATGTAAATACAAATTTTAGGGTAGATTTATATTCGTGGACTTTGTTTTTTTATGGATCCAAATATGAAGAAGAATTTGGTGCAGGTTATGTGCTAATAGATCCCAAAGGCACCAAGATCATGATTTCCTGCAGATTAGAATTTGAGTGCACTAATAATGTTGCCGAGTACGAAGCTCTTTTCCAAGGACTTAGAAAGGCAAGTGATTTTGGCGCTCAGGTAATAGAATGTTATGGGGATTCTAAAATCATTGTGAAACAGGTAAGAAATAAGATTCATTGTATATCCCCCCATTTGGTGAATTATCATAAACTTGTCAGGGATATGACTAATTCTTTTAAATCATTTAAAATTAAGTATGTCCCTAGGTCCCAAAATTTTGATGTTGATTTATTGGCTAATAATGCATCTAGGCTGATCCCTCCTGAAGGTATGTATCCTAATACGTTTTCAATTGAATTAAGATGCATACCTTCTATCCCAGATAATGTCACCAGTTGGAAAGTGTTCGATGATGATCAACGGATCCTTGACTTCCCGACAGCTCAAGATACCTTCAAATATGTAGCAATCGATGAGGCTAATCATGAAAAACCATTATATGATCCCAATTCTCCTTCCAACCTGATTCCTAAATCAGTAATAAATTTGGAGAAGTATTATGACTTACGGGATAAATTTAAGAATAAAACTAATTGTAGCACACGCAATTCTTCTCTAAATTTCCAGCATGTCAATTTGGGAACCGGAAAAAATCCTCAACTGATTAATCTACATATTTATTGTTCACCTGATGAGGAAAAATATTTTATCAAAATCTTCAAACAATTTAAGGATGTGTTTTCCTGGACCTATGATGACCTTAATACTTTGGATACAAAAACCATGCAGTACAATATCCCTATGAATCCTAGTGCCAAACCCTACCAACAAAAGCTGAGGAAGATGCATCCTAGTCTGGAGCCATCTGTAAAAAAAGAACTTGAGAAATCGTTAATAGCCATAATTATATTCCTAGTAAGACACACACAATGCATTGAGAATTTAGTCCTCATTCATAAAAATAATGGGGAAATAATATTGTGTGTAGACTTTAGAAATATGAATAAAGCATCTGATAAATACAACTATCATATCCCTCCAATGGAACAAATATTGCAGAAATTTGCAGGTGACAAAATGTTATCTTTGTTATATGGTTTCTCTAGATACAATTAGGTATTAGTTACCCCTTCTGACCAACTTAAAACTTCCTTTAGAATGCCTTGGGGAACCTTTGCTTAAATAAGAATTCATTTTGGGTTGATTAATGCAGGTGCCACTTTCCAGAGAGCTATAGATATAGCTTTCATAGATTGATTCATAACTATGTAGTAGTGTATCTTGACGATATAACTATCTATTCTAAAAAAAAGTGTGTAAAAGGTGCAAGAAGTACGATATCTCCTTGAACCCAAAGAAGTCCATTTTTGCAGTCACAGAAGGTAAACTTTTGGGGTTCATAGTTTCAAAACACGGCATGGTTATTGATCCCAAAATAATAGACGTTATTGCTAAAAGTGGACTGCTAATTTCCATGAAATCCATGCAGTCCTTCTTGGGTAAGATCAACTTCGTCAAAAGGTTTGTACCTAACTTTGCTCAAATTGTTAGGCCTTTACAAGACGTGATAAAAAAGGATGTACAATTTAAATTGTCTGATATTCAGAGAGATGATTTTGCTGAAATTTAGAAAGCTATCACAAAATCTCATGCATTGATGTACCCGATTTCACCGAGGATTGTATTCTCTATACATTTGCTATTGAATTTTCTTATCATGTTGTCTTAACATAGAAACAAGATGAGGACATTGAAATTCCTATTTCGTTTATGAGTTCTACATTTAAAGGAGTTTAATTGAATTACTCTCAAATTAATAGGCATGCCTATACAATTTAAAAGTCTGTTAAACATTTCAGACCCTGTCTCCTAAAGTCTAGAACTAAGGTTATTGTTCCTTATGCAGCAATAAGAAATGTTTTGATCCAAAGGGAACTTGGTGAAAATTGTGCCCACTGGATGACTACACTTCAAGAGTATAACTTGGAGATCAATCCTACTAAAATTGTTAAAGGACAAGGTTTGTGTTTACTTGCTTCCCAATCTAATGGTCCTGAACAGGAACAACTACAATGGAATAAAGAGGAAGGTACATCTGAAGATACTGTAAATGTTATTTCTGCTCCTGCATCTGAATGGTATGATGACATTATATTTTTCTCACTCACGGATTTGTTCCTCAAACTTTAAATTTCAAGAAGCGCAGGGCTTTGAGATTGAAAGCTGCAGCTTATTAGGTAATTGATCGTGTTCTTTTTATAAGAAAGTATGATGGAATTTTCCTTAGGTGTATTGAAAAAGTAGAAACTAATAATATCTTAGTTGAATTAAATTTAGGACCTACAGGGGGACACTATTCAAGGGAGACAACTGCCCATAAGATTCTAAGAGATGCCTATTACTAGAAAACCTTATTCAAATATGCGTATGCTTTTGCCAGAAAATGTGAAGCCTGACAAAGATGTGCTGGTAAGGTTAAGAAATCTGTTTTTCCCCTTCAACCAGTCACTCTCCAGTTTCCCTTTCAGCAATGGGGCCTTTATTTTTTTAGTCCTATCACCCCTCCTTCTTCCTTACAAAATCGATGCATCCTTATTGCAACAGATTACTTCACTGGGTGGGTAGAAGCGGCTCCCCTTAGGGTCGCCAATATGAACTCAGTGATATCCTTTCTTGAAAGTAACATCGTCACTAGGTTTGGGGTTCCAGAGTCTTTGGTTTTTGACAATGCATCCTATTTTTCCTCTATTGATCTCACCCAATATTCCCTTGAAAAAGGGATTAAACTCAAATATTTTGCCAATTATTACCCATAGGGAAATGGATTGGCAGAGTATTCAAATAAAAAATTGATTAATATTCTGAAGAAGACTATGGCTACTCATCATAAGAATTGGCACACTAAACTTTTCAATGCTCTTTGGGCAAACCGAGTAACCCCAAAGGCTGCTATTGGGAATTCCCCTTATTGTCTATCCTACGGAAAGGAGGGCATTTTACCCTTGAACGTCTTACTCCCATCATTACAATTGGTTCAATATTTCTTACAATATGACTCTTCTCCTCCTCAACACAGGATTGATTCATTACTTATATTAGAAGAGGATAGGGATAAGTCCAAAAATAAACTGTATCAACATCAACAGTTAGTCAAAAGATGGTTTGATGAAAAATATTCAACTAACAGGCATTTCCAAGTAGGGGATTTGGTTTTGAAATGGGACAAACAACATAAGGATAAAAATGAATACACTAAGTTCCAAATCGTGTGGCTAGGGCCATTCATTCTTATAGAAAATCTTGGCCCTGGTACTATCTGATTACAAACACTGGAGGGTTTCTCGGAAGCCTATCTGGTAAATGTTCAACTTATGAAAAAATATTTTTTTTGAGGTAAGCATTAGCTTATCTGTACGTATGTGTGGTTTTTTTTTCTTTTCTTTTCTTTGGTTGTTTTCTGAATTTTGCTTTCTTCCAAAACATGATATTGACAAAGCATTTGGTCAGGGTTGTTGATCAGTGTAATTCAGATCATTTTAGTTTGAAATTTGGGTGTGTACATGTCAGATACATTTTACTCAGTCTATATATAAGGGAGTTCTCTCATGGAACTACAACAACTAATCTATGCAGACCTTCAATTGAGACTTTCCCACCTGAATCACCATTTTTACAGATGTTTCATTTTTATAACTGAATCTATAGGAGTGATCTGGTCTTCTTGTCATATGTTCCATTAGTGATTGGCAAAAAATATTTATAGCATGTTTAGCCTTTCTCTCTTCTGGATCTCACCTTGATCGTCTTGAAATCCAATAAAATTCACCTAAATAACTATAAATTGCAAGATGGGGGGTCTTATCACAAGCCAGCCTATCATGCTCATAGATATCCAGTGAATGACGTTACCAAAAGGTGGTTACCAAGCCAAGGTAATGTCTTGCAATTTACATTTAAATTAATATTGTTTTTTTTTAATAATACAACTTGTTGCGCTCAAGGACAGGGGGTCTTATCACAATCCATCCTGACCATGATCATGAGTTCTACTCTGGACTGAAATTACTATCAAGTGGTTACCAAGCCATCATAATTTCTTTTAGTACCAAATATAAAATACAATGAGTCTCCTTACAGAGATAGGTTGTTTAGTTTCCAGGTAGGGTTTGTGGATGGCATTGCACCATACCAGGGCAATGGTCTTGTTTTAACAAAGTCATATTTCTATTTTGTTTCTCTTGGAAAAAAATGGATAAACAAATTGAGAAATAAAGTTACTAAATGAATGGTTAATAAATCAAGGTGATTTATGGTCTAATTATTTGGAAATAGATGGAAGGATTTCCTAAGGTTCATCGCAAACTTCCCTCTCATGCTTGCATATTGGTCCCAGGAATACCTCTTTGCTTCTAGGTTACCTTTTTCAAGTGAGTATCATTACAAGTGGTTTGGGATGGGGAAATATCAATCATATAACATTACCTTTGTTGGATTCAATTGTAAGCTTATAAATTCACTCTCAGATTATAGACTGAAATTCTTTCTCATTCTAACATGTTCCTCCCTCAAATTTTGAAGATTATTCTTACAAAGATAACTACTTCGCCCAGCCAGTCGCCATTTGTTGTTGGCACAAAAGATCCCATTTTAATTAAAAAAATGGGAACCCCACTTACTTATTATGAAAGGGATCTAGAATTTTATTATCTTGCTTGTGGGGTGTCATGATTGTTATCTTTATCCATGTGCCTTTCCATGCTTTGGATTTAATAAAATTTGCTAAAATGTCTTGTTTTTATGTGTTTTGTGAATTGTGGAAAATATAGTTTTTCTTTGAAACGTGTTATTTCTGCAATCCGCAATCCACAATACATAATGTGGATTGCATATTTCTGATTTTTTAAGTTTACAATTTCCCCTTTCTGCAACCCGCAATGCAGATTGCGGATGTCGGAAAGCATGTGTTCAATAAAAATCGAATTCTCAGTTCCGCATTTCCCCAATCTACATTAAAACTAAAATAATCAAATAAAATTTACACTTCTGCAATCCCATGACCCGCAATGTGTACTCGTATTGCGAAAAAAATGAATTGTTTCAAGTTGAAATTTTCACTTCCGCAATTCTGCAACCCGCAATGTGGATTACGGATTGCAAAAACCAAAATCAAATTTTTCAGAAATTTTACTTCCGCAATTTATTTTTCCGCTTTTCCTCATTTTAATCCTAACCATTGATTTCTTTTAAATGTACGATCCAGGTCGATTTCACCATTAATATTTTGTTAAATATTTCAGATTTTTACTATTTTCAAACTTTGAATTTTACCCTCGGTGAACGGTTTTTACTGTGACTTTCGACCTTTTCAATGGATTTACTTTTATCCATCAATTTATTGGTAGGTTTTTCAATCCTTTTACAAGCATTTGTGCAAATTCAGAAACTATTTCGTCATTCTTATCAAAATTTATCCGACTTCTTTCAGCCATGTCAAGAAACACCAGTTGTAATTCTAACTTTTGTTGCATCTTCAGAACCTATCGCCTCATTCACCACCCTTATTCCTATACCTTCATCCTATGATACTGCAAATCCATCCATTCCCATTCCTCAAATAACCATTCCCATTCCAACTCCTGTTGTTTCCCAACCTATGCCTTTGGTCACAGCTTCAGAAATGTCAGCACCCACTGTGGAAGCAATAGCAGGATTTGGTGAAGATGAAGTGGTCTCTCTAGGGGAGTATTTTTGGAGCAAATCAAAAAAGCTTGTGGTAAAAAAGGTTCTAAAAGAGCCAGAGAAAAGAGCGTATTGAGAAGCTCGATTACATCCACATAACAGAGATTAAGGAGTTGATTGAGTCACATATAGCTTCAGAAATGAACTTTAATCTATTTTTACGTGAATAGGAAAAGGTGAAGAAAAGGGAGATCGAGGCTCTTACTTGCAATGCCCAATTACAACTCGAGCATGCACAATATCAAGACGCTGAATATTTGTTGGATGTATTTACCAAGTGGCAATCTTCCCTTGGAAAATATTAAAACAATATTTTGCAATCCTTACTTCTGTGGGAAATTTGCCCCTTTTGTATTTTTGTAATTATTATTTGAAGAGACTTTGATCTCAATAACTTGGGGGGGGCGGACAAGGGAAGAAAACCACCAAAAGGGAGAACTAGAGATGATCTGGGTTTTGAGGAGTTGTAATTTTTTGTAATCTTAATAAAATTCAGTTAGTTTCTCTTGACCTTTCTTTTGTGATATTTGTCAAAAAAAAATTAAAAGTTCTGGTTTCTCATTTAATTGTTGGATAACCCTGTTTCATGGTGTATGCTTATTAAATACATTGATCTGTGTGTTGATTTCTCATCACTCGGTTTATGTGTAAGTTATGTTTTGAATAAATTTCTTTATTTGATTCATATCATTTATTTTTGCAACTGTTAAATGACCATATTCATTTTAATGTTAATTTGTTAATCAGCATACCATTGACATAACAATCTTATGTTTCAATTCTTTAAATAAAATAACTCAGTTTTCATTGTCTTGTTTTATTTGAAGCTAGTAATGTTAGATCTAATTCATATGTTTATCAATTTGGTATAACATTTATCAAACACCTTAGATCTGATTGTTCTGTTATTTCCAATCACTTTCCTAGGTTTATCATAACTCAAGTAGTTTAATTAACACCATTATCGTTTTCGCTAAAGATCTTCTAGATATTCCCAATAGCAATATAGATCCATTTGGATCTACCCGTATAGTGCTAGCGGAGGCATGGTATACGTATGAGTTAGTCACACCAAACAATTTGGGGATAGAACCATCCTTGTGTAGGGTTGTTTGGAGCCTTTCATATTGGGCTTTCTCCTTCCTGTTGTTGCCTTGTAATTTTCCAGCATTACACCCCAGGCATCAACACATTTCTTGTCACATACCCCAATTTTGTAAAATAATGTAAATTGTTTTAATTATATTCCTGAGACATTATGTTAAATTTAATGCTAAGTAGGAACTGATGACTCAACAGAGTCAACAGAAGTGGAATGTAATTCAGAATATTTTATTATTAATAAATAAATTATGGAGACAACAGCATGGGAGAGCTGTTAAAAAGAGGTTACTGGTCAAACTAGTGGATGGAACTAGGTGGAGGGCAAAATACAAGTGGCAGCATCCTCAAACACTTCCTAAGTTGCAGGTGGAAACTTCCCTATATTTGGCGTCATGATCCCCCAAGAAATTGGGATCAGAGCAGGTGGCTCATTAAATGACAACTAACCCAAAAATACCTAGGCAATATTTTAAAAGTACCCAATGAAGAGAGCTGAGGCTGCTCAGATATTTTCCAGATAGAATTCATTCAGGTGAATGATATTCAGGAAATTCATTGAGGGAAAAAAGGGAAATCAGTAAGGAAGTTGTTTTGAGAGGATTGCTGCAGTAACTTGGTTTATTACAGCTTGTTAGCTGGGAGAACTGATTGATAAGTTCTGGATTTATACTAAGTTTGAGGACTGGTATCTGACTATTGCTGCACCTAGTTCCAGCCAGGGAGACCAGAGCAAGCTCGGGGGTCCTGAGGAGTCGCTGTTTGAGCGCTCTCCAAGAGTTGGTAGGGAGGAACGGCCTCCCATTGCTGTTGTTTTCCAAAGATCAAACAGGTTCTGTCACTTAACTGTCTTGTTTACATACTATGAATGGTTGAATGTTATGTTAGTAGTTGTAATATAGGAGTTAACTAGTTTAGTAGTGTAAATGATCTAGTTTATCAGTGATTGAATCTGTTGATGAAAGATAAATACCCTCTGTGTTTTTCCACATCTGGGTTTTACCAGACCGTACTCCAGCACAGGGGTAAATTTAATTAAGAATAGTATGATGAGATTTGCAGAATAATAGATTGTTCCTTACCTATTTTTCAGAAAAGATGTTAAACTGACAGTTTATAAGTTTATAGATAAAAATTACTTTCCTGGTTCAGTATTTTACTTTCAGCGACTTTATTATTGTAAAGAACAAACAGAAAAATAGGATTAGACCGGATGTATCTACTATTATACTTACAGTTTTTTCTTCTAAGTATAGAATAACTATACTATTATATGTTGAACAATGAACTGAGGGTAGGAATCGTTGTATGATAATTAAAATCTTACTGTCAGATCAATATGATCTAGATTATATGTATGTTAGTGATGAAATCATTTTATTATTTTTCTTCTTTTATTCTAGACTGAGTTCGAACAGTTCCAGAACTGTTACTCTTTTGTTTTGAATGAAGATTAAGATCTATGCTTATAAGATAGACTTTAGATAGAGTTAACTAAACTCTGGATTTATAAACAGACACTATAACTAATAAAACAAATTACTTACAAAAGAATAAAGATAATATAACATAAATTACACAAGAATTTAAATAACAAGTGTTATCTCTCAACATGCTTACAAGATAAACTAAAGATAAAAAAAACATGGAGGCTTAGTAATCTTAGAAAGATAATATGGATATTATATGAGTAATAATAATATACCTTTATTTTATATATTATAGGCATATTATTACTATTAATATAAAGTAGGGTTCTTATTATTTTAAGTACAGACCAAAATTAAATTATACTGTCTAAACTACAAAGTATATTGACAGTATTCAAAAGTATTGTAAAAATATATACATCGAAACCCTATATCATTAAAGGGTATAGATTTTACTTCAACGATTACAGATTCTTTTTATTGACTAGAAAGTCAAACTATAAAAGTACAGAAACCCTAATAATAATATTTTAATAATAAAAATCAAATGCATATCTGTACAGTAAATAAATGCCTAAAATGGCAAGATGCTCAACTTTGGAGCTTAATTATATTTATGTTTGGAAATCATCATGTTGCAGAAGCATAGTATAATACTAATAGTAATTATTGAAAATTCTTAATCAACTGGTTATTTATAAACAAATAATAGTTATTATTATTTCTATTTATACTTATAAAAGAAAGGAGCCTAAACAGAACTAGCAGTAGAGATAACAAGCATTTCCAGGTAGGGTTATTTAAGTATTATAACAAGTAATAATTATTGCATTGGTATTTACTATATAGAATAATATGATTTAGAAACCACAGTAGTGTTTAATCTATTAATAATATACAGGAAAAACCCTACCAGCTAATACCAAAAATCATTCACAAAGAGTAATCTAAATATTTATTAAATATATATTGGAATCGAAGGTATCGAACACAGATAGGCTTAATAAGCCGAGTAGGCACAGTATATTGTTTCAAAAACTGTACAAAAACTAATTAAAATCCAAGAAAAACTGTTTGTACAGCTATAGCTCCAAGTTCAGGGTAAAACCCTGTCAAAACTATCAAATGTGAATTGAGGTTCATCAAAAGATGGAGTTCTATCTCCTTTACAAACCACGGGTACCATTTCAATTTACAATATAAAACTTACAGCCTGTACAATATTAATATGTACGCATGCTTACAAAGTGATTTCACAAAAACCCAAAACAAAAAAAAACCACGGTCTCGGCTTTGGCCAAAATCCAAAGATAAATGACGAGTTGAAACGCCTTCAACAGCGTTCAGGTTCACTAACTGAACCAAATTAACCGCGAGGGTTACACACCAAGAAGTCATATCCATGACTGCTCTAAAGGACCAGTAAGGAGGGGAAAGCCATGGAGAAAACCAGGCTTACCGGGAGAAGCCAGCCGTTGAGTATCACACCTTCCACGCCGAGAGGAGAAGACCATTTCCTGCAACAAAAGATAAACCAAATATTAAAAAGCTTTCCAAGTTGTTGTTGCATAAGTTTTTATTTGCAAAAAGAATTGAAAGAAGCCCTGTAACTTACCTCAATGCCTGTGAGGCTTTTGGCCACCGAAGAACAACAAGACAACCACGAGCAGGAGGAAGGGTAAACCCTTCTTTCGCCTCAGAGAAGAATGAGCTCGCTGAAGTTAAGGGTACCTATCATGATGGAGGACATTTTATAGTATCGAGTCGAGGTGATGCACTTACACAATGACAAGTTCGACATTGGATGCCAAGGGAGAAACCCTAAGTAAATCAACAATTTTCAGCCTCTAACAGCAAGCTATTCAACATCGTAACTTCCACACCGTGCAGTAGATGAGCTCACGAGGAGCTAGAGTAGCATGGGGACTATTAGCAGACAACGCAAACAGCAGAACGGACTAGGAGGATTTGCAGAGCGGCCAAAGGCCCGAAGGCAAAGGAGAGAATGATGACTAGGGTTGGGTCAAACCGTTTTAAATGCCAATGCATGGCTGAGAAGAGACCACGTAACACTTTTAATACTTTACATGCAGTGGGTAGGAGCTCTAAAGTTCCATGACAAGGTCACCATTGACTCTTTTACAACCCAATTCTTTCCGCGGGGATTCCATAAGGTTCGATGTACCATATTTACCTGCATAAAAAAAATCGACAACATAAACATTAGCATAATGTATATAAAACATTATAATATAGACTTGGCTCAACGACGGTCTCCTACATTTAGGTATAGAGAGATGTATTTTGGTTTATATCAAGTTATAAGAGGTAAGAAGTAATAATAGTGACCATGATATAGATTATACATATAAACCTATTTTTTCTATATTATCTATTGCCCTAGTTCATGAATGGAGTAAAGGGAATAATAATATAAGTTTTTCTTAGAATTGTAATAATTCATATGAAGTGATCATTTAAGCATGATGTTGGTATTACTCTTAACCGTATGAACTTTCTTTGTTTATAAAATAGCAATCTTACTATTATTCCTAGAACCATCTTCGTTGTTACTTTTGGACCTTTAACAAATTTAAGCCCAAGAGTTATAGAGGTTATTATAAGAGCCTTTATTTAGTAAGTAGCTGGGTAAGTTAGCCTTTTTGTTTGATAGTATAGCCCTGAAACTCATAAGCAGTGTTTGAGTATAATAAATCTAGGATTGATTTAAAAAGTGTTTTTCTTTTTTTACCATGGAATAGAAGTAGTATTCCAAACCAGTGCAGATCCTTAAAGTATTAAAGGAAGACTAGTATTAAATAATAAACTGTGTAGATGCTTGAAGTAAGAAAAGTATAGGTTGATACTTAAGTCTCCTTAATTCTTTTTATAGTTACAGTTACAAATTCAACCTTGGCATGATGCAGTAATTATGATAAGTAAAATTGGATCTATGATGTTGTAATCCTACTATGCTTGCTGCTAAGTAAAGAAATATCTTTTGTTTTTTTTCACATTTGCATTCAGTATGAACATCCAATGGTTTCTTACCCCATAGAAATATTAAATTCATTTTCTTGACAGATAAATAGCTACCATCTTTACTAGTAGAATTTAATTCTCCATCAGTAAGATCTTAAAAGAAAACATATTTAAAGCTTTACCTTTAGAAGCCTAGTAAATCCGGCTAGCAAGTCTATACTTTTACTGAATAATTTTTGTACAGCAAATCATATTGTAAACTTTAGAGATTTGTTAGCCGCGACCCGATCATCTTACATGTATATCTGTCAGAGAAGGAAAACTGCTGCGTTAGCTCGGAAGCTAAGTAAGCCCAGTCTTTCATGACAATCCCACCTTGTGGTCGCAAACAGAAAAACAATCAGTAACTGTAAAGAAACTATTCTTTAAAGATAAGTATAATTAAAAGATCGTTCAGTTACAATTCTAGTAACATAAAAATAATCAAACAGTTAATGACTGCATTTAACGAGGATTTATGCTATAAAATATATATATATCGGAAATTTTGGGGTTTTCACATGTGGTATCAGAGCATGGTTCAAACACTAGGCCTTAATGCAGACCAACTAGTTTCCACAGGATAGTAAAGAAAATAACGTACTAACCTGTATTTTGTTTTATGTAAAAAGAATAAAAAACTTTGTTTTCTGAATCTAACAGGAAGGTATGGAGAAGCTAGGAGAATATGATGAGGAGAAGTCTCCAAACACCGAGACAAGACAGATGTCTAGAGAACCTGTGTTAGAAGAGGTAACTGTTCACTCTTCAGAGTTGATCCAGACTATAAAGGATTTGAATACTGAAATGGAATCAGTCAAGAAGGATAACGAGAGGATATTAAAGACTCAGGAGGAGTTAAACCAAATTTTGATGGAAAATTTCCAGACAGAAGGGAGGAACAAAAGATCCAAATCTGAGGAAGTTAGCCATCAGAAAGGATCTAAAAAGATGAAACTGGCTAAAGCTGAAAGCAGTTCATCATCTGAAGGATTCAGGGAACAACAAAGCTATTACACTACTAGTGACAGTAGTGAGGCTGAGTTGTATAATAGAAAGAAAAAGTACAGGCCATATGAAGAGATTTCCGGGGAGTTCAAAAAAATAAAGCCCCCAACTTTCAACGGAGAGACTGAAAAAGGGGAAGAAGCAGAGTCCTGGTTATCCGGGATGAGAAAAAAATTTCAGATATATAACTATTCAAATCAGCTGAAGGCAAGAATGGCCATCTATAATCTCTCTGGAAAGGCAGATATATGGTGGCAAGATCTGAAAAGAGTCAAGGGGATCAAAGAAAAAGAAGTCAATTGGAGTACCTTTAAAAGGTACTTCAAGAAGAAATTTCTGTCCGAACAATACTATGAAGAAAGGGATAAATAATTTTATGAGCTAAAGTTAGGATCCATGACTATGAAGGATTTAAACAGTAAATTCTTAAGTTTGTTGAGGTATGTACCTTATTTAGTGGATGAGAAACCTAAAGTTCAACGGTTTCTCAGCTGTCTGCCATATCATATCAAGGACAGAATCGAGTATGATAACCTGAAGACTCTGGAAGAAGCCATGAGGAAGGCAAATTTCTGTTTTGAACAGAACAAAAAGAAAGAAGGTATAGCCAACTGGAAGGCTAAAAAGAATAGTAATCAGCCTGAGTTCAAGAAAAAGGAGTTTGTACCCCAGAAGAATTTCAGGAATAATAAGAACATAAATCACTCTAATGGTAAGAACTTCCAGGGAAACAAAAATGGTGCTTCTAATAATTCCAATAACTTCAAGGGCAAGGAAGCTTCAAACAATCATGGAAATTTCACTAAGAATTTCAAACGAAAGGAACCTGTTAAGTGCTGGGAGTGCAATGGCCCGCACTATGCTTCGGTCTACCCAAATCGGAAGAAGCCAAACAGCAATATTCACACTGTGCAGGATGAAATGACTGTTGGAGAATTTGCAAGGACTATGCCCAGAATAAATGCAGCATTGGAGAACCGCCAAGCTGATTATCAGACTTCCATGGTGGAAGTGGAAGGTATGATTAACCAAACCCCAGTAACTATTTTAATAGATCCAGGGGCTAGTCTTAGTTACATTTCACCTCAGATAGTGGAAATGTGTAAATTGACTGTTGAAAAGTTTGATCGTTCATGGTTGGTTCAATTAGCCACTGGGGCAAAAAGGAAAGTAATATGTTATGTTAAGGAATGTGCTTTAGATATGAATGATTTTAAAACTATTGTTAAGCTAAATGTTTTGCCACTTGGCTCGTATGACTTAATTATTGGTATGGATTGGTTAGAACAACATAAGGTAGTTTTAAACTGTTTTGATAAAACATTTACGTGCGTAAATAATAATGAACAGTCAGTAACAGTTAAGGGTATTCCTAGGAAAACTGTAATCAGGCAGATTTCTGCCTTACAACTTAAAAGAGCAGTCAGGAAAGGGTGCAAAGTCTATGCTGTAACTATTACATATGAGACAAGTAAATCTAAAAAAGATAAAATAAAAATAGAGGATATTCCTGTGTTAAATGAATTTACTGATGCTTTTCCAGAGGAAATTCCAGGATTACCTCCCAGGAGGGAACTGGATTTCACTATTGAGCTGGTACCAGGTGCTGTACCTAGCTCGAAAGCTCTGTATCATATGAATATTTTAGAACTTAATGAACTAAAATCATAGTTAAAGGAGTTAATAGATAAGAAGTACATTCGACCCAGTGTGTCCCCTTGGGGAGCACCAGTAATCTTTGTCAAAAAGAAAGACGGAACTATGCGACTATGCATAGATTACCGTCAACTAAATAAGATGACAATTAAAAATAGATATCCGTTGCCCCGCATAGATGATCTGTTTGATCAGCTACGTGGAGCTACGGTGTTCTCCAAGATAGACCTGAGATCAGGATATCATCAGGTAAGAATTAAAGAAGAGGACATTTTCAAGACATCCTTTAGAACAAGGTACGGACATTAAGAATTTGTCGTAATGCCCCAGCCATCTTTATGTGCCTAATGAATAATATAATGCATAAATATTTAGATAAATTTGTTGTCGTATTTATCGATGACATCTTAATTTATTCTAAAAATGAAGCGGAACATAAAGAAAACCTGAGGATAGTTTTACAAGAGCTGCAAGAGCAATAAAGTTTTTGCAAATTTCAGCAAGTGTGATTTATTCAAGGATGAAATCCAGTACTTAGGTCACGTAGTGACTAAGGAAGGGATTTCAGTGGATCCTGAAAAGATCCGAGCAATCAAAGATTGGCCAGTACTAAAGGATGTAACAGATGTTAGGTCATTCATGGGAATTATCGGTTATTACCGAAGATTCATTGAAGGCTTTTCAAAAATAGCTAATACAATCACTTCTTTGCAAAAGAAAGGCAAGAAATTTGATTGGAACTTAAAATGTGAAGAAAGTTTTAAGAAATTAAAAACCTTGTTAACAACTGCGCCTATTCTAAGAATAGCAGATCCTAATAAGGATTTTGTGGTATGCACCGATGCTTGTAATGATGGTTTAGGCGATGTACTGACTCAAGACGGGCATGTCATTGCCTATGAGTCCAGGAAATTAAAAATCCATGAAAAGAATTATGCAACTTATGATTTAGAACTTGCAGCTGTTATACATGTTTTAAAAATGTCGCGACACCACTTAATAGGCAGAAAGTTTATTTTAATGACTGATAATAAAGGTCTGAAATACATTTTAGATCAGCCTAACTTAAATGCAAGACAAGCAAGGTGGTTGGCCTTCTTGAGTGAATATGATTTCGAAATTCAACACATAAAAGGAAAAGAAAATAAGGTGGCTGATGCTTTGAGCAGAAATGCAAAGCTGAACTTTACAGCAACAATCAGCACTTATACTTCTGATTTAAATGAACAGCTTATAGAAGGGGTAAAACAGGATGAAATTTATCAAAAATTACAAGTTACAGCTAAAGAAGAACCTACAGAAAGTTTAATAAAAGGTTATAGTCTAAATAAAGATGGATTTTTATTGTTTAAAGACAAACTGTATGTGCCTAATGTGCCTAAGGTTAAGTTGTTGATTTTGGACGAAGTTCATAAAACACCTTACTCGGGGCATCCAGGCTACCAAAAGACTGTCACCATGTTAAGAAAAGAATATTTCTGGCCTAATATGAAATATGAAGTAGCTGAGTATATAGCTAGATGTTTGGACTGTCAACAAGTGAAAACAGAACACCAACATCCAGCTGGTTTACTACAACCATTGCCTATTCCTAGTTGGAAATGGGAGATAATCAGCTTAGATTTTATTACTGGATTACCCAGAAATCAGAATCAGAATGATTCAATTATGGTGGTAGTAGATAAATTAAGTAAATCAATACATTTTATTCCTGTTAAAACCACTTACAAGGCTGCAAACATAGCGGATATATTCTTAAAGCAGATTTTTCGGCTACATGGTGTACCAAAGGTTATCATTTCAGACAGGGATCCTAAATTCACAGGGAATTTCTGGAAATCCTTGTTTAAGGGATTGAATACAACACTGAATTTCAGCACCTCTTTCCATCCTCAGACGGACGGACAGACTGAAAGAGTGAATCAGGTGCTGGAAGATTTGTTAAGAATGTATGTTAAGGATCAGCCAGGTAAGTGGGAGGACTATTTGCATTTAGCGGAATTTGCATACAATAATAACTATCAATCATCAGCTAAGTTCAGCCCATTTGAAATTTTGTATGGGCGTAAATGCAACACTCCTATCTCCTGGAATAATCCAGTAGATAGATTGGTGTTAGGGCCTGAATTATTAAAGGAAATGGAACAGATTGTGAAACAAGTGCAGGGAAATTTGAAGGTAGCACAGGATCGGCGAAAGAGCCAAGCAGATTTGAAAAGAACTCCCAAAGAGTTCCAGGTGGGTGAGCACGTGTTTATAAAGGTAAGACCAAAGAAAATATCCCTAAGACTGGGGAGTTGTGCAAAACTAGCACCACGTTATTGTGGTCCGTTTGAAATTCTATCCAGAATTGGTCAAGTTGCATATCAGCTAGCGTTACCACCTAACTTAAAAGTGCATAATGTTTTTCATATTTCTGTTCTGAAAAAGTATGTTCATGATGCTACTCATGTGATTGATTGGAATGTTGTACAGGTGGAACCAGAAGGAGAAGTTCTGGTGGAACCGGACTGTATCCTCGGGAGGAGGCAAATTACTCTGCGGAACTGCACAATTGGACAGCTGAAGGTGCAATGGAAGCACCTTAGTCTTGAAGAAGCTACCTGGGAACTGGAAAGTAAGATGCGGGAAGCATACCCGAATCTGTTCCAGGAGGTTGCAGAGGATGAAGAATAAGTAACATCGAGGACGATGTTACATTTTAAGGGGGTGTTTATGTCACATACCCCAATTTTTTAAAATAATGTAAATTGTTTTAATTATATTCCTGAGACATTATGTTAAATTTAATGCTAAGTAGGAAATGATGACTCAGCGGAGTCAACAGAAGTGGAATGTAATTCAGAATATTTTATTACTAATAAATAAATTGTGGAGACAACAGCATGGGAGAGCTGTTAAAAAGAGGTTACTAGTCAAACTGGTGGATGGAACTAGGTGGAGGGAAAAAGACAAGTGGAAGCATCCTCAAACACTTCCTAAGTTGCAGGTGGAAACTTCCCTATATTTGGGGTCATGATCCCCCAAGAAAGTGGGATCAGAGCAGGTGGCACATTAAATGACAACTAACCCAAAAAGACCTAGGCAATCTTTTAAAAGTACCCAATGAAGAGAGCTGAGGCTGCTCAGATATTTTCTAGATAGAATTCATTCAGGTGAATGATATTCAGGAAATTCATTGAGGGAAAAAAGGGAAATCAGTAAGGAAGTTGTTCTGAGAGGATTGTTGCAGTAACTTGGTTTATTACAGCTTGTTAGCTAGGAGAACTGATTGATAAGTTCTGGATTTATACTGAGTTTGAGGACTGGTATCTGACTATTGCTGCACCTAGCTCCAGCTAGGGAGACCAGAGCAAGCTCGGGGATCCTGAGGAGTCGTTGTTTGAGCACTCTCCATGAGTTGGTAGGGAGGAACGACCTCCCATTGCTGTTGTTGTCCAAATATCAAACAGGTTCTGTTACTTAACTGTCTTGTTTACATACTATGAATGGTTGAATGTTATGTTAGTAGTTATAATATAGGAGTTAACTAGTTTAGTAGTGTAAATGATCTAGTTTATCAGTGATTGAATCTGTTGATGAAAGATAAAGACCCTCTGTGTTTTTCCACATCTGGGTTTTACCAGACCGTACTCCAGCACAGGGGTAAATTTAATTAAGAATAGTATGATGAGATTGTAGAATAATAGATTGTTCCTTACCTATTTTTCAGAAAAGATGTTTTACTGACAGTTTATAAGTTTATAGATAAAAATTACTTTCCTGGTTCAGTATTTTACTTTCAGCAACTGTATTGTTGTAAAGAACAAACAGAAAAATAGGATTAGACCGGATGTATCTACTGTTATACTTACAGTTTTTTATTCTAAGTATAGAATAACTATACTATTATATGTTGAACAATGAACTGAGGGTAGGAATAGTTGTATGATAATTAAAATCTTACTGTCAGATCAATATGATCTAGATTATATGTATGTTAGTGATGAAATCATTTTATCATTTTTCTTCTTTTATTCTAGACTGAGTTCGAACAGTTCCAGAACTGTTACTCTTTTGTTTTGAATGAAGATTAAGATCTATGCTTATAAGATAGACTTTAGATAGAGTTAACTAAACTCTGGATTTATAAACAGACACTATAACTAATAAAACAAATTACTTACAAAAGAATAAAGATAATATAACATAAATTACACAAGAATTTAAATAACAAGTGTTATCTCTCAACATGCTTACAAGATAAACTAAAGATAAAAAAAACATGGAGGCTTAGTAGTCTTAGAAAATTTATATGGATATTATATGAGTAATAATAATATACCTTTATTTTATATATTATAGGCATATTATTACTATTAATATAAAGTAGGGTTCTTATTATTTTAAGTACAGACCAAAATTAAATTATACTGTCTGAACTACAAAGTATACTGACAGTATTCAAAAGTATTGTAAAAATATATACATCGAAACCCTATATCATTAAAGGGTATAGATTTTACTTCAACGATTACAGATTCTTTTTATTGACTAGAAAGTCAAACTATAAAAGTAGAGAAACCCTAATAATAATATTTTAATAATAAAAATCAAATGCATATCTATACAGTAAATAAATGCCTAAAATGGCAAGATGCTCAACTTTGGAGCTTAATTATATTTATGTTTGGAAATCATCATGTTGCAGAAGCATAGTATAATACTAATAGTAATTATTGAAAATTCTTAATCAACTAGTTATTTATAAACAAAGAATAGTTATTATTATTTCTATTTATATTTATAAAAGAAAGGAGCCTAAACAGAACTAGCAGTAGAGATAACAAGCATTTCCAGGTAGGGTTATTTAAGTATTATAACAAGTAATAATTATTGCATTGGTATTTACTGTATAGAATAATATGATTTAGAAACCACAGTAGTTTTTAATCTATTAATAATATATAGGAAAAACCCTACCAGCTAATACCAAAAATCATTCACAAAGAGTAATCTAAATATTTATTAAATATATATTGGAATCGAAGGTATCGAACACAGATAGGCTTAATAAGCCGAGTATGCACAGTATACTGTTTCAAAAACTGTACAAAAACTAATTAAAATCCAAGAAAAACTATTTGTACAACTATAGCTCCAAGTTCAGGGTAAAACCCTGTCAAAACTATCAAATGTGAATTGAGGTTCATCAAAAGATGGAGTTCTATCTCCTTTACAAACCACAGCTACCATTTCGATTTACAATATAAAACTTACAGCCTGTACAATATTAATATGTACGCATGCTTACACAGTGATTTCACAAAAACCCAAAAAAAAAAAACCACGGTCTCGGCTTTGACCAAAATCCAAAGATAAATGACGAGTTGAATTGCCTTCAATAGTGTAAAAGTTCACTAACTGAACCAAAGTAACCGCGAGGGTTACACACCAAGAAATCATAGCCATGACTGCTCTAAAGGACCAGTAAGGAGGGGAAAGCCATGGAGAAAACCAGGCTTACCGGGAGAAGCCAGTCGTTGAGTATCACACCTTCCACGTCGAGAGGAGAAGACCATTTCCTGCAACAAAAGATAAACCAAATATTAAAAAGCTTGCCAAGCTGTTGTTGCATAAGTTTTTATTTGCAAAAAGAATTGAAAGAAGCCCTGTAACTTACCTCAATTCCCGTGAGGCTTTTGTCCACCAAAGAACAGCAAGACAACCACGAGCAGGAGGAAGGGTAAACCCTTCTTTCGCCTCAGAGAAGAATGAGCTCGCTGGAGTTAAGGGTACCTGTCACGATGGAGGATGTTTTACAGTATTGAGTCGAGGTGATGCACTTACACAATGACAAGTTCGACATTGGATGCCAAGGGAGAAACCCTAAGTAAATCAACAATTTTTAGCCTCTAACAGCAAGCTATTCAACACCGTAACTTCCACACCGTGCAGTAGATGAGCTCACGAGGAGCTGGAGCAGCATGGGGACTATTAGCAGACAACGCAAACAGCAGAACGGACCAGGAGGATTTGCAGAGCGGTCGAAGGCCCGAAGGCAAAGGAGAGAATGACGACTAGGGTTGGGTCAAACCATTTTAAACGCCAATGCATGGCTGAGAAGAGACCACGTAACACTTTTAATGCTTTACATGCAGTGGGTAGGAGCTCTAAAGGTCCACGACAAGGTCACCTTTGACTCTTTTACAACCCAATTCTTTTAACGGGGATTCCATAAGGTTCGATGTACCATAGTTACCTGCATAAAAAAAAATCGACAATATAAACATTAGCATAATGTATATAAAACATTATAATATAGACTTGGCTCAACGACGGTCTCCTACATTTAGGTATAGAGAGATGCATTTTGGTTTATATCGAGTTATAAAAGGTAAGAAGTAATAATAGTGACCATGATATAGATTATACATATAAACCTATTTTTTCTATATTATCTATTGCCCTAGTTCATGAATGGAGTAAAGGGAATAATAATATAAGTTTTTCTTAGAATTGTAATAATTCATATGAAGTGATCATTTGAGCATGATGTTGGTGTTACTCTTAACCGTATGAACTTTCTTTGTTTATAAAATAGCAATCTTACTATTATTCCTAGAACCATCTTCGTTGTTACTTTTGGACCTTTAACAAATTTAAGCCCAAGAGTTATAGAGGTTATTATAAGAGCCTTTATTTAGTAAGTAGCTGGGTAAGTTAGCCTTTTTGTTTGATAGTATAGCCCTGAAACTCATAAGCAGTGTTTGAGTATAATAAATCTAGGATTAATTTTAAAAGTGTTTTTCTTATCCAATTTTTTACCATGGAATAGAAGTAGTATTCCAAACCAGTGTAGATCCTTAAAGTATTAAAGGAAGACTAGTATTAAATAATAAACTGTGTAGATGCTTGAAGTAAGAAAAGTATAGGTTGATACTTAAGTCTCCTTAATTATTTGTATAGTTACAGTTACAAATTCAACCTTGGCATGATGCAGTAATTATGATAAGTAAAATTGGATCTATGATGTTGTAATCCTACTATGCTTACTGCTAAGTAAAGAAATATCTTTTGTTTTTTTTCACATTTGCATTCAGTATGAACATCCAATGGTTTCTTACCCCATAGAAATATTAAATTCGTTTTCTTGACAGATAAATAGCTACCATCTTTACTAGTAGAATTTAATTCTCTATCAGTAAGATCTTAAAAGAAAACATATTTAAAGCTTTACCTTTAGAAGCCTGGTAAATCTGGCTGGCAAGTCTATACTTTTACTGAATAATTTTTGTACAGCAAATCATATTGTAAACTTTAGAGATTTGTTAGCCGCGACCCGATCATCTTACATGTATATCTGTAAGAGAAGGAAAACTGCTGCGTTAGCTCGGAAGCTAAGTAAGCCCAGTCTTTCATGACAATCCCACCTTGTGGTCGCAAATAGAAAAACAATCAGTAACTGTAAAGAAACTATTCTTTAAAGATAAGTATAATTAAAAGATCGTTCAGTTACAATTCTAGTAACATAAAACTAATCAAACAGTTAATGACTGCATTTAACGAGGATTTATGTTATAAAAAAAATATAAAAAAAATCGGAAATTTTGGGGTTTTCACATTTCTTGACTAATTTCACATATTCTTTGAAAATTGAAGGTCAGAAAAATCACATGCATAATATCTTTTGATTTGTTTCCAACCTAGAAAGGTGGCTGACACATAATCTACTATGGCAATCGTTAAGAATCTTGTCAAAATTTTCTTGGGTCAAGCATCAATGTACAATCAAATCAACTTCACAAATATATAAATTTCATCAATAATGAGGTGGCTCTTCACATGATGGTTAATGCAATGGCATTCCTTGTGAGAAGAGTGAGAAGGAAACCTTTTATTTGGATATATACATGGATGTTTTTATACCAAGGTCTCTAGAGTCAATGAGGAATAAATGTTCATTAAGAGACAACTCCATTTCAACCTGGTCCACACTATGTCAAGGTAACTCGAACTTCATCTCAACAAAAACTAAGGACTTACTTTATTTGGAAGATGTAAATTATAATCCAAATTCTTGCAAAATTACAATACATTTTGAATACTTGACCTTGATTTCTCATCATGTCAAGAATGTTTCATCGAATTAGTATCTACAATCACTGAAACATATCGAAGAGGCATATAATGATGAATACTCTTCACGAAGTGAACTATTTCTATAGGAAACTTCTCTATATAAGTGTATTGTAACTCATATCTAGCAAGGCCTTTGCTTATATAATACACCACATGTTCCTAGTGTAAATCATCTTCTTGAACCAAAACCATGCCAATGGTTGACTCAGATGCTGCTACATATAAGAAGAATTCTTATATTTAGTCCAATGGTCTCAACAACGGGGACAACATTAGATCTTTTTTTAAGGCATCAAATGACCATTGTGCATAATCATTACATATAAATGAAACTGCCTTCTTCAATAGGTGCATGAAACCTTGAAATAATTGGTGACAAAATCATCGGAAACAAAAACATATTTCCTTAAAAATTCTACAATTGGAAAATTTTACATGGGGGAGGTAATTGAACTAGCAATTCCACATTAAACAAGTCGAGCATAAATCCATACTTCAACACTCTGAAACCCAACAATCACCTCGACATGACACAAAATATACACTTACATTGATTGAGACAAAATCTATAAATCCAATATCTTTCAAATATTTCACAAAGATGGGATTGATGATCAAATTGTTTCCCTGATTGAGTAACTAGATCATTGAGATAGGCTTTGACAACATGCTCAGTGGCATGAAATGCATAAAACATGGCCCATTCAAACATAGTTCCAACATTTTTAAGGTCAAACGACATTTTTCCTATAAGTAAATGTACCCCTAGAGTATATAAAAGTAATTTTGTGCTAGTCTTCAAAGTGGATATGAATTTAATTATAGTCAAAAAAATCCTTCCATAAATGGAAAAAAAATAATTTTCAACACATTCATCAATAATCAAGCTAATAAATGTATTGGGATAATTATCTTACATGCATTATTTGTTTAGGTTTTGAAAAGCATTGCATAGATGAATGGTCCCCTACTTCTAATCTATAGGAATTGGGTTTGACACCCTTTCATTGAGGGGGACCAAGTAAATAAATCAAACTCTAACAAATTTTCTACCTCGGCCTTAATGGTTGTTGTGTTAGGTTGGTTTTCTTATGACATTTTTTGTCAAATACATTTCACATTATCATAAGATTTGATTTCATGTTCAACAACCCAAGGATTCATGCCTTAGATCTTCTAACCAGGCAAAAATATCGCGATATTGTTTGAACAAAACAATGTAAGTCTAAACTTCTTCAGAATAATAATCCATACTAATTATTAGGTTTTCAATGATGCCAAGTTTAGTGGATATATTGATTGGCATGGTTTTAGAAATGCTTTCCATGTTTCCTTCCACATACACATTGTGTTATTGGATTCCTATCCCCATTGTCCTAACTTAACTACAATATTGTTTTGGTCCTCAAATGAGGTTACAATGTTGGTTGAGATAAGTTAAATTTTAGGGTCAAATTAGGGTCATGAACCAAGTGTTTACTTTAAGGTGTGAGATGTGTGCATGAGTGAAGTGTAATTTCTAAACCTCACTGCTCTCATTCCAGAGAGGCGTATGCTGAAAAATAAAATAAAAATAAATGAAAGTAAATATTTTCCAACAACTAACAACTAATGCTTTCAGATAACAAAACATACAGAATTAAATGAGCACATCAGGAACTTCACAGGGTATAGGAAACAAATGGCGATCTCAAATACCAAGCTCGACTAATATGAGCTCACATACAGGGAAAATAGGACTGCAAAATAAACCATGGGGTTATAGGAAATCAGATCTGGAAGGAAACAGTCAGGGTAGGGGTAGAACATAGACAGGGGGTCTGGAAAGGGTCTCGAACACTGCAAAGAACTGAAAAAACTACAAGTCGTACCTGTCGATGGAATAGGTACAGTCGGGGTCACATAGACTTGTAAAACAGTCGCGAACGAGACAAAAAAATAAGCTGAAAAACTCGGGTTGCACAAAACTAAACTAGGTCACATAAGCGACCGGGATTGCTCTAGAATCCTGGACAAGCGTGATATAGAGTTTAGGTCCAGGTCGCACTTATTGGTGCAAAATACACAACCTAGGTCGCTCTTATCAGGAAAAAAGGTGTGACCTGGGTCGTAGCTTTATGCTAGATAGGTGTGATCTCACCGTAACTGGAAGTTTTTTTAGGGAAAAGTTGTCGTCTAGGGTCGGGGGGAAAACACTGTGATAGGACTGGTTTAGATCTGCCGTAGTGGGATCATATTTGTGACGAATGATGGTACCCAAGTATAACAAACCAACAAAAACATCTGCAAAAACAAATATCCAAGGGGATCGAGCCAGCGGAGTCGCCAAAACTGTAGTGGGTATTTCTCCCCTACTATGTGAAAAAGCACCTACCTTAGATCAGTTGAATCTAAGGGTATAGTTCATGGTGCAAGGGATGTATCAACCTTGACTTACAACAAGAAATAAAATATTTTTCACAATTTTATATTTTTTCTCTAACTAATAAAACAAAAGAACAAGCATACCTTTAAATTGGGCTACTACAACCATTTGAGGAAATGGTCTGTAGGCTCCCACGATCCCGGGCTCTGATATTCTTCACTAATGTTTGTCAAAGGTAAATGCATCAAGGAGGGTATGGAGAAATTTCAACATACACCGTGGCAATATATGGAAAATGTATGGGAATTATTGAGGAATCAAAGGTTTCTGGAAAATAATGATTGACCAAAAAGTGTGACTAAAAGTGTTTCTGGGGAGACCTTCACAATGTATTTATTGGATGATCCGGGATTTTCTTACCCATGGTTTTTCATAATGTATGGTATTTATCCAATGTTTTTGACCCATTCCCATTTTAGGGTTTTTTGGTCCTTTTTGGGAGAATGGGAGTTATGTTGCAATAAATGCCCAACTTTCTTGTATTTATGGGTGAAGGAATAATGATATTTTGGACCAATTTTGGTGGAATTTAATTGTGAGGTAAAAATGGAGGGAATGATGATGGGATTATGATGTATAATTATGGTTTGGACCATAGAGAGCTATGTGGACAATTTTTGGTGTTAGCACCACTCATGGTGGTGCATAATGCATAAATTTAATATTTTTTGAGGAATTTTGCAGGAAACCTCAATTTTATGAAGGACAACATACAGTCAACTACAGGTTGATAAATGGAAACTCACAATTGATTGATATTTGCTAGAATACAACTCACATTTAGGTATCAATTATTCCTTAAAAGCGATGTTTCAAGTCAACAAAAGGATAAGGATGGGTTGCACAACACCTTTTGGACTTCAAGGTTTCAATACATTATAAAAATTTCCCATAGCACTGACATGTTTGGGGTTTTGAATATAATAAGTGCTCAATGGTGCCAAGTATTGTTCCACCTAATATTATAAAAGCATCGAACAAATGTGAGTTTTTTAAATTTTGTTTTCCTATTTTACCAATATGCTCAATATAAAATAATGCACTGCATAGTCCAATGCTATAAATCGCAAATATACATATCAAAATAGATATAAATTCCATATATACATCTCAATTCAAATAGAAATGTCATATATACATGTAAATATACATCGTAGCAATCAAATATATACATGTTAACCTACTATAAGATATAATCTCAACCACCAAAGTCAAAAGCATCGGTTCCTTCACTGGATAATAATGTGAAATGCAACAATTGATATATCTCTCTACTAGAAACTATATCACTTAATGAAACCATAATGTTTATCGCATCAATACCAAGTATAGTGGTTGTAACAACTAGTCAATTAGATGCTAGAAGAGATGGCATTTGGTTGGCTGTTAGAGGAGGTGGTGGTTGAACAATGATAGATGAGGAGATGGTGGTTAGTCTATTCCTAAAATTAAAAATGGTGGTTGGCCTATTCCTGGGGGATATAGTAGCTAGTTTACTCCTAGAGAATATGGTGGCTATCTAGCTCGTGGAGGAGATGGTGGTAATCCACTACTAAAATCAAATATGGTGGTTGGTATATTCCTAAAGGAGATGGTATCTAGTCTACTCCTAGAGGATATGGTGGTTAGTTATCTCATGGAGAAGATGGTGGTCGATATGCTTGTAGAGGAGATGGTGGTCAGGCTCCTTATGGAGGATATGGTGGTTGTTTTTATCATGGAGGAAATGGTGGAGGAGGAGGTGGAGGAGGAGTAGGAGGTGGAGGATCATAATCCTCAACAAACAAATATGAAGTAGTTGAATCAGACAAGGAAGACTAATGGAAATGGTGAGCCCTCAACCTCTCAAGTAGGTTGAGGGAATCGCCAACATGATGCATCGATAATTCCATTTCATGGATAAGGGTCACCCATACCGGTGAGGTCCTAGGATCCCACGGGATATCCATAGCTCATATAGGGACACTTTGTGGAAATCCATCAATACACATATATGATTTGTTAAATCCTAATGAAATCTATGATTTGGTTATTGCATGCTAACTCTTTGCAACTAAGGAAACGCATTAGCCTCAATCATTTCCTCATCTAATTGGGAAGGAACCTCCCATATATAAGTGCCAACATCTAAAAAATATTTGACAACAATAATTAGAAAATATAAACAAAATATTACAATAAATTACATGTGCATTAAATAAGACATAAATTATGCAATTATATTAATAAAAACATAACAACAATATTGCCTTTAGCATTTAATGGTTTGACCTGACTAAATAGGATGCTCGACATCCCCCTCAATCCATCCATGCATATATGTAATGTGAAATATTAAGGGTGTGATCATCCTCACTAGCTAGAAACTCTAATATATATGAATTGATTATCTTGCATGACCACTATGATCGATCCCTCTAAGGTGACATCTACCCATCGATGTGAATAGACACATTAATCATCAATATAGGAGGGAGATGGCCAAATGTCGATTAAGTGACTGGAAACCTCTTAGAGAATAAAGTAAATATATTTGAACAAAATGGTAGACAATCCTCCCATCGAACATAACACAATAGATATCTAGAGAAAGACAAAAATGTCACAAAAAATGGCAAACCAACAAATAAGTCTGGGCCTCTAAACTAAAGTATATGTATAGTGAATCACATGGAAACTAATGTGATTACCATTATATTTATAGTATGATAATGTCATGACCATAATAAATATACAACTAACATGTAATGCAACCAATAAATCATTAGGGTTAGCGATGTCCAAACTAACATACCTTTGCACATATATGATTTAACCCTCGCCCACAATGTCAGGTAGGAGATCAAGGAACTGGGGGGAATCCTCCCCTCCCATAGACAACCTAATAATAAGATAAATAATCTTCATTGTGGGTTGGTACTACATATTGGAACTAGCCCTAAATGCCTACCTAACATGATACCAATGATAAATCAATTGCATCAACAAGTGCATTTCCTCCTTGAGGGATGAAGAATCCTCATAGAACTTGAGGAGACCAACATTCCTCAAAAGGTGATCAATATGTGTTGTAGTAGGGTAAAGTTACATATACCTATACCTCACTAACCCCCATCCAACTCATATACAAATTTGTATGAGTAAACACGCTCCTACCATTGTTGTCATCATCATCGTTGTTGGTTATTCACATACAAATTCCTTTAGGAACACAAACACACACAGTGTAATCACAATTGCATCATTAGCAGTGTGGATTAATCACAAGAACACCATCAATAGTGCTCCTTTTTAAGACTTAACATACTAAGAAAGTGGATAAGGTTTTTATTATCGATAATTAGTGTGCATCATTAGGAGTGTCGATTAATCAAAAGCACGGCATCAATAGTGTTCCTTTTTAAAACTTAACACACTAGGAAAGTGGATAAGGTTATTGTTATTATTGATAGTCAGCGTGCCACCTATACAAGGGAATCAATAAATACACAATGCACCTTGTATGCTCAAACATATTACTAATGACACATCCGTACATTTTGAAACACGCCAATAAGTTTAGAAATTCTTGTTTTGTATCTTAGAATAACAATGCTATTATAATGTAAGAAAGAATGAGTAACGATGCTCTCTTAAATCCATAAGAGCATCAACAAAGGAAAGAAATTTTTAATTTAAACAAAGCTTGGTTATGTGAGTGGTATGTATAGAGTCATTGCTAGTTCAATATTGTGAACTCGTTGTTGAGACCTTTTTTATAGACAAAAATATTCCATACATTTCCTAGAGCACCGATAAGTACAAGATAATTTTTTAAATAAAAAGATTTCAATAACACATTTATAATATCGAGAAGCATTGAGTATGGTGCCACTTGATATTATAAAGACCACCAACAAATCAAGGGAGTCATATTTATTATTTGTGTTCCATAGTGTGCTTATGATGCACAAGAGCATTATTACCAATGATATTGAACATTTACATACATACCAAGAAGCGTAGGAATATGTTTAATTTAGAGAAAGATAGCTGGAGCATTTTGTATATATGGAAGCATCGCTAACAACACATCCATACATTTCCTAGAGCACTAGCAAGCTCGAGATATTTTTTATATAAAAATCCCTCAACGTTACATATATAATATCGATAAGCATTGAGTAAAGTGCGTCCTAATATAATAAATAATATCGACAAAGTGAGGAGTCACATTTATTAATTGTGTTTCATGATGCACTTTTTTCAGAAGAAAAAATACCGGTCTTTGATATTCAATAAGAATCAAAAGACATACATATACATCAACATAACAGATGCTAGTCATGTCCAAAAGTACACATGGATACAAAGACAAAGACTAACAGCAAGCATCCAAAAGAGAAAAAAACATAAGTCTGATCTGTGTAGACTTATCTCATCATCCCTGAGAAAATCAGGTCAGAAATTCTTCCAATATGATGGTAATGTCCATGCAGACCTTCCAGAGCAAAAACCTGCTTGCTGATGTTTCATGATGCACTTATGATGTAAAAGAGCACCATTCAAGGTGGTAATGAGTATTTAGTAACATGTCATAAAGCATGTGAATGTGCTTAATTTAAGCAAAGCCTGATGTTACACTTGATATGTATAGAGGCACTGCCAATGGTACCTTCGTACAATTCCTAAAGCATCAACAATTTTGAGTTTTTTTCTACAAAAATAGGTGCATAAAAGTATTGAGAAGCATTAAGTATAGTGCTACCTAAAATTATAGAAAATGGCAACAAATGTGGGCTTTTTTTTTACTTTTTAATGTTTTCATGTTTTACTGGTGTGCTCAACGTAAAATAATGCAACAAATATTCCAATGTGAACCAAACAAATTCAATGTATCACATGGATTTTATTTTTTAATTAAAAAAGCTAAATTTAATGCAAATTTTACATTTAAATCCCTAAAATTGTAAATGGAAAGATAACAAACAACTTTCCTTATCTCTTCCCTACCGAGGAGGCAAGTTTTCCACATTAATTAAAAAACAAAAATATTGTACCATTTTGCAAAATTTGAAAATGAACTAAATTAATTGGCAAGGTGAAGTAATCAAGGAATTCAACAACACAATAGCACCAACAACATGATAGTCATACATGGATGGTGGGCATCAATGCTTGTATGGTTGGAAGAACTAAAGAAAAAGGTTTTTTTTAATTATAGTTTGGAAAAAAAATTACCCTACCTTGGTGTGTCCAATAGTTAAAATCAATGGTGTGTTTAATGTTTTGACACATTGATATATATTTTTAAAATTTGTCTATAAGAGTGTTTTTTTTGGGTGAAACGATGTGTGTTTGGGTTATTAAAGCACTTATTCGTTTTTTTTAATAAAAAAAACATATTTTCTAACAAAATATATAAACCTAATTTGTTTTTTTTACATACAAACACACCAATGAGGGCTTAGGTAGGGGTGTGTACTACCCCCCTATCTATTTCTTTTCATTGCAAAATGTCTTAGCAGGTCCATGACATAGGTGAGGAGATTGAAAATTGTAAAAGAAGTGCAAGTAGGAAGAAGGGAAGCCATGTCTCACCTAATATTTGTGAATGATATACTTTTTTATGGTTTGGATTGGACAGGGAAAAAGAAACTCTTTAAGATATACTACAACTATATAACAGGGCTACTGGGATGGAGATAAATGGCACCAAATCTACCTTATACACTTCAAATATGGATGGGGAACAATCTTGGAAATTTGAAATATATTTTCCATTTCAGCATTTGGATCTAATGGATGGTATTAAGTACACGGGATTTCGTCTCAAACCAAACAACCATGGTAATTTTGATTAGTTGTGGTTGGTTTCCAATAATAATAAAAAAGAATTTCCCTTTGGTGTAATTGTTGGTTTTCACAAGGAGGGAGACTGGTAGTGATCAAATCAGTTCTGAAAGTTATCAATGTGTATCAGCATAATCTAGCTCATATTCCTAAAGGTATTCTCGAAAATATTAGGAAGTATTATTTTAATTTCTTTTGTCAAGGAAGTAGTGAGTATAAAGGGACTCACTAGGTCAAATGGAAGAATTTGATAGCTCCCAAAGAACTGTGGTACTGGGGCCTTAAATATATCTATCTTGTTGGAGATTTTTTAGCGATGGGGGCACTACAGAATGTCTTAATAAAGGATAGTCTCTAGAGAAGGATATCTATTCAGAAATATATATCCCTTGGTTCCTTGATGGATTGGATTATGAAAGAACATAAGAGTATACATAATGTGCCTAACTAGTGGAAGGATTTGACATTAACATTCCTGGTTATTGTTCAAAATCTAGCATGGAAACTGGGGATGGGTCCTAGATAAGAATAAGACTTGATACAATTATGGGGTGTAGTAGGAAAAACTTTTCTTCCAGAGGCACTTGTCTATTACTTACAACTCATTTCAAAAACAACTGTTAACCTAATCACTAATACTGAGGAGTCTACTTTGTGAAGACCGGGATGGTTGAACTCCTTAGCTCTGGGTCTTATAGAGATAAATATTTTCCATGGGACCTATATATTGCATAACTTTAGAAGGTGCACATCAGATTAATGGGGTTCCTAGATGGAAATATTTGGGAACTTAATAAAACAAGCAGTTCATATATTTCTAGACTTGGATATACAACATTATTTCCATAAAAAAAGGTAACATTACTTGGTGGTGGAGTGAACTATCGAAGATGAGGCCACCTCCTCAAGCTAAGTTACACTTGTGGCTATATCTTTTGGACATGGTCTTGACCTGAGATCATTTACAAAAAATAGGAAAGGTGTGTCCTAGTATTTGTACCATGTGCAAAATTTATGAGGACACAAACGCCCACCTCATTTTATATTATACTTACTCCTGGCATGTATGGAAGGAAGTTGAATTATTATTGGGGCTTCTTAAATTATGGTGGGGTGTGACATTATAATTGTACTTTTAGACTTGGTTCACTAGGAAGGGGCTAAAGAGCATAAGAGTAGTCATATTTTTAGTCTTGTGGGGACTTTAGTATGTGAGGAATACTTCTCTATTTGAGGATAACTTTTTCCCTACTTCTCAAATCTTTGCATAGGTGGTTGCATTACTCCCATTTAATAAGGAAATTTCTAGTTGTTAGGATCCTCATGTACTTGGGGTGTTACAATTGAATAAAACAATTTTGTGGGTTCATTTTGATGGGGTATGTCAAGGATAGGAAAGGACTTGTGGTCTTGGTTTTATTTTACATCTTCTAGACTCCCAGTACTTTCAATTCAAAACGAACTTGGGTACTGAGACAAATAACTTGGATGAATTTAAGGCACTTTATTTTCTTCTAAAATATGCTTTAAACAAAGGTTCAATCAATGTGCAGGTGTTAGGGGACTCCCTTCTTATTTAAAATTGGATGATGTAAAAACTATAGATACAATGTATTGGTCTTCTCGATGTTGTTTACCATGCCAATAAAATTTCAAGAAGGTTTCATAACATATCTTTTACACATGTTTATCGAGAATATAACAAGGCTCTTGATAACTTATCAAAGGAGTGTGTGCACCTAGAGGAAAATCACTTTATCTTATTGGGACTTCAAGATAGACTACAGTATCTCTACAAATAGGCATTACTTCATAAATTTTTATATTTACTTATTATTGGAACAATTTGTTTTTTTTCAATTATCTCACTTACTGGTATATCTTATGGGCCTCTCAAAGAGTTCAGCTCTAACGGAAATTTTGTGGCAACCCTATTGAAGGGACATTTTGAAAGTGCCTAGTGCACATGATAAGTTGTAATTTGTCAATATATGGACCTTTTTTAATTATTATATGTATATTCCATTCTTCATAAATTATTAGGTACTATGAGATGGACGGTGAAGAACAATGTGGTTGTTTGCTTGTAATTCACTAGAAGAGATTTTTTTAACTGTGCTTGAAGCACCTGATGATTTTATTTTTCATTTTACTTGAATAGATACCATTTTTTCCTTGGAAAAAAAAGAGACACACCAATGTAGACATTGTCTAATGACACATCAATGATTATGATAACACAAAATAATGGAACATTCTCCAATGTGTTCATATAAGAAATACATCAAAGTGCTTTCTATGGGTGTAAACTATTATGATTTTTGTAAATTTTTCAATAAAAATAAATATTTCATAGCAAAATATAGTAAAGCATCAGTGTTCTTATAGGTTTACAATGCACAAAATAGAGTTTTTAAAATAAACCCATTTTTTCCAGATTTTAGTTATAATGACTTTCTAGATGCATGTTTATTTAACACACTAGTTTTTCATATATATGGGTGTACCAATGTGCTTTATATGATTTAAGCACACAACTTAAAAAACCTCTGTCCACCCACCTCTACTAGAAACCTCCACTAAACAAAAATATCACGTTTTGGGTGGGAGGCTTCATGAAAACCTTTGCAAGAAGGTGTTTTCCTTGTAGTGAACTAAAACGAATGACATCAACCACACCCTAAAAATACATTTCTATATATAGATCATAATAGATTTGATGAATAAACCAACATCATGTTGTTAATCCAAACAAAAAAGACATTAAAATCCAAGTACTAATGAGAACGTTTAACATATTGACCTACAAAATTGCACCCTAGACTCAACCTGGTGCTCTATGACATGGAATTTTGTTATTAGGATCTAAAAACATATAACATACCATCAAAATTGATGGATCTTGGCACTCTTAGCATTAAGGTTGGACTTTTCAATGGGTTCAAAATCAAGGAACTTGAAATCGAACCATCAACTCTATTTTTGGGCATATTTGTAGGTGCTACGAAAAGGATTTCCACATCGACATTTGAAGTCAGTTAGATAGACTTATTTCATGCAAGAGAAGAACTAATTAGGAAGGGGGGAATTAATAATAATAATAATAATTTATTGTTTATGCAACAACTAAATCAAATATGGATGTAATTACATTCAAATATGTCAACATCAATAGATAGTGAGCTTGGTACAGTTCAAAGGCATTTGAAGGAAAATTGAAAATATAATGACAAAGCAAAAACTATATTGCAAAACCAATGACACATAATGCCATATTTTTACATTTTTTTTATTAGTTTAATTCATTAAATACCCTAAATTCATCTCATACTAAGCCAAAAAATCACAATAAACACCTTGTTGATTGTAATGTCCCAGTTTCAAACCCTTGGAATGATGAGAAACTGAACTTAAATATGCTTAGAAGCTTGGCATAGATATTTTTTTAAGCTTCAATATACTATGAAGTAAACATGTCGTGGAGATGTCAATATTTGTGAACCTGGATATTTTGCAGTTAATAAAAGAACTGTACATAACTGAGCATGAGCACATAAAGGGGATATCATACCACAAGAGGGGAAAGGAAAGGATATCTAATGGAATGCTAAATATGCTTTTTCCACCTTATAATTACCCAAATTCTTCACTATTTTATGATTTTAGACCTGCTCTATGGTATAAACAGAGGTAAATAAAGTGGATTTAACTATATCCTAAATGTAGGCAATCACTTCCTATGTCCTACGAAATATGTCTCCCTGCATATTGAAACCAATAATAGTTGGCTTAGGAATCTCCTTGCCATATTTCATGCATGCAGACAAGGGGAAGTTTGAATTAGGGAGGAGAGCTACTTTTTGGATAAGTGTGAAGGAGGAAATTGAGATTTTAACCTTGAAAGAAGAAGTTATCATAGTAAGGAATATAACAATTATGAAAGGAACCTATTAGAAACTTGGAGATCCAAGAACCAAGAAAACAATTTCTAGCAGTGAATGGACAATGGTGTGAACCTTTCTATGTCGCATTGAACAACATTGGAGGGAGAGACTTCTCAGGGACTATTGGGTAGAAAAGGAAGAGTTTTTCCGTGTGTTGTGCGAGTAGGTATTGTGGATGACAAACAACTAGTCCAACATAAAATTTCAGTAGTAGTATACTTGGTAAATTTTGCTCCTTCTTTTAAATTGGAGAAATTGTCTTGATATTTAGATATATCCTTCTTTTCCTTGATGGTATCATAGCCTAGCTAGGGGGTGTCATATACAGTAGATTTCCCATAGTTGGTTAGAAATCACTTCGTCTCAGTCAGTTACTAGGAAATGAATCTTTTGAAGAGATAAGTGTCTCTTCCTTATTTTAATTTCTAGTTATGTGCATAATTGTTTTTGTTGCCTATGGTTGAATGCATCTAAATTTCATTGTGTTTATCTATTGGATCTTCATATTCTTCATATTTGTAGCTTTCTAGTGAGTTGGGTTTCATAAATTTATTTTATTATAGTTGCTTAATATGAATTTACAATCATAAAATAGTAATGCACACTCTATCCTGTTGAGAATGAGATATAATGGCTTCATCATATAAGAATGCAAGGTAGAAATCTTTTTACAATGCTTATATATTATATTGTTCTAAGACCACTCTCTCTTCTTAGTGGCGATTTTGAAGTCTTCATATGATTTTCCCACTCCCTACATATTTTTAGGGACCCTTCTCTATTATGGCCTTGCCCCTTCCCATAAGCTCCTTGTTAACCTTTTTTTTCACCCCCATTATTCCTAGACCCCTTAGTCCCTATTTTTTCATGTGAGAAAGGATATCTCCTAATTTGTTATCCTTTCTACCCTACGTATGTCTAGTAACCTATTATTGCAGGAGTTGGGAGGGTCGAGCTCAAAGGTCCCATTTGGATCATTTATCTCTTGCTCCACTTAGACATCTTCTCTTTATATGGATTTCAATCTCTCTTTTAGAATCCAAAAGTGTATGTTCATCATTTCATCTGAAGTCCTAAAGATTATAAAAATACATATCACAAAAGAATTTCCCATGTCAAGATATCTCTTAGGTTCCTATATGCATGTAACTTAACAAGATAACTTTATTGGTTGTGAACTGACGAATTTTGGTAAAGTCTACAACACAATGTTGTATTTGAGGAAAGTAGCACAGACCTTTGTATTGCGATAATAACAAACTAAGGCTGGAGTTCATGTTTATTTCCCCCACCTTCTCCTTGAATGATCTGAAATGGATCAATATATAATTTGCCACCTATTTGGAGCTTTCTGGTTTAGAAGATTAGATGAATTGGCTTGTAGGGCCCATTTAAGGGGCAAGTCTCACTTTCATATTTGGGATCAAAAAACCATCTGAAACATTTTGGGGCCATTTTGAGGTTTTAAACGCAAATTTTCACCCAAAAAACAACTTGGGGGTTTATTTTGCATTCTACACACTGATACAATTCCAATGGTACAAGAATCGCCTCAATAAGAGTCTATATGAGGAAGTTATGCCTTCCACAAGTTAACTTATCTAGTTGAACACCATAGTTCCGAGAGGATTCCTCATCAATTCTGATTTCTTGCACAAGTGGATATAGTCACGTGTGTACTTTCAAGAACATTCTAGAAGGTAAAAAACCCCAACCCTAAATGGGAATCGAGGCATGTACAAACCCTAAAATTAACCCTAAACAACTATTGGCCTATGTTAAATACCATATTGTTAGGAAAATAAGGGGTGCAATTCTTGTGTCATTCTTTTGATGTATTGTATCGTTCCATAGTTGAGAACCAACATTGGGGAGTGGATATTAGAGAAGAATAGTGGATATAGGAAATCCCGCAGTATCCATTCTAGTTGTGCAGTTATAGGTAACTCCATAAAGAGTACCATTTCCTATGTATTTGCAATTTGTCATAAAGATCAAGGCATAGTCCTCATGTGTGGTTGGGATTTTCCCCACAATGGGTTTTCCCAAGGTATATCTTGTGTTATTGTGTTGATTGTGTATTGATTTGCTCCAATTATTTTTCTTTTGGTTCCATTGTATTGATTATTTTATGGAATTAAATTAACACAATGAATTAAGTTGTAAGATTTGTTGCGACAAATTAATCTAGTTGAATATCCACCGTAGTTTACATATCATATTGGTATCAGAGCAGTTTTTCTTTTGGTTTTTGTGGATAATCACAGGATCCATTAGTTGCGTAAAAAAAGTGTTCAAACCCTCTCCATGGTGGACAAGTATGTTCAAGAAGTGGAAAACTATTATGAGAAATGATTTTCAACACTCGAAATATAAGTCGTTGATATCTCACGTAAGGTGCCAATCCTCATGGTATCTTTGGAGAGCAAGTTTAGAAATTTCGAGGATTTAACTCATATTTAGGATATCAATGAAAATGGAAGATAAAAGTGACCTGAAAAGGGAGATAGCAAAAGAGATCGAGTGAGAGAATCCAAATTCCAGTACAAATATTCCTACACAGTGTCTCTTTAAGATGGAAGCGAAAATCGACATCAAGCCATATCAAGGTGAGATCGATGCTCTAAAAATTAATCATTGGTTGCAGCAGTTGGAGTTTTATTTTAGAGTCCATCAAATATTCAATGATCAAAATATATAATTTCCTCGACTAAAGTTAGAGTCCCATGCATTAACTTGGTGGGAAATCCACATGAAATCACTTAGCTTGCAGGGTGATCCTCTAGTAACTAAGTGGGAGGAATTTAAAACCCTCATAAATTCCTAGTTCTACCATATTGGATATGTATAGGACTAGTGGATCCATTAGCATTACTTCAGGAAAAGGAAGGGGCAGAGTTTGAAAGAATACACAACTGAGTTTAGGAATGTGGCTATCATGTTGGTTATCACACCCACGGGCCCATAAGTACTTTGTAAGTATATGGGGGGGTTACATAGTAACATATGGAGGCAGGTGATGCTCTTTAATCATAGATCAATTGATGAATCCTATGTAAAATAATTGTACCTATAAAACGATAGTCGAAAGAAATGACAACTAAGTGGTTCAAAATAGAAAGAGAGTCAAGATGATACCAAGGAGGGGAAGAATAAGTGGAATGGAAAGGAGAAGAATACTACAACCATGGAACATCATTGCAAGGATCCGAAAAACCACTACAGCCATTGTAACATCGATGGTCACACTAAATAAAAGTGTTGACATCTACATACATATCTATGCCCCTAGAACCAAAAGAAGGATGCCAAAAAAAAAACCTTCTAGCTATGATTTCAAGCAAGGAATTAGAAATTAGCTCAGATGTGGATGAGAAGATTATAAGCACCAGAGTGTAAAAGGAGGTGAATATAAGTATCCTTCACCCTAAGGAAGATAAAGAGATGGTGAAACTCTTCCATTTAAATATCCAATTCAAGAAGACCAAGATCGATGCTCTATTCGATTATGGTTCATAAGAAAACCTCATAGCAAAGGATTTGGTACATAATATTGGATTGGAAGTACATGATCATCCCAGTCCCTGTGCATGGGATGGGATAATGAGGATGTAGAACTCAGAGTCACAAAACAATGCAAGATCAAGTTTTCCATAAGTACAAAGTATGTTGATGAAGTGGAGGTAGACATAATACCCATGGATGTTTTTGGTGTAGTTTTTGGAAGACCCTACATGTATATGAAGTATGTGATATTCATGAGGAGAGCCAACCAATAATGTTTGATCAAGGACTAAAAATCCTTCATCTTCAATGCACACAAAGGTAAATTAAATATCTCTTTGGTAAGTTCCAACCAAGTAAAAAATATGATTTGTTCAAGTAGCAAGTTTGTATTGATTTTCTTAAGACAAAATCAACAAGAAGGTGAATCATTAAAAGTGAAGGCATCTCTAGAGGGATGTACCAAATTGTAGGAACGCCAGTTGGAGAGCCCTTTGGAGGCATATAGAGAATTATTCTAGGATCCCAAAGGGATACCTCCTAAGATGGAGGTGGAGCACAAGATACAACTATTTTCGAGTTCTCCATTGTCTAACATTGGACTGTACAAACAGTTTATTGTTAAAGTTAAAGCATCATGAATCATTCTCCAAGCCAATATTATGCGTCAGGATTTGGCCTCATGTGTTATGGTAGTACCTTAGAGATCCTGAGTTGGACTCGGGAAACTTGGAGTAGAATCTTGAGTTAGACTAAAGAATGACTAAGCAGCCTTATATGAAAAGGCTAAGCCTCATGTGTTTAATAATGTACTTTGATTAGTCAAAGTGATGATGGTGTATAGTCTTGTTGGAAAAGACTAAAAACTTGTATTCCAAGTCATATACTCATGTGTTGAGTTGGTGCCTAATGTTTAGAGGTAATGCTTTGCATGTCGAAGAATGAAATATGTGTGATGTATTACTAACCATGGTCACTCGAGATGGGTGATATTTTAAGTCTCCTCTAGAGACTAGTCACATCTAGAGTGAATTACTTTAGCACGTGACCACTTGGAACAATAGTAAAACAATATGATCACATCATTGGACAAGTATCCTTAGTATAATTGATATGATCGATAAATTAAAGTTGGCACATGTGGAACATGTAGATATGATAAGAGATAAAGATAAATTTCATTGAGAATAGAGAGAATTTGACTTGCTCAATTCATGATGATAAAGACTTCAATTAATTAAGGGAACTTGAATTGTTAAACTCTAAGCGATATGAACGAGGAATAATTCAGATAATTAAGGACAAATCGAATTGATCACTTTAGTGATGCAATCAAGAAGATATTCAGTTAAAAGAATTAACTAAGTATTAATAAAGAAGATATAGTCAACTAACAGTGTTTTGCATGACAACACTTTAGTTAAACTAAAAGGGGACACTTGAGTTAAAAGATCAAACTTAAGTTATGACACTTGAGTTACGACACTTGCATGATGACACTTGAGTTAATATCCTAACTAAGTGGTATAGTATCCAGTTAGAAGGCGAGTTCATCCTGAAGTCAAGCACACAAAGATATTAATCCGTGATTAAGATGTAAATTTTCATTCAGGACTTTGATGAGATCAAAGTAAAGTGTGAGTTGAAGGATTTTTTTGTGCATGTGTGTAGAATTTGTGAATTGATTATATGCAGGGCATACAACTAGATTCTTCTATCAGTCTCTCTTCTTTCTTGCTCAGTGATAGCACCTGGGGTGCTTGGTACTTCTCTCTTATAAAATCACCATGGGTGCTTGATGTAAAGACACATTGAAAATACATTCTCTATTATCTATCATTATACTAAGGAATATTTGTTGGGGTTTTCTCCCTCGTTGTTTTGAGGGTTTCCCCAAGGTATATGTTGTGTTATGTTTAAATGCTTATGCGTGTGATTCTTATTTGATTTCAAGTACTTCATTATTTTTGCAATTAGATATAAATTTAAACAAAATTCAATGTGGTATCAGAGCTCGGGGTGTGAATGAGCTAGTTTTTGCAAGCAAGCTTGAGCATACGTTGATCATGAGTGGTAGAAATTGAGCACAGTACTTGAGGAATGATGACTTCAATATCAATAAGATAGGAAGACCAACTTGAAGGGAATTTGAAATTCAATGCTTAGAACACCATCATTCTGAACTTCCTTGAAGAGCATGACTATGATGGATACGTATACAATGTTTCTGATGATCCTACTACTAATGTTGGGTGCACTTATTTCAATAAGAATCAATCAAAAGCTAAGAGAATCATTTATGATTGGGTGAAAGAAAATTTGATGACGATAATTACTCCATTAAAGACTACAAAATAGTGCTTCGACACCTTGACCAATCTATATGAGAAGAAGGATCCCAATCATAAGAGATCATTGAAGAATAAGCTTCGTAATCTAAATTTGGAGAAGGATGAATCTGTGGATTCCTTCTTCACATAGATCTCTTAAGTAAGAGATCAACTCATGATCATTGGAGTAACTTTCGATGATGGTTATCTCATTTAGACTGATGTCTAGGGTCTCCCGTATTAATGGGATACAATCCAGGTTGTCATTATTGGTTGAGAGGTGCAACCAAAATTTGAGAGACAGTGGCATGATTGCCTCCAAGAAGAAGGGCAAATCCAAATCAATATTGCTTCCTCCAAAGAAGAGAACCTTACTCTTATGAAATAAATATTTCTCTCAAAATAAGTTTCCTCATCAAAAGGAAAATGAATACATCAATAATTTTGATAATTCCAAAGTCAAATACTTCAACTGCAATAAGAAGTGCCACTTTGCAAGAGACTTTCATGCAAAGCAAAGAGGAAATTTCAAGGGTAGATCTACCCTCTTATATTGCATAGAAGATAAACCTACAAGAAATAATTCATCCAGTGATCAGGAGACAAGGAAGGAATACTATCTTGTCTCAGCTCTATATAGATCCATTACCACTAAAGCTAAGACATGGTTGGTGGATAGTGTTGCATCCAAACACATGACTGGATATAGGAGCGATGTCACATATCTTAAGGAAAAGAAGTTATCATGGTAAGTGGAGCTTGGAGATAGTACCATCCATTCAATCCAAGGAGTTTGATCCACTTCGTTTTAGTTGGATGCAGGTGATATACTCTATGTTGAAGATATTTTGTATGTTCCTAGTTTGAAGAATAACCTCCTATATGTTTTGGTTCTAGAATATAAAGGTTTCAGAGTCATCTTTATGGAAAATTAAGCGCTCTTATGGCATAAGAATACATACTTCAGTTCTGTGGTTATGATTAGAGATAGAGAGGGAGGTCTCTATAAGGTTCCTGGAAATTTCATTAAATCCATGATCCATGACACAATCAATATTTGTGAACTGTGGCATAGGAGGCTTGGTCATATCCATTTCAAAGCGCTACCTATATTGAAGAAGAAGGTAAAAGGTATGCCTATATTTCAATCTAAACATGATAGTAATTTTTAGAGGTTGTGCTCTTGGGAATAACATCAATAAGAGTTTTCCAAGCAATACCAATAGATCCAAAGGGATCCTAGACTTGATCCATTCAGATTTATGTGGTCCTATGTAATCAGGATCATTCAGTGCCTACTTGTACTATGTGTTTTTCATAGATGACATCTCTTGCAAGTCATGGATCTATTTTATGAAGGAAAAGAGTGAAACTTTCAACAAGTTTCAAGAGTTCAAAGCACTAGTTAAGAATAAGACTCGAAAGAAAATTTGTGTTTTGAGTTCTAATAATGGAGGTGAGTTTGAGTCTCATGAATTTAATGAGTTCTACCATGATGAAAGGATAAGAAGACATCTAATTGTACCTTACAAAACCCAACAAAATGGAGTTTCCGAGAGAAAGAACAAAACAATATGTGAGGTTGCAAAAGCTATGATGTGTGATCAAGATCTACCTACCTCCTTATGGGATGAAGCCTCCAGCACTGTTGTTTATATTCAAAATAGAATCCCACGTGATGTTCTGGGAGAGAAGACTCCTAAAGAAGTTTTCATTAGTGAAAAAATAGATATTGTACAATTGAATTTTTTTGGTTGTCCTGTCAACATTCATGTACAAAAAGAGAAGAGAAGAAATATGGATCCATATGGAAAGAAAGGGACTCTTTTTTTATAGCGAATCCACCAAATCTTATAGAATATATGTACCAGGGAAAAGACACATTGAAGTCAATAGAGACGTGACATTTCATGAAGAGGTTTCCCTAAAGTGCTCTAAAGAACTTCAGTGTGATTCAGATATGGGGGAGCATGAAACTCCCATGATGGAGGATTCAGGTTCTAGTTCTCCTCTTTCAGATGTTGAGAAGGAAAATCCTAAAGAGTCCTTAAATTTGCTAGATCCTAAAGAACTAGTAGAGCTGGTAGAAATATCACTTGATGCACCTCCTTCTAAGAGGAAACCTACCTGGTGTCGAGACATTCTGCAAGATGAGGAAATGCATGGAGTACCTTCGAGCATAGCTAGAGAGAGAAAGAGACTTGAAATATATTCAGGATATGTGGTATATATGAGTCACATCAGTAATTCAAAACCTTCTACCTATGAGGAAGCTACCAAGCAGCAAGTATGGAAATATGTTTCTTTATAAAATTAAACATGCTGCTGATGACAATATTGAAAAGCATAAAGCTATATTTGTGGCTCATGGTTTCTCAGAGAAATAAGGCATAGATTATGTTGAGACATTCACTAATGTGGCTAGGTACACCACTATTCGAGCTATGATTTCCCTTTCTTCAGTGATAGGGTGGAAGATTCACTAGATCAATTTTGAGACTGCCTTTCTCAATGGTGAAATTGAGGAAGAAGTATGCATACAAAAACATGAGGGGTTTGTAGTTCATGGAAAGGAGTCCCATGTATATGCAAATTGAAGAAATCCTTGTATGGGATTAACTAAGCCCCAAGGGCTTGTTACTCTAGGATGTACAAACTATCTTCAGATCTTGGGTTTCTCTAAGCGCGAAGCTAACCCAAACGTGTACTTCAAGGTTGTGGAGAACCAACCTCTGATGTTGGTTCTCTATGTTGATGATTTTTTCCTTGCTGAAGAGGAAAAATAGATAGTTTGGTGCAAGAGGGATCTATCTATTTAGTTTGAAATGAAATACTTGGGTCTTATGAACTAGTTTCTTGGTCTTGAATTTTGGAAAAGGAAAGATTAAATTTTCCTTTCACAGGGGAAGTACACAATTGATGTGTTGCGCAGGTTTCGCATGATGGATTGTAAATGCATGTCTACACCAATGGTTTATAATATGAATAAACTACATGATTCATATTTCGGATAAGATCTAGTGGATCCTACTATGTATAGACAGCTCATTAGTTCCTTGATGTACTTGATACATTCTAGACTTGACATATGTTATGTTGTGAGTATCTTGGGTCAGTTCATGTTTGAGCCTAGACATAGAAATTGGGTTGTTGCTAAGCATGTGCTTACATACCTTCAAGGTACTACTTCCTATCAACTTGGCCCATGTCTCTAGTGGAGGAGTGATGCTACTTGGTTATGCTAAATCTGATTGGGGTGGTAGTATTGTGGACCGAAAGAGTACACCCAGATTTTGTTTTAGCTTAGGATCAACTATGATCTCTTGGTCTGGCGGGAAGAAAGGCTCTGTAGCTAAAGGTACTACATAAGCAAAGTGTATTGCAGATAGTACCTCCTTTCGAGAAGTTGTGTGGCTTAGCAAGATACTTGTGGGGTTGTTTGGTGAGAATATTGAGACTACTGTCATTTGCTCTGATAATCAGTGCTGCATTAAGCTCTCAGAAAACTCTGTGTTTCATGATAAGTCGAAACGCATTGATATGAAGTACCCCTAGATCAGAGACATAGTCCAGAGATGTGTTGTAAGACTTCAATACATTTCTACTAACAAGAATATTTCATATATGTTGGCTAAGTATCTATCATTGATGAAGTATAGGTACTTCCAAGACAAGCTTGGCATGACAGAGAATGCCTCCCTCATTGAGAGGGAGTGTTAAACTTATAACATCATGAGTCATTCGCCAAGACAATCTTGTGTTACACGATTGGACCGCATGTGTTGAGGGAGTGCCTTAGGGATCTTGAGTTGGACTCAAGAAACTTGGAGTAGATTCTTGAGTTGGACTCAATAATGACTAATCAACCTTATGTGTAAAGGCTAAGCCTCATGTGTTGAGGAATGTACTTCTCTATCTCAAAGTGATGATACTGTACAGCCTTGTTCGACAAGACTAAGGACTTGTGTGTAAATTTGGATCCTCATGTGTTGATGTTACACCAAAATATTGTCATTTTTCCTAAATCCCTAGAGTACATGTTCCAAAGAAATTTTTGTAGGTGTGTTTCCTTGTTAGAAGCTCATTTATAGGAGCATCGACGCACCTTGCTTATTGACAGAAGGTGTCAGCCTAGACTGACGTTGATTGATAGTCGACAAAAGGCTTCGATGCCACTCCTTGCCTTTATGCAAGGAGTGTCATCCATTCTTGACACCTCTTGCTAGTGTGCAAAGAGGTGTTTCAAGAGATTTCTTGAATAAATCCATCGTGAAGTCTTATCCCAATAGATTAGATTAGGTGGAAGTAGAGTCCTTAACCCCTAGGTATGATCCCTCAACTTCGTCCAAGTAATCCTCAACCTATTTGATCCCCTTTTGGCCTATAAATGTGTTCTTACCTTCATGGTTTATGGAGGACCACGAAATCACCATTATGTTGTTGAAATTGTTCTACGAGTGAGAGGCAAAGAGATTGGAGTTTGATGGTGAAAGACTTGTGGAGAGAATCCCAACATCAAGGAAACTTAGCTGAAATTCTTTCCTTATTCACATTAATACAAATATGTTTTTCCTTTCTCGTAAATAATGTGTAATGTTATTTATTACTTTTCTCCTTGATCATTAGCGTAGATATACAAATTATCTTGTTGCTTTTATTCTTGTTCTTGTCCTTTGTATATTTTGCGGGTATCTCTTATTCACGATTGCATCGCAAAAAGATTTGAGAAGGCAAGGATAACCTTCATAAAAAGGAATAAAAGCTTTATCTTCAAGTATTTTGATGACCTAGGGAAAGGTTGCATAGTTGTACTTGTTTTTTTCTAGATATAAATCATTTAAGATATGGAAACATTTTTTGTTTGCACTAACCGCATTTTTTCGGTAACAAAATTGGCGACTCCAGTGGGGAAGATCTATACATCTTATTCTTTGGTTTCGATTTGTGTTTTATAGAAAAATCTAAGTTTTTCTTTTTCTCTTTAAAGGGTGTGAAATTCACTTTATTTCAGTCCTATTTTGCCTCTCTAGGTTAGTATTTGATCTTAGAAGATTTCAAATTATTCAATGTTTGTTGAATTTAAGGGTGTTTATTACTTTTTGGATCTTTATCTGCACCGACGCACCTGCGTTGTTTTCATTCAGTGTTGTCCATCCTCAGACACTTTCTGATTTTGTTGCCATAGCATCGTCGACGCTTATTGACAGAAGACAAGTGGCCTCTCCGACGCCTTTTTGTAGTGCACAAGGAGCGTCAGCCAAGGGAGAACCCACTAGTATCAACCTGCAACCTACATCGACGTAGGTATTCAATGACCCTTTTGGATTGATTCTATACTATAGTTGGCGGTGTTTTTAGCTTGCATTTTAAGCGAAATGAAGTGCATTTAAAAAAAAAGCACCCTCATGGTCGGGGGCAATGAATCGTATATTTTGTAGTCTCTTTGAAATACATTCTCTTTGCATTCAAAGAAGAGTTTATTTTTCTTGCATTGAATTTTACATTTGTTTCTTTGCTTGAAACATCTTGCTCTTTTCTCTGGATTGTATTCATTGAAATTGGAAAAATTTTAATTCATTTTTGTTTGCATTTTTTTATTTTGTCTTTAGTTATCTTATCTTGGGATTGCTCTTTGTTTCCTTAGATCTCTATAGAAGAGGGAAATCAATCTTTCGTTTGGGTAATAGTTCGAAGAAAAAGTTTTGCTTTGATCTTATTTATTAAATTGAAAAATATTTGAAACTCAAAAAACAAATTGTTTTAGTTTACTTCAAAATTTTATTTTGTTAAATATTAGTTTTATATAAAAAGAAAGTAAAAAAATTCAAGTTTAATAATCTATAAAGAATCGTTGCTTTAGTTCTTTGATTGGAAACGTTACTTTGATATTTTTCTTCCTACCTTTAGAGATCTATTTTTCATTTTTGTTGGAAATATAGGAAACAAAATCCTAGTTTCAAGTTTGTGTGTATGTTATTCAATTTCTGCATTTTGGGAAAATAAATTCTTACTCTACTATAAATATAGGGCATATTTCGAATGAAAAAGTAAAGATTTGCATTTCATCTTTGCATAGTTTTTGTGTCAGGTATTTACATCTCATTTTCCACCTAACCTTAACAAGATAAAATCAAGTGTTAGTTAGGGTAAAACTTTTAGCAATATTGTGAGTTAGGTTTGATCCAACCAGCATCCGACAGGTTCGCCTTCGACAAGTTCACCTTGCCAGCCGACAGGTTTTCCTCGACATGTTTAGCCGGCAAGTTCGCAGCCAACAGCATATCAACATGCTCTGCGACAGTTGAACTTCTGACTGTTATAACTTATGTAACTGAATGTAGCGGCAGTCACCCAAACGTCTCAGCATCCTCTATATAAGCATGTACATTATGTAATATAGACACATTTCTGATCATCCTCTGATTCCTCCATCTTTCATGGAGCAGAAGTAATAAATTGGTTTGAATTCTTGCATATTTTCTGTGTATATATTTCTTGTTGACCTAGTGTGTTTTCGCTTTGTTCTTCATTTTTATATGCATCTGCCACAACAGAACTCGACTCATTCAGTCGACTGTTGTCCCCAGCGTGTACCTAGGCACAACCTGGATCATTGGTATTAGAGCAATATTTCATTCAGATCTTAAGTTACATAAGCACTTGCATCGAAGTTATTTAACTTAGATTTGTTCAAACATGCTCGAAAACTCAGCAAAACAAGCAGACACTTCCTTCGACTGCAGCAAAGATGGCCGAAGAAGCATATAATAGACATGCAACTGACGAGAAACGGAAACTCATAGAAAAAGCACTGGCTCCCCAGCGAATCGAAATGTTCACCCAATTCAGCGAGATTCTCCTGAGAGTCACTGTGAACTCTGGGGAATCCTCGACGTGATCTCACTCCGATAAAATCACCCCTTCAAAGTGCAAATGAATTTGGACATACCAAACCTTGAAGGAAATATTGACACGGAATTCATCAACAATTGGGCACAACAGTTGGAATATTACTACACAGTAAATAAACTCTCCAAAGCAATAAAAAACACCATTGCGTCCTTAAAGATGTCAACCTCTGTACACTGCTGGTGGGATAATCTATCGACAAAGATGGAAAAAGAAGAAGACCCCATAGACACATGGGAAAAATTTGTCGAATATGTCCAAAAGGATTTCTACCCGCCCAAGTATCTTGAATAGTTGTATAAGAAGTGGCAGCAACTAAGGAAGTGGAAAGACCAGTCTGTACAGAGTTACACTGATGAGTTCTACCGACTCATGGATAGACTTGGCATCCAAGAAGAAGAGAAATACGCCAGCGGTTTGTCCCCGTACATTCAGGAAGAAATGTAGTTTTTGACTGTCAGCACACTTGCGGATGCATTTCATTACACAAGCAAGCTTGAAGCTAAAAAAAGGAAAGATATGTTTCGCAAACAATCCAACAGGTCGAACATCCGACAAGAAGTCATCAGTTGACTCCGACAAGTTCAAGAATCCTTCTCAGCAGACTCCTCCAAATCCTGATCATCCAAAGAATAACTTTCAGAAAGACAAGAGGTATCACAGCTAACAGAACCCTACCGAGAAATGGTGTGATTATCATAATTCATCATGTCATGATACATCAAAATGCAAAACTCGGAAGACATTTTTGTCAAAATTGGCGACATTCGACTTGTTCGACAAAACCCTGTTAGAATCTTATCCAGATGCATCAACCCTCCTAGCTTCTATCTCGACCATTGCGACAGCGTCGACTATCGACAATGAGGGGGAACAAGAATGCCTATTCCATACACGAATATGGGTTCAAAACAATCCATTACATCTGATTGTGGATAATGGTAGCCAGAAGAACTTCGTTTCTGGATATCTTGTGAAGAAATTAGGTCTTGTCACCACTCCACATCCTCATCCTTACAATATCGGTTGGATGAAGGATGGGCAAGAACTAAGGATCACACGACAATGCTGACTTGCCTACTTCATTAAGCCTTTTGAATATGAAGTACTCTGTGATGTGGCCCTGCTATCCATAGTTGATGCCTTATTCGGTAAACCCTACCTATGGGATCGACAAGGTACATATCAGTCATGGCCTCATAAGGTGATTGTCAAAATCTGAAACCAATGGTATGGCATACCAGAGCGGCAACCCACATCAATGGTTGCTATGATATCTACCAAGAAAACAAAGAAGTTTATTAATCATGCTGAAAAGTTTGCATTAATCATGATCAAGCCTCAACATTCCAGGAAGACTGCAGCAACGAGTCGACTCACCGACCAACGCAGATCTCGACAACAACAATAGATCAACAGCATTCTTGAAGAATACCACAACATATTTCAAGCATCAGACGGAGTACCTATGCAGTCTCAGGTAAAACACTCCATTGAACTTGTTCCTGGTTTTTCATTACCTAACGCATCTATTTATAGAATATCCATTCTCGAAAATGAACATATTCGCAGATAGATCCAGGATTTGATCGACAAGGGTCATATCCGCCCCATCTCCTCTCCTTGTGCAAGCCTAGTTGTCTTAGCTCCAAAGAAAGAATGGACTTGGCACATGTGCATCGACTATCGAGATCTCAACAAAATTTCAGTGAAGAATAGATACCCTCTTCCACGGATTAATGAACTCATCAACAATCTGAAAGGTGCTAAGTTCTTTACGAAACTCGACCTCAAGTCGGGATACCACCAGATTCCAATCGAGTCCACCAATCTATGGAAAATGGCTTTCAAAACCAAGGAAGGATTGTTTGAATGGTTAGTCATGCCTTTCGTCTTAACCAATGCACCTGCAACCATCATGAGAAATATGGATGACCTTCTACGACCTTTCATTGGTAAATGTGTCATTGTCTATCTCAAAGATATCTTGATTTTCAGTCAATCATGGGAAGAACATGTCAAATAACTTTGGCAAGTTTTCGACACTCTCCAGCAACATCGACTATATTTGAACATGGAAAATGCTCATTTTCGATGACCAGCATCAAGTATTTGGGGTATGTAATTGACTCTGCAGGCATTCATGTCGACCCAGAAAAAATATAGATCCTCAAAGATTGGCCCATTCCTCAAAACATTCATGAACTAAGAAGTTTTCTCGATTTAGCAAATTTCTATCGATGATTCATACTTAGCTTCAGCCACATAGCATGTCCTTTGAATCATTTAATGAAAGGAAATGGGAAAAATGTCTTCAAATGGACACCCACACAACAACAAGCTTTTGAACAATTAAAAAACAAGCTTTGTACTACACCAGTACTTGTGTTACCTGATTTGCATCAGCCATTTGAGATTGAGATGAATGCATCGAACTATGCCCTTGGTGAATTGATCACTCAGTCAGGTCACCCAATCGCGTTTCATTCCAAGACTTTCAGCGACATAGTCAAAATGTACTTGACATATGAAACAGAATTGTACGCCATTGTGCAAGCTCTCAAGCAATGCAGAAACTACATTCTTGGCAGGGAAACGGTCATCCTCACTGACCATAAGCCTTTGTAGTTCACTTTGACTCAGTTGAAACTACAGACAACCCGACAACTCAAGTGGATTAATTACCTGCAACAATTCCAGCTGGTAATTAACTATCGAAAAGGAAAATCCAATGCCACATTCGATTGTCTCAGCAGACCACCCATTACTCTATTGTCTACAGTGATGAGTATGCAGGGTTATGACACCACTACTTGGCCGTAATTTTATTCGATAGACTGTGATTTTTCTACAATCTATTGACAGCTTCAGACCGACAGAAGCTCATTTGGGACACACACCACAGCAAGACTACGGGACATTTTGGAGTCGCAAAAACATTTGTTATCCTCCAAAAGTATTTCTACTATCCTTCACTTAACTCTGACGTCAACAAGTACATTCGATCGTGCATGGTTTGTGCCATTGCTAAACTGCCAAATCGACAACAAGGACTGTACACACCCCTTCCAGTTCCTATTCGACCATGGGAATCTATTTCGATGGACTACTTGATGGGATATACTACTACCAAACATCAGCATGACGCAATACTAGTAGTAGTCGACAGATTTTCCAATATGGCTACACTCATACCATGCAAGAAAACTACGACGGGATAGTAGACTGCTCAACTCTTCTTTGAACATGTGTGGAAACACTATGGCCTCCTGACGACCATTATTTCCAAAAGAGATGCTATATTTGTCAGCACCTTTTGGCAAACTCTCTCGCACCAACTCGACATGAGACATTCTTTATCGACATCCTTCCATCCGCAGACAGACAAACGAAAGTTGTAAATCGCTTAGTCATACAATTACTTCGCATGTATACCGACAAGCATCATCGCACATGGGATAACAGCCTTCCATACATACAACGCAGCTACATTTGTGCTCAACACAAGTCTACAGGAAAGATTTCATTTGAGATATGTTACGGATTTCAACCCTCAGTGCCTATTGACTTAATCAATTCCTCGACACAGTCGAACGACACCGACTTCAAAGGACAAGAAGTGGAGAAACCATTGAAGTTAATAGATCTAATCTACAACATCCAAAAACAAGCACAGGAAATGTTGCAATGAGCAAATGCAAAATCTAAGGCCCGACACGACAAGCATCATATTCCTCATTCATTCCAAATTGGGGATCAAGTTTGGTTACATCTAAAGAAGGAGCGCTTCACTGGTCTATACAGAAAGATGAAACCTTTTCAATATGGTCCATACAGTATCCTTAAACAGATTGGAGAAAACACTTTTCAACTCGACATTCCTACATGCCTTGGCCTACATCCAGTATTCAATGTAGATCTGCTTCACCCATACCATGCACCATTGTTGGAACAAAAAGACTTGCATACAAAAAAACCCGAAGACATCCATCCAGATGTTCAGGAACCTCTTCTTTGTGACACCATTGTGGGATGATGCATACGCCTTACAAGGATGAACTCCACTCCCTTGTTTCAAGTGGCTAAAGCTACACAACTCCCTGCACAAGGAAGATGGTACTCTATTAATGAAGTCGCTAAAAAGTTTCCTCGCCTAAAGGAATACACAATGGAGACCATTGTTTCTTAAGGAAGGAGGAATGATCCAACCAGTAGCCGACAGGTTCTCCTTCGATAGGTTCACCTTGCCAGCCGACAGTTTTTCCTTCTACATGTTCGCCTCGACATGTTCAACCGACAAGTTCGCAACCGACAACATATCAACATGCACTGCGAGGGTTGAACTTCTAACCGTTATAACATATGTCACTGAACATAGCAGGTAGTCACCCAAACATCTCAACATCCTCTATATAAGCATGTACATTATGTAATATAGACATATTTCTGATCATCCTCTGATTGCTTCATATTTCATGGAGCAAAAGTAATAAATTGGTTCGAATTATTGCATATTTTTTGTGTATATATTTCTTGTCGACCTAGTGTGTTTCCGCTTTGTTGTTCCTTTTTATATGCTTCTACCACAACAGAATTCGACTCATTCAGTCAACTATTGTCCCCAGCGTTCACCTGGGCATGACTTGGATCAAGGTTATATATGTGTTCTAACATCGTTAAGCGTTCATGAGGAATGTGTGGTTCTTCCACGTACTCGTTGGTATATTGAAATGTTGTTCAAGTACTTTTGTGGTATATAGAAATACTCTCTCACGTACTTGACGATATATCGGAAGGTCCCTTTTGAACGGTTGTGAATTCTACAACACTACTATAGATTTGAGCTCCCACGTACCTTAATGTGTATATCAAGAGAAACCATTATGATCCTAAGACCAACTTAGTAAACTATCGATTGTCTTGTTGGAACAATACACCAAGAACAACACTAGGGGAGCTACTATGCATGTATTGTCCAGGTATTCAGGTATACAGGAAAGGGTGTGATCCCGATCCTCATTGTTGCGTATCGCTGTTGGACCCTGCAGTATAATGTTACACCTAAAATTTGTCACTTTGCCTAATCCCCTAAATTTCATGGGCCAAAACCACTTTTGGAGGATTTTTTCCTAGCTAGATGCCCAATCCTAGCAACTCTGATGCACTTTGTCTCTTGACATAGAGCATCAGCCAAGGTTGACACCTTTTTCATGTTGACAGGAAGCATCGGTGACAGTTGTTGCAATAGGAAAAAAAACGTCGACCACTACTATCACCTATTGCTAGTAGGAAGAAAGCGTCAACAATCCCAAAAAGGAAAAAAATAGAACTTTCAAGAACCTTCTATAAGAAATTCCTCGTGGAGGCTTATCTTGATGAATTAATTTAGGTGGCATTCATACCACTAACCTCTAGGGATGACCCCTCACCCTCCTCCCAAAGAATCTCAACCCATTTGATCCCCTTTGGCCTATATAAGCAACCTCTCCCTCATGGATGAGAGAGGACAAAAGAAAGGACCTTTATGCTGGTGGACTCATTCTAAATGTGAGAGGAAAAGAGCATGGTATTGTGAGTGAGAGATTGTAAATCTTGTGATTGTGAGTCAAGATCTTGTGAGAAAAAGGCTTCAACATTAAGGCTTTGGTTGTAGTTTTCTTCTTTATTTCGATTAATGCAAATATGCTTTCCTTTCCCATAAGTAATTTATGATTAATGTAAGTTATTTATTGCTTTTCTTCTTGATCATTAGCATATATTGTTAAGTTATCTTATTGCTTTCACTCTCGTCTATTTTCCTTTACATTCTTTTGTAGGTACATCTGATCGTAAGAGGATCCAAAAGGCAAGGATTATCTCCATTGTGAGGTAAGAAAGATTGCAATCGAGTGATATAACTATATAGGGAAAGGTTACATTGATGTGAGTGTATTGTTATATATCTTCCCCATATACACTAGGGAAACAATCTTTGTCCGCATTGATTGAAAATTTCTGATAACAAAATTGGTGACTCCACTGGGGAATCAATTAGATATGTGAATTTTTTATTTGCTTTTTATTACAAACTCTCAAAAAAATCCTTTCTCTCATTTAATAATTTGAGGTGTGAAATTCATCTTATTTCAATCCCAATCTACCTCTTCAGGTTAGTGTCCACCCTGAACAAATTCCAATTTGTTCAGAAATTGCTTATTTTAAAGGTGTTTATTCTTTTTTATTCTCTAGATCCGTCGACACACCCGGTTCTTTCTGATAGAGCGTCGACCCCTCTCTGACACTTTCTATGTGTTTTGACATATTGTCACCGACACCTCTTCCCCAGAGACAGAAAGTGTTGCTGACGCCTTTCTACATTGAACAAAGTGCATAAGCCTCTTGGGGATGTCATGGTTAAGACCTACAACTTCCACCAAGGTAGGTACTTCACAAATCTTAAAGGCTCTTTCTGAAGAAAAAAAATTGATTTTTGATATAGTTTTGTGAGTCTACTGCTTTTGTTGTTGTCATATATGTCAATGTGTGTTTAGTCTGAGTACATTTCGAGTTAGATCTTGAAAATTTGTCTTAGTAAAGCCATCAGAATTTAGTGTTTGTGTGTTTTTGAAGTTTAGTCTTGGGTTTCATCGTTTGCATTCAGATCTTTAATAAGTCTTTCAAATCCATAAAAAGAGAATTTTTTAGTTTTCTTATGCTTTTGTATAGAAAATGTACTTGTTCTTTGCATTTCTATTTCGAAAATATATCAGAAAACGAAAAAGAAAAGTCAGATATTTTACTTTCAGTTTTGATTAGGTATTTGAATCTGATTGATAAAGTAGATTGATAGGTGTTTTTCTTTTTTCAACTTTGATTTTGGAGATCATAGAATTTAAAGCATTAAGTGAACTTCTTCTTTTTATGTTGTTAGAGATCTCATTTAGTTAAGCATTATAAGGTTTTGTGTGTTTGGAAATTTTTGCAGCTTGAAGGATGAATTGTCAAAGTTGCATGGTGTTTTCATTGATTGCTTGAAAGGAAATGTATCTTCTTTACTCTAGATAGAATTCATCAAAAAGAGAATTGCATTTCATTTAGAACATTAGTCTTATAGTAATTACACACTCCATAAAAGTTCATTAACCGTCAAAAGATAAAATTGAATGGTACCTTAGGTTAAAATCCTTAGAAATTTGAGAGATAAGTTTAAAGGCATGTTCCACCGTCTCTAAACATAATAGTTGTCATTTCTTTCCTGCGCTGCATCCTAGGGATTGTGTGGTTCTTCCACGTACTAATTGGTATATCGAACAACTCTTCACATATCCTTGAGGTATATCGAAAGGTTCTTTATGTACTCGATGGTATATCATAAGGCCCCTTTCGAACGGTTGTGTATTAGACAGAACTAACACATATTTGAGCTCCCACGTAACTTGAGTATATTGGGATACCCTTCTAGGAACCTATACCAACTGAGAAAATCCTTTTGGTCGTCTTGTTGGAGCAATACACCGAGAACAACACTCGGGGAGCTACTATGCACATACCATCCAGGTAGTGAGGTATTCTGGAAACTGTATGGTCCCAGTCCTCCTTGTCATGTTTTAATATTGGACCATGCAGTATCTTGTGAATTGCGACAACTTGACACTCCTACTGAGGATATAGCTTTTCAACCCCTCTTATCACCTAAGCTTGCTTGTAGGCTTAGCTTGTGTAGGACTTTTGTGTGTGATATTTTAGATTAGAATACCCTTAGGGTGAAGTTTTAAGTCCACATTCTAGTTGATCCACCTGTGAGGAGATCTCACATGCTGCAGGGTTTTCCACCTGAACATCCTTCCACTCGGGAAGGAAGACAAGGGTGAACCATGGACCAACCTGTTACGATTGATCCACATGTACAGGGTATTTTGGTTATTGAATCTGGGGAAGAGTATTCTTCTTTTGAAAATCCATCTACCCCTACTCTGTTAGTGGTTCAACATCCTTCTTCACATGACTCGACCTTTCACTTTCAAATAGAAGGGTATTCTAGTTCACAAGATTGGGTATTTACACAACCTTCAGATGACCCCATAGCACTAGAATTTGGTCTAACTGCTCCATTTTAGGATACATCTTTAGGACAAATTATTTTTAAATATGGCACTACTACCTTTTCATATGTCACACCCCCTGGGATATAAGATTTACCATGAATGATGAAATTCTTGAGCCATTTCATAAATCTTTGGGTCACTTGCGTATATTGAGGGAGAACATTGGAATACGAAGTTTATCTCCCTTACCTATTCGTTCGAAAATAGACAATCCTGAATACCATGCTCCTCTTCGATCTCATGTTGCTACTATTTCAAGAATACCAATTCAAAGTGTGGTTTCTTATGATCCAAGTCAACCTTATATCCCATCCCTATCCCTTAAAAATATCCCACTTATTTTGAGTTCTCCTGTAAATTCTACGGCCAGGGGGGGACCCCTAGCCCATGTTGTTTCAACGACCGAGAGAACTGCTTCGAATTTTGGACAAAATGTCACTTTAGGGAATTCAATAGTTAGTGGACATTCCATGACTGGAAATGTGGTTATTCCTTCTCCCGTCATAGGACAACCATCATGGGTATTGTTACCACCTAAGTTGTACTTAGTGGTTTTTTATCAAGCGAGCCTGGTGAACCGGACAAGGATAGCTTGTTCGGACTTCAGAAGACCTTTGGAAGTACTTATGGGAAGTGCTTGTTGTACTATATCACATGTCCATACCCCATGGGGGAATTGTAATAAATGTTCTAGCATGATAGTGTCTGTAAAAGACTCAGTCTCTTAGACTTTATTTGTCAATCCAATTAGCCCAAGGTGTTTTTTTCCCTTGGTTATTATTGGTTGTTGAATAAACGACTGATAATTTCTGAGTTTTTCACTCCATACCTCCAAAGTTGGGGTGGTCGGCTTGGCATTTAGGCCTATTGAGGTTATTAGAGTCTATGTGTCAATGTATAAACATGCTAGACATCATGGTCAAGTCATATGAACATGTCTAAGTCCCCCTAGGTTTTTTCAACTTTTTCAATTTTTTAGTTTTTTCAGTGTTTTTTATTAAAATTTAATTTTTCCAAAACTTAGGCTATTTTTTAATAGTTTAATTGGAAAATTTGATTTTGCAATAAAAGTGGGCCAAATAATCAGTTTCAGCCATGTAGGTGCTCATTTTCAAGCTAAGAGAACCATGTAAACCCATGGACCCACTATTTCCTAGTTTTGAGTGATTTTCCATCACTCAGGTCAGAAAGCCCCAAAAATCAATTATTGATTATTTTAATTAATAAATTGATGAATAATGGAGCAAATCCAAAATCATAAATCAGTGGATTCTTAGTCGATTTGATTGAAATCAGTCAGATCTGAAGCAGATTGACTGGATATGACAAATCCTCGACTGAACGAGGTGGTCAAATCAGATCCAGACTTGATCTTCAGCAATCTTTATGGGGAATTGTGCCCTCTCTCTCTCCTCCACATGTGTGGACTCTCCTGGATGCTCTGTGGACTGATGTGTCAGTTTATGGGTTGATGTGTCAGCTCAATCAGGCCCCCGATTGACAAGTAGGCTCAGTTCAGCTTCAGATCTGCATTGATTGACTCTTCATCAGCTGATTTGATCTGATTCCTTGGGAATTGCGCCCCCCCTGGGCTGGATCTCCTAGTTTTTTGTATATATCCAAGCACAATAGCCTCTTCCAAGTGAGTTAGAACTGGGATTGAGGTGATGCTGCTATTGTACTGTTGTTATTGTTCATTTGAAATAAATAGAAGCTTTGGAGGCAAGACGGTGTTGTGCCATTGTATGTGTGGATGATCATTGCCATTTTTTTTACTGAGGTAACCTATATCTGTGTTCATAATTTGCTAATTGCTTGTGGATTCGTTGCTAAGATTGATAATAAGCTTATTATAATCTTGATAGGAAAGGTGATTTTCAATAATTTTTTTGGCCATCTCTTTCCTTTGATGCATGTTTAGAGATCTAGATTCAGCATGTTCTATAAGCTTATATGCATGTTATTCTGAATCTCTGTGTATGTACTAATCGGATCTCACAAGTTTTTCGACAAGTTTTTTTTATTTCAGCTGAGTTGCAGGTTCCTAGATTGGAGAGGATGTTGATCTAGTTTGCTTCTTCACTCTCTCCAAAACCTTCCAAAGGCATAGTCCCTCGACATTCCACCTGAAAGCTCCACTGTGGATCTTCAAGGCTACCAGCATTTCTCTCCTCCTCTTTCTCCCTCAAAATCAACTCTTTTACCCGGTTACTTTGTTCATAGCTTTGATATTGTTTAGATCTATCATCTTAAAAGTAAAATTAACATAGATATATATTCTCAAATCCCATATTCTAGATCTTGCTCTTAAAAGGTTTCATAAGCATTCTAGATCTAGCTTTAGGGAAATCGTCCTTTTTGCATGGAATTTTAAAGAAAATTTGTAGCTTGCATGCATTAGATTTCTGTTTGCTGTTATAAAATATAAATATAGTGATCAGTGCACATCATATTGGCTGCCTAAAAGGCAAGCCAAGATCCCAATGAAAACTTGCTTTCCTTGGTTCCTTTTTTACCCTTTTTAACTAGTTTTTACTTAGCATTTTTTGGTTAAAAGTAATCTAAACCAAAGGTATTTTCAGAGTGATTTTGGGCATCTTTTAGTCTAATAATATTTCTGTTTTTTAGCAGCCATAACAGAAAAAAGGAGGAGATTCTGCTCGAAAGTGACTTGTGGGCCTCTGAATCCCCCAGGGGTCTCCCTTTTTTACTGAAATCTTTAATTTTCGTACTTTGTAAGATCTTGATTTCATTCTCTATAAGAATCAAGAGGAATCATATCATTTTTCTGATATTGTAACCGCTGGTAATAAAAATAATTTTTGAATAGGCTCTTTCGAGCCCATTCCCCATCCCCCCTGGGGGGATTCGCGTCCGTGTCATTTTTTGCTTTTCATTAATCTTTTTCAATCTAGCATAGTATTAATCTGCAGGGTAGTATACTTTGATATAAAATAAATTCCATATTCCATTTCTATTGTTTTCAAAGTAACTTTAATACTTACCCCACGAGCCTCCTTTTGAGCCGAAAGGTGAAGAAAGGTTCATGGTAGTCTAATTAGAAAATTGTGGTTTGATCATATTTTTACATTTCATTTGATATTATCATTTGTTTTAGTAACCATAATAAAATCAACCCCTCCTTGATTCCCCGATTGAGGTCCACTTGGACCGAAAGAGGTTCCTGGAGGGTTTTCATTTTAACAAGAACATCCATCTCAAAATTTACTAAAATTGACAAGACTCCGGTGTGTATGCTCTGCACTTGGCTGCGGTTCGTCAGATCAGTCAAGTTGTATCAAAAGCATTTGAGTGACTAGTATAATTAGGATTCACTTTCCCAAATTGACAAACCATCAGGTGAAAATCCAACACCTAGATCAAACCATTACGGTGGCAAAATACCCAAATGAAGCGGGAACTTCTGAAAAGTGACCTCGGGGCACCGATCTCTGTCACACCCTAACGGGTGTGTTATGAACAATAGCCCTAGAGACTCCATTCATCCCACATATTCCTTGCGGGTATCCGTCAAGTTTTAGTTTTGGACATACTCCAAGTACTCTCGGGTATATCTGGAGTCCACTCCTTCGCCTAATTTTAATCAACTCATATTTTCACATTAACTTAAAACGTACCAAGAGGCAATTGCAAAACATTCACTCCAAGCACATGCAAGTATATTGATTTCTTTTTGACTCCATTTTTAAGGCACTGGTTATTTTCTTGCTATATATTTATATTGTGTCTCAGCATTGTGCTTTCGTGCGCTCATTTTTGTATCTTGTCATCTATGGTTGTTTATGGTTAAATTTCAAACTCCTAAGTAACTCATTCAGTTCAACATCACCTTACTAAATAATTTAGCCTTAGTAACTTAATAGGGTCTACCCCCCTTGGCTTCGTTAGGAGTTGAGCCTAAACGGAGGAGTCATGAACAAGGTGACAGCCTTGACTCAAGACTTGCCCCCAAGGACACACCGAGTGGCTTGAAGATTTCTGCCACGTGACCCAGGTGTGTGTAAGGCGGCAACAGGTACCACCTGTGTCTAGTCAACCTGCATGGGGTTATACTTATCCAAGAAATCAACCTACCATAGTAAATCAAAATTATCAACCAATTTCCTCAGGAAATGTTTATCCCAAGATCTCTTCCCCTGGAAATATGAACACCCCAAGTGGGAACCCTAATCGGATGAATTTACCTACACCTTGCAGATCGCTTGTTGGGACACCTAGTGGACCATCTAGAGGTCCACCACCTGGAGGTACACCACCAGGCGGTCGACCACCTAGAGGTCCACCACCTTGAGGTCCACCATATGGAGATCCACCCCCTAGAGGACCACCGAGAGTATCATATGGAAACAAACCACCACAGAACCAACTTGTTATAGGAGGATCATCATCACCTATTTATCAATCGGCTTATGGTCCTACGGGTACACAGATGCCTTATCAATACTACCAGTAACCTCAACCAAATCAACAATTTCCATTTCTGGATACACATGATTTGCTAGATTTGTCACAATTGATTAACGACCATATTCACCATGATCCTTCATGTCCAGCCATTCCTATAAAGTTACCTTCGAATATACCAAAATTTGGTGGTAAACCTGATGAATATCCTTAAAACCAGGTGATGACTTATCATCTCTGGTGCTCATCTAATTCTCTTAAGGATGGTTCTATTTGTTTCATACTTTTCCGAAAATATCACCTAAACTGTCGCTAAATGGTATATAGAATTATCTCAGCATTCCTTTTGGGATTTCAACACTCTAACAGTGGCCTTTTTTATGCATTTTCAGTTACTGATTAGATATGAAACGGGTACAGACCTTTTGAAATCACTTCACCAAACCAATTCCATCCATATATCATATCATATACATGAGTGGAGACGGTGACATAGGTTGATTAAGGCCCCCATTACCGATCAATTACTTGTTGATTGGTTTACTAAGCCATTACTTCCACCCATTTCCATAGATGTTGTCATGGGAGGTGTTGTTACCGAAGAGCAAGCCATTAGCCATGCTCAGTACATAGAATTGGTTTATTCCCACTCTAGCAGTTTGTGTGATTTGATTATGAATGATCCTCTTCCTACTTCAGAACCTTCAAGGCCTTCGATGGAAACACCTGTCAATGGCATACTTGGTTTTTTTCCAAATACAATTTGTGGCTAAATCCATGAAAATACAAAACCAAACTACTTCACCTGCTAATGAGATTGTTTCCAATCCCAAGACTACTTATGCTCCTATTGTTTCCACCGAAGCTAATGCGGTTCAATCCTCAGAATCTTAGGGAACAAAGAAGAAAGGAAAAAATAAATCCAAGAAATATATGAATCAACAGGAAGATTATAAAACACAAATTGTGGATATTAAATCAAAAAATAAGAGAAAGGTTAAATTTCCCTACCTAATATGTGGAGGTGATCATTTCACCAAATAATTTCCTTGTCGTGAAGAGGTTAGCAAATTTTGAAAAAAACACCTCCACCCCGATAGTTTTGATTGATCCTTTCCGTACCCAACAACAATTAATTAACCATCAATCCTTACACGGGTCTTCCTCATCTTCCATTGATGAACTTAAAATGATGTCAATTGAATCGGTTTATATTACAACTAGATCTTAGAGCTATGACCCTCCTCTAGAGAAAAAGGGTGTTAACTCTCCAGTTGATAAAACTACAACTTCCATACCTCCTCCTACCAACGGTATTCAAATTGAAAAAAAAATATTGGCACAATACTCTAGCCACCCAAGAGTACTATTTTTAAGCCAATATTTGTAATGTCCCTTTTTTGGAATTTAATTAAAATGCCCAATTTTCCAATTTTTTCACAATTTTGGCTCTTGACTAGTTTTGATGTCTAGACCTCCAAATTGACCCAAATGCTTCCAAATTTTATCTGAAGGTACATGAATAATAATATAAATTAAATATAATTCTCATTTATGTTTTGTGACCTCCCAATTACTTCTGCAAACTTGTTTAATGTTCTGTTCAAAGTACGAGTCTTTACTAGCAAATTGGGGCTCCAATTCCCCCTGGGTAATTGCCGAAAATGAATTCCCAAATGATCCCAAAGTCACTTGAATTTCTGAACAGAGGCTGGTTATGTGTAAGGTACATTTTCAAAGTCTCATATGCATCATGGTTCAGTTTATATAGTCTGTTAAGACTCTTTCCAAAACAACTCCCAAGTCACAATTTCGACCCTTGGGGAAAATGCACCAAATCTTCTCCCAATGCAATAAAAATGAGTAAAATGGATTCCAATGCTTAATTACTGAACATGAGACTTGAAATACACATTAATTATAGTCCATCCATCATACATTTATCAGATATACATTCCTCCATTCGAAATAATAAGCATTACCATGGCATATATCAAAATGGAGTGGAAATGGTCATTATTTGCTCATTAAAAGTCATTTTGACATACAACTCCTGGGAATTTCGACTTGAAACTTTATGAGAATGAATAAAAGAGAATATTTAACTTATTCCAATCATAAATGGACAATGAAATTCTATCCCAATTCGAAATCATCAGCATTACAATGGTTCACAACAAGATAGTGGGGAAATGACACTATTTCTTCATTGTTCAACATTTTTACATGAATTATTTCAGGTATTTAGACCTGAGAGTATTATAAACATTAAATACAGAGCATATACATCATAACATAATATAATTATCATTATAATCTTCCCCAAAGAGATCAATAGCTCACCCAAAGCGCAATCCCTCCATTGGCATGAATATGGTGTGAAAACTGGAAATAGTTGAGAGAGAGTGCTGCAATAGAAGAATCCACATTATTTACTGTAGCTTACACCTAAAAATAAGACTCCATTAAAGCTCCATGAAATACCTGAGTGGCCTTTCCAAACACCAACTAGGATGAGAATCTTTCACCCTCGAAATTGGCTTAAGCAAGAAAACTAGTCATCCACTAGCTCTCACAATTCACAAATGAGAAAAAGCTTCTTATTATGGATGATCCTTGTATTTTATAAACATTATTGGTATTCTAATGTTCCAAATCCATCCATAAACCAAATCCAAGTCGAATTGGTGTGGCTTCTCATGCTATGCCATGTGGCCTCTCTCTTCACCTTCCCTCTTCTCCCAAATTTGAGTAGGAGCCTCTTGGCCTTCTCCAACTCCCAATTTCTACCTCCAAGATGCTCTATTCAAGACTGACATGTAAGTATGTCAATATTTCAGCCTTCAGATCTGACTTGGGTCATAACTGTCATATAATCTCCATCATTGGCGTCATAACTGTCCTAAATGTAAGGGGAATCTAGCCAAGTGTCCATGAAACTCCCATTTGGCTCTTCCTCTCCCATGTAAGTTACAATTCATCCCAAATTCAACCTATGAAGTATATGGACAATTATATTAACATTATAATCCATACAAAAACATTATACTTCCCATATATTCAAATTTGAAAGAGAAAGATACCATTTAACATAGGAATTCTAGCTAGTGTGGGCCCCATAGTCTCCATGTGTCTTCATGCTCTATTGCCACTTCCAATTTATCTTGGATTTATTTAATAATATCAATTATTAAATATTTATCCCCTTATAATTTCTAAACATCATTTATTATCCCCCTTATTCCAATTCTCAAAGCTTCCACCCCCAACCTAGGAAACTAGTGATTTTCCTCCTTGGCAATTATTTGACTTTTAGCGTCCATTTGACAACTTTCATGAATATGGAAAATGTGATTTGGCCATTGTGACCCAATACCAAATTTGAGACATTACAAATCCTCCCTTCCCAATATTGCTTGTCCTCAAGAAATTTCAAACATGGCTGTTGAAGAACCTGCTTTCTGTATGATTCTTTGAAGTTGCCACTAAGCTTCTCACTTTGAGTGTTTGAGATTCCATGAAGATTTCAGAGAGGAACCACCATGCTTGTTGCTGCACTACTCTGATTAACATCACCTTATTAAGTTGGGAATCCATCTCCCACACTGCTTGTTTCCCATAGAATTTGAAATCAATCGAACTAAAAACTATACCAGGGTCCCATTGCTTGCATTGCACTCCAATAATTAAGAGTGCTCTCCAAGCCATACCATTTGAAAAGAGAATTCCTGGATCCCATTTTCTTGTATGCATTCTTCCAAACATCATGATTGCATAATATATATCATCAAAGTATATAAAAACATAATAAGAATGTGCATATTTATAAGTCAAATCGTTAGTGACTCCTAGTTAGGTGTTACTAGAATAGGAAAGACATCATGTTGGTTGGATATAAGAAGTCGGCTGAGAAAGCGACAAGTAATGAGTCTATAATGAGTCTATAATGAGTCTGTAATGATTCTATAAAAGAAGGAACCCAAGTTGTATGCAGGTTATCTTATGGACTATTGGGTTCACTACTATTAGCTTCTTATTTATTGGCTTTGTATTTTGTCTGTTAGTATTGCTGAGTGCATATGAGCTGAAGAATCTGCAACTGAGTGCGCAAAAGAGTAGGAGAGGTTGAGACGATCCAGGGTACGTGCAGATCATAGTAAAGCTAAGTAGAAAGAGAGCATGAGAAGAAGTAAGAGTCTATAAATATAGAGAAGAAGATCTAGAACAGATTCTATAGCTTAGTGCACAAACAAAAGGTGCATATATTTCCTCGTGCTAGATGAAAAGCACCTTTGTAATTTTTGCTCGAATGGGTTTCCACGTTACATTCTGTGTATATGTGTGAATGTTGAATGTGTTTGAGTTATCTGTATGAATGTTGCATTGAATGGATGATTGTAGATTTGCTTACAAATGGTTAGACATATATCACTCACATTCTATCAGTTGAATACGATTATGTTTCACAAAGATTGTTGATATAATAAGTTGCATAAGAGACGTTGGGTCACGATCTTACTGTTCACAGTAAGCATAAATAATCCACCCACAGAAATCGTTGAGAAGCTTGGTAAGGAACCAAGGTACCAAAAATCCCTCACTCGACTATGGAAACGTGGTTCTGGCAGTGACCCATCAAGAGAGATATCTTGAGTGAGACTACATCTGTGTCGCAGGTGTTGCCGACTGGGCTATGCTCTGTCAAGCCTATATCTTGGGATTTGTTGCATTAAGCAGAAGGGACTGAACCTGGGTCATGATCCTTGGAAGAGGGAGAAAATCCAATAACGAGTAATCAAGTGGTTTCTACCATGTTCGACATCAAGACATGTATTCACATGGATAGAATCATACTATTTGGGATTGGGATGAAGACGATTGGTATTTAGGCATTTGCTTTAATAATGGCCTATCCCCAGGTTTTCGTGGAGTATTTTTGAGTCATTGCATGGATCCACAATGTATGTCCAGTGGCTATTCTCAAGTTTGAGTCAAGATGACATACATCTATAATGTATATTCAATAGTTATGTCCCAATTTGAGTCTTGTGTATCATGGATCTACAGTGTATTATTGGTAGCCATGACTTGATCATTCTACATGGATGTGTGGTGTATTGGTCAGCATCCATGATTTGAGTCAGACAATTTATAATCTGGTACTATGTCAAGACTTCACTCCCACTCTTTTTCCTATGATTATGAATCACATCTAGTAAAGTATTTAACCTATCACGTCCCTTTAGCTTCATACTTTGGGGGGCATTCTGTTACACCTAAAAACTGTCACTTTGCCTAATATTAGGAATTACGAGCAATAAAATATAACAATATGTGAGAAATAAACATAAGAAAAATCAACATTGAAGATAGGCACATAATGTTTACATGGAAAACCAAAAACCGATAAAACCCACCATAATAGATCTATTATCTCCCTTGACTTAAACTGACCAAGCCGAGCCAAGTGAGCTAGCCACCACTCACCTCTAGGCCACTTTACAATGGAGCCTCCTCAAGCTTTATAAAGACTTTCTTACATGAAATACCATGGGATACCAAATACCATGGAAAAATACCATGGGATATAATAAACCGTGTACTGAAACCATGTGTTATACCTCAATCACCTTTGACTCATTCATGAATCAAGGTTAACCCTAACAATGCCCCCTTTAAGCTTGACTTGGGGATCTCGCATACACACCCCTATCACCTAGGTATATTTCCTTAATTTACCATTGAGTTACCAGGGGTATGCATGCCTTACCAGGTCTTACAACCATATTCCCATTTACATGCAAACTGCTTCATTAATTTTTTTCATGTGACTTCATTATAACTACACCATCACCATCTGCTGCTACATCCTCTCACTTTTCCATGCTCACTCATTTTCTTCCATGCTCCTTTTGTATCTCCATCCAACCTTGTAATTGATGTCCATATAAAAAGGATCCATCTATCGAATTACATGGGTCCTCAGTTGTTGTAACTGCCAGTTCTCTAGGAATTCTCTTCACATACATGGCTCATCAATCTTGGTTCCAAAACTGAGATCAAACCATCTCATATTGCCCCTTTAATAAAAGACTCAACAACCTCTCTAATTCCACATCAAGCTAGGCTACGAGTACACCTGACACTCTCATACCTAACAAGTGGTTCATTCCACACTTGATGCAACATCCCCTCTCTGTGCATAAGAGGGATACCTTATGCTTCTAGCACATGAGGAAATTACATTCTAACCAGGAACCCAAAAATATTGATAGCGTTTCGAGTACCATCGAACATGCACCCCACAATTAATTCAAAAAACTAGGTACAACACAACGCCTACAACTATATGCCAAACCATGGATCTTATACCACTTATTAGGAATTACGAGTAATAAAATATAACAATATGTGAGAAATAAACATAATAAAAATCAACAATTGAAGATAGGAACACAATGTTTACATGAAAAACCCAAAACCGATCAAAACCACCGTAATAGATCTATTATCTCCCTTGACTTAAACCAACCAAGTCGATCCAAGAGAGATAGCCACCACTCACCTCTGGTCCACTTTACAATGGGTCCTCCTCAAGCTTTATAAATACTTCCTTACATGCAAAACCATGGGATACCAAATACCATGGAAAAATACCATGGGATATAATAAACCATGTTCTGAAACCATGTGCTACACCTCAATCACCTTGTTGAAATATTGTAACTTCAAAGGATATTCTAAATGTATTTTACTGATGTAACCCAACGGAGATGTTATTATTCCTTTGGTTGGGTGTTACTATTGTATTTGGTCATCACAGAGTCATGATTTAAATCCTCCATTGTAAGTCGGGTGAGTAGTACCCTAATGAATAATATAATATACTGTTTTGAGTCTTCGTAGGTGAAGTCAGCCCAGATAGTTTAGTGGGGTCGACTTGTCTAGGGTAAAAGTTAGTTGGATCAATGTGTATAAAAAGGATGGTTGTGATTCTTGTTTGAACACAGACTCACTCACTTGAGTAGACCATAGGGGAGAGAGAGATGGAATAGAAGGAGGAGAATACCTGTTTTTGGGGTTATATCTTATACATCTTATACAGAGGAAGTTTTGGCTGGGTTTTCTTCCCCTCCAGGGATTCCTGGGATAAATATTGTGTCTATCTTGTGATTGTGCTTCTTTAAGTGATTATGAATATGCTACCACTGTGAATTTGAAATGAACACTAATGATATATATTATAACATATGAAATATTAACATGGTATAAGAGCTAGCCTGAATAGGATAGCTTTCAGGAGGTGAAATTCTCTCTCCTCCCCCTCCGGAAGAAATTAGGGTTTTTACTAAAGTTGGAGTTTTGAAGACCTTCTTGCATAGAAAGTTGTGCCTCCCTTGAGCGTGTCTATTGAATCCAAGATCATTTTTTTGGGGTGGTTGAAGCTCTGGGAAATCCAAACACTAGTTTGGCCCTGAACCATAAAACTGCAGAAAACCAGAACCAGAAATTCTGCAGAGCTGCAACCTTGCAAGTAGGATTTGAACGGTGAAGATTTAGGATCTCCAGAAATCAGTTGAATCAACCAACTTGCCTCATCCAAGCGCATTTACTGGTAAGTTTGGCCTCCTATTTTGAGAAAAATCATTTTTCAGTGACCTATTGAACAAGATGGCCCGAAGCACTAAGCTTGAGGACAATTTGGAAGGCATAGAAAACTTCCTGGCTTGGAAGTATAGGATTGGTCTCATTCTGAAAGAGAATGGTGTTAAGAAGTACATCAAGGTTGAGATTGCAGAACCTAGAGAATATGAAGACAAGGATAAGCATGAACAAGAACTAATCAAGGCAATGATGATCATTGCTAATTCTATTAAGGATCACTTGATCCCTCAATGTTTCATCTAAGAAGACACCAAGGCAAAGGTATGATGCACTTTCTAGAATGTATGAGGGAAGGAACATCAACATAAATATGAATCTAAGAGCTCAACTGAAGGGAACCAATATGAGAAAAGGAAAGTCTATTCAAGATTACTTCACTAGGGTCTCTCAATTCAGAGAATAACTAAGTGTTATTGGAGACACCCTTGATGAGGATGAACTAGTTATGACTACTCTCAATGGTCTCACTAGACCTTGGGACTTATTCATTCGGACTCTATGTGCCAGAAAAGAGAGTATGAAGTTTGACATAGTATGGGAAGATTACATACAAGAAGAAGCTAGAGTAGCCAATAGAGAAGCTCTACTCAAAGAAGATGATCAAGCTCTAGCCACCCATACTAAAGGAAGAAAACAATCAAACTTCAAGAAGAGTAATCATAATCCTTCAAAGATGAAGTTTCAGAAGAAGAAGAAGGATTACTCAAAGTATCAATGTTACAAATTTCATAAGATAGGACATCTTGCTAGAGAATGTCAATCACCAAAGAAGAAGAAGAACAACAAGAGACATCATGCTCATCTAGTTGAAGATGAGGATGAAGAAGAAGAAAGACCTCGAAACAAAACTAGAGGTGAATATGTAGAAAAATTTGTGTTATTCTCTCCACTCTCTAGGTCTGTAACACCTGGAGAAGATACATGGCTTATTGATAGTGGTGCCTCAAATCACATGATAGTGAAGAAGCAAACTCTATCAATACTTGAAGAGAATAACTCTCCCCAGACGATATCATTGGGAGATGACTATCAATATCCCATCTAAGGTATTGGTGAATCAAGCTACAAGGTTGACTATGGGACTTCCATGAAGATGAAGGAAGTAATGTATGTACCAGGTTTGAAAAAGAACCTACTTTCCATCTCTACTCTAGGTAAGAGAGGATATAGAGTTGATTTTATGGATGGACAATTACTTATGTGGTCCAAAGGAAAGACACTTGAAGATGATGTGGTCATTGGAGAAGAAGGAGGAGGATTGTACAAGCTCAAAGGAAATCCAGAGATAGACCTTGTCCATGAGAACTAGCTCAAGTGAATTGTGGCATAGGAGACTTACTCACATCAACTACAAAGCATTGCCCTATGTGAGCAAGGTGGTAACAAGGTTACCAGATCTGAAGATCGAACCTGAGGGAACTTGCAAAGGATGTGCAAGAGGAAAGAACATCAAGAATCCCGTTCCGAAAAGTGAAACAAAGACCAAAGGTACGTTGGATTTAATTCATTTTGATGTATGTGGTCCTATGCCCCCCATATCCTTAAGTGGATATGAGTATTATGTCACATTTATTGATGCTTATTTAAGAAAGACTTGGATATACTTCTTGAATAATAAGAGTGAAGTGTTCGGGAAATTCAAGGAATTCAAAGCCTTGATAAAGAACCACTTAGAAAATAGAATCAAGACATTTAGATCAGATAATGGTGGAGAATACACTTCAAAGGAATTTGAAGCATTCTATAAGGAGGCAGGAATCAAGAGGGAACTAACCACACCCTATAATCCCCAACAAAATGGTGTTGCGGAAAGAAAGAATAGAACTATCATGGAAGCAGTGAAGACCATGATTCATGACCAAGACCTCCCTATGCACCTATGGGCTGAACCAGCAAGAACAACCATATATGTGCAGAATAGATTATCTCACGGTGCTCTTGGATTCAAGACTCCTGAAGAGATGTATACAGGAAAGAAACCTGAAGTAGGCCATCTCAAGATATTTGGCTTCCCAATATATGTACATATTCCGAAAGCGAAGAGAACCAAGTTGGATCCTTTTGGAAAGAGTATTTGTTGGATACTGTGAAGTCTCCAAAGCCTTGATGATATACATCTCAGGATTCCATCATATTGAGATTAGTAGGGATGTAACATTTGATGAAGAGACTACTCTTAAGAAATCTAGAAGGTGTCGGCTTGAATAAGTACATGAAGAGGATGTACCTCCTATAATGGTATAAGTTAAAACCTCTCCTAAAATTGTAGAATATGAAAATCATGACATGCTAGAACCTCAGCATCCCCTACTATGGATATCTCTCGAAAGAGAAAACTTGCTTGGATAAGAGAAATCATACAAGAAGCAAAAAGATATGGAGCTCCAGAAGGTTCCACAAGAACCAGCAAAAGGTCAAAGCCATATTGCAGTTATGTAGCTTTGATGTGTGACCTTGTAAATCAAGAACCCACCAGCTATTAGGAAGTTGCACATAAGAAATAATGGGTTGAAGCAATGACAGAAGAATATTAGTCGATCATGAAGAATGATGTTTGGGATATAGTTCCCAAACCAGAAAACAAGAGTGTGGTATCTTCGAAATGGATCTACAAGATAAAACATCTTGCTGATGGAAGTATTGAAGAGTACATAGCAAGATTTGTGGCTAGAGGATTCTCTCAGAAAGAGGTGATCGATTATGAAGAGATATTTTCTCCAGTAGCAAGGTACACTTCCATTAGAACCATCATGGCACTTGATTCCATGATGAAAGAGCACCTCGGGTGGATGTTATTGTCTAGGATCCACAATGATCTCATGGTTTAGTAAGAAATATTCCAGTGTTGCTATCAGTACAGCTGAAGCAGATTACATTGCAGCTTGCTCCGCATGTTGTGAAGCAATATGGCTTCGGAAGCTGATGTCAGGATTATTTGACATGGAGTTGGACACCACAGTAATTCTCTGTGACAACCAAAGTTGTATAAAGATGACAGAGAATTCGGTGTTCCATGACAAATCGAAGCACATATAAATCTGATATTTTTATATAATGGATATGGTACAAAAGGGAGCTAGCAAGCTCCAGTATGTGAGTATCGATGAGCAAGTTGCTAATGTATTAACCAAGCCTCTATCTTGAGTAAAGTTTGAATATTTTCGTGACAATCTTGGTCTAGTTTGAAAAGACCTTCCTCGCAAGGTGGAACTGTGATGGAACTATAGATGATGAATATATGCACCTTCTTCAAAAAGGAAGATCATGTTGAAGACATGAACCCTCCTCAGACAAAGGGGGAGCAGGTTGATAATATGGAACTTCCCAGGAAAGGGGCAATAATGATGAGACTGACATCGATGATGGATGACAGTGATGATGAAGGTCTGACATTCACTTGTGGATGATAGTATCCTCTCTTGAGGATGGCAGATATAACACTTTGTGCATGAGAATGGTCCTTTCTAAGGATGGCCCTACAGATGTTACTCTTGCATGAAGAGTACCCACATTCAGTTGTGGATACCGTAGAATAACACTCGCTTAGGAGTGGTTCTAACATTAGTGGTAAGGATGCTCTACGATGAGTCGTCACGGACGACAGGATTGACATTTTGTATGCAGTCGAGATTTGTTCTGCAGACAAGACTCTTGTATGGAGAATATGCTTACATTCATATGTAGATACCATATAATAACACTACCTTGGGAGTGGTCCTAACCTTAGTGGTATGGATTCTCTATGATGAGTCCTCACAGACGACGTAATATAACACTCACTTGTGAGTGGTCCCAACCTCAGTGGTATGGATGTTCTATGATGGGCCAACATTTTGTATGCATTCAAGATCTGCTCTACAGACAATACTCTTGCTTGGAAGAGTATGCCGACACATAAGTGTAGATACCATATTATAACACTCACTTGGGAGTGGTCGTGACCTCAGTGGCATGGATGGTCTAAGATGAGTCCTCACGGATGATAGGGCCTACACTAGGTGCAGTCGAGATCTACATTTAGTTGTAGGCGATTCAACTGATCGATTTTTATGGATCAAGCTGATGGAGGATTTCATCGTCCTTGGACTCACGTCCTAAAGTGATAGGGATTGATCATCCAGCAAAGAGATAATGTGTATTGTAGGTAGCGAGGAAAACAAAGGATCAAGTAGATCGAAGTGTGATTGCAAAGGATCAAGAAGATCGAAGTTCTACTGAAAAGGATCAAAATGATTGAAGTGTTGTTGCTATGAAGGATCAAGAAGATCGAAGTACTACTACAAAGGATCAAAGATCGAACTTCTACTACGAAGGGTTGAGAAGATTGAAAGTGTTGAAAATGATCGAAGATCAAAGTACTGCTACAAAGGATCATAATATCGAAGTGCTGCTATTAAGGATCGAAAGACCGAAGTGTTGCCGCCAAAGGATCAAGTGATCCTGTGATGCAGAAGATGAAGACATTGAAGAGTAACTGTTCCAGTTACTGATTGTGAAAACTTCCTGTGACGTATAGATGTATTACCTCGATGTACTATGAAATATATTGTCTCTATGTTCTCCTATAGACTATGATGATGTTGTCAGTAGAATAACCTTCTCGTTAAGGGGGGGTGTTGAAATAGTGTAACTTCAAACGATATTCTAAATGTATTTTACTGATGTAACCCAAAGGAGATGTTATTATTCCTCCGATGAGGTGTTACTATTGTATTTGGTCATCATAGAGTCATGAGGTAAAGCCTCCATTGTAAGTCAGTTCATTATTACCCTAATGAATAGTATAATATATTGTTTTGAGCCTTCCTACGTGAATTCAACCCAGACAGTTTAGTGAGGCCGACTTGTATAGGGTAAAATTCAGTTGGCTCAATGTGTATAAATAGGAGGGTTGTGATTCGTATTTGAACACAGACTCACTCACTTAAGTAGCGCATAGGAGAGAGAGAGAGATGAAATAGGAGGAGAACACCTGTTTTTGGGGTGTTATATCTTATACATATTATACAGAGTAAGTTTTGGCTGAGTTTTCTTCCCCTTGAGGGTTTCCTAGGATAAATATTGTTTCTATCTTGTGGTTGTGTTTCTTTCAGTGATTATGCATATGCTACCACTGTGAATTTGAATTGAACACTAATGATATCTAGTCTAGCATATGAAATATTAACACACCTTTGAATCTTTCTCGATTCAAGGTTAACCCTAACACCTAATCCCCTAAAGCTCGTGGGGAAAAACCACTATTGGAGGAGTTTTTCCTTACTAGATGCCTAATCCTAGCAACTCTGACACACTTTGTCTCTTGACATAGCACGTCAACCAAGGCTAACGCCTTTTTCCTGTTGATAGGAAGCGTCGGTGAAACTTTTTGGTCTTGGACAAAAAACGTCGTCCACTCCTTACGTTATTTATAGTAGGCAGAAAGCGTCAACACTCCCAAAAATGGAAAAAATGAGAATTTCGAGAACCTTCCAAAAGAAAGTCCTCCTGGAGGCTTATCCCAACGAATTATCTTAAGTGGAACTCTTACCCCTAACCTCTAGGGATGATCCATCATCTTCCTCCCAAATAATCTTAACCCATTTGGTGCCCTTTGGCCTATATAAGCAACCTCTCCCTCATGAATGAGAGAGGACAAAAGAAAGCACCTTTATGCTGGTGGAATCATTGTAAGTGTCAAAGGCGAAGAGTATGGTCTTGTGAGTGACATATTGTAGAGCTTGTGATTGTGAGTCAAGAGCTTGTGAGAACAAGGCTTTGGTTGTAGTTTTATTCTCTATTTATGTTAATACAAATATGATTTCCTTTCCCATAAGTACTTTATGATTAATGTGAGTTATTTATTGTTTTTCTCCTTTATCATTAGCATAGACTATTGAGTTATCTTGTTGTTTCCACTTTTGTATCTTGTCCTTTACATTCTTTTGTAGGTACATTTGATCGTAAGATAATCCAAACGGCAAGGATCATCTCCATTGTGAGGTAACAAAACTTGACATTCAAGTGATTTGACAATATAGGGAAATGTTACATTGATGTGTGTGTTCAGTTCTATATATGCCCCATGTAGACTAGGGAAACAATCTTTGTCCGCGTTGATTGAGAATTTTCGATAGCATATATCACGAGTTGTGATGACTTGACACTCCTGTGATGATCCACACCATACATCCCACCTATCACAAGTCTGCTTGTTTCTTTTAGTTTGAACATTTGATTTGTGTGGTATTTAGGATTTTTTAGAGAGTATAGATATGGAAAAATCTTATGAGACTACCAACCAAAAGACCCTTTCTCAAGGTATGTCTTTTGTTTTTAATCCATATGGAAATGTTGGTCCTCCCTTCATGGCTACGTTGAGTCTTCCTAGATTCACTATAGGATTACCTGTATGGTTATTCTCTAGTCCAGTTATCCCAAGTGCACTGATTTTTTCATATCCCAACTCTCCATCACAAGAGCATCAACATCATGTTGATCTTTCACCTTCTTCACTCGATGTGTCTTCTTCCCTTTCTCCTTCTTTTCCTATCAAAATTTATGATGCTAGTAATTAGGTGGATAAGAAGAATAAGAAAAGGAAGACTAAGAAGAAGAAGAAAAGGAAGATTAAGAAGAAGAAAGACAAACGAGGAACAAAATTTCAACCAACTACTCCTCACAGTGTTGAGAGTGTTGATCTGCCCACGAAAACACTTCGTAATCCTAAGTTCCTTTGTAGGATTTGCAAGGGTGATCACCTTCTTAAGGATTGTCATGGTTTGTTCCAAGTATTAGAAATGTGGTCTAAGGCATCCCAACAACCCATGTCATCAACCTTTAGTCATCATACTGATGATACCCCACAACCAATGACTATATAGTTAAGAGTCGAAAAGGTAAAGTCATAAATAATTGCTTTCTATGTAAGGACATGCACCTTACTTACCTTTTTCCTCGCATGGATGAAGCTTCAAAGTTTTTAGAAGATATTATTGTTTCTCAAAAACGACTACCAACATGTAATCATAAGTTGTCCCTTGACCTCCCATTGGTTGATAAAGTGGTCGATTTGGTTGCATCTTCGATCTATCCCACTCTTTCTTTACAGAGTGAAGAACAAGTACTTCATTCCACTCTTCCTTTGAAGAGTGAAGTTAAAGTGGTCGAGTTTATGTCATATCAACCTGATCTCTCTCTTTCATCAAAGAGTGTTAAGAATGAAGTAGTCACTTTGAGACAATCTTCGTCTCATCTTCCAATTGAGAGTGAAGTGAAAGCTACTAAAGTTTTCGTTCTCAGTTCAAATTGTTCTAAGCAAGGGGAAATCATGTATGTTTCAACATAACCCTCTCCAAGTACTGGGGTTAATTCCTTTTATTGGAGTAATCTAACAAAATCTCATATTCATCTGAGTGTCCCTTTCCAGATACATGTGTGAGTTACCGCTAAGAACATACTCCTCACTATTATTGATGAAGGGGCTTCTATTAGTATTATATCCTCTTATGCTTGGAAAGTTATAGGTTCTCATCAGCTTGTGCCAACCACCGACTAGATACTGGCATTCAATAGAATACCTATTGCACCTTTAGGGATCCTTCCTCACTTACCTATCACCTTAGGAGGGAAAATTGTCTGCATTAATGTTATGGTAGTCCAAGGTCCCTTAGATTTTAATATGCTCCTTGGACGATATTATGTTTACACCATGAAATTTGTAGTGTTTACACTCTTTCAAGTAATTCATTTTCCCCATGAAGGGAATATTTTGACAATTGATCAGATTTCCTTTGTTAAACCCTATCATCATATGAATGCTAGTCATCAGACTTCCTTGAATTTCATGCATGTTCTTGTGGCTCCTTCCCCTTTGTCAGCCATATCTCTCAAATCTGGACATCATGTCGAAGTGCAGTCATTTGTAAACTGATAACTTCTTTCCATCATGGGAAATATTGAGGGGCGTGTCTCCATTCTCTATACATCATACTAGAGTTAAGCCGCTAGATTCTTATGTAAGGGGAGAAACCTACCAACCTCTGGACATCTATTGGGTAAGAACTGATATTCAGCATAGTTCCCATTCTGTGTCAAGCTCGTTAAAAAATGAAACAGGTGATATTGAGCATAGTTTTGTTCCTTTTTAAGCTCGTTAAAAATGAGATGGGCTACGTCAAGCATAGTTATTTTTTGTTTCAAGATTGTGTAAAAATGAAATAGGTCACCATAAGCATAGTTCTTTTATGTTTCAAGCTTGTGTGAAAAATGAAACAGGTCGTCATCGAAAAAGTTCCATTTTTTTGTCAAACTCATTAAAAAATGAAACGGATTCTTCCATTGTGTCAATTATTTTAACTTGAACCTTTATTTCATATGTCTTTATCATTAGATCCTCTTTCTTCCTCTGTCTCTGGTGAGCCTTTTCCTAGTGGTAACCTAGAGTTTAATTGGGTGAAGCAGAAGAGTAAGCAGACGAAACAAAGCTTGGGGGCAATCTACCCAACCTCTTTAAATTATGTTGTAATAAAGCTACTTGACAGTTATACCGGGGTCAAGTACAAACCACTAGACATCATGTTGTAAAAACACCTGTCAATGGGACTCATTTTGAGCATACTTTCTTTTTAGTTTCGAGCTCATTAAACCATGAAACAACATATTGAGCATAATTCCTATTCTGTGTCAAACTCGTTAAAAATGAAGCATATACACTAAGCATTCTTCCAATCGATCTTTGAGCTCATTAAAAATAGTAAGATGGTGTTGATCTTACTTTTTTACATTTTTTGTGCTCTAATTAAAACATGAAAACTGGTTTTGAGCTTACTTTATTGTTTTTTTGTGCTCTGGATTCAAATATGAAAAAGGTTTTGAGTGCCTTTGAGACCATAGTCGTACTCGTTAAAAACTAAGCGAAAAGGTGTCGAGTATACTTTTATCACTTTTTGGACTTGTAAAATGTATACAAAAAGGAACCCCCCAGAGTTGTCTTTAAGCTCTTTTCAGACTCTGTAAATAGGAAAATATTGCCAAGCGAACTTGATTCTTTCACGCTTGTAAAAGTATTCAAAGGGTCATCTATCGAGTGATAGTTTACCCCTTTCTCGGAACATTTAGACTTATTTACATAAAATGTACACTCTAGTTTATCATAACTAGAAGATTTATGGACCTTGTGGACTAAATTTACGAAAAATTCCACATTGGAGTCTCTTTTAGGGCTTTCAGAATCTCTAACCATGAAACGACACTGAGTTTACCTTATTTGGAATCGTAAAAATCAAACAATGAAGGACCCTTTCTACGACTGAACCCCTCCTTTGTCAGGTTCATAAAACATGTGATATTGGACTCATCCTATTCGGATGAGTTATACCAAGAGTTTGTTACCCTTTTCAAGCTCGTTAGAAAGTAAAGAGGTGCCCATCCCTCATGATGGGGAAATTGAGGGAATGAGAAAACATGTTTCATGTGTATTGATGGCATCTTTTATTCACATTTGAACATGACACCTGTCTATGTTTCATTAAAACAGTTGGGTAATCATCTTGTCCTTGAGTCGATCCACATTCATGAGTCATTTTACTCCTTTGAGTCAATCAAAGAATGCATCGCCTTGTCTTTTGCATTATGTTTAGTCTCTACCTCATTGAGTCAATGCTGCCAAGTCACTTGTCATGTCGTTCAATGTTTAAGGGGAGTCTTCTACCACAACCAACCTATGCAGTTACCTTAACTCCCTTTGATTTGATCATCTCTAATTTATTCCCTTGGTTTCTCCATTATCGAGATCACTTCAAACCACTTTTGTTCTAGTTTCGTGTCAATGATGGGGGGGAAATTATGGCCCTCCTTCGATGAGTCTATTCCCATCGACACTAACACATAATCCGATAATTAGTCTTAGAAACCAGTTAGTACATTGAATCCTGCATTCCTCAATGGCAGGTTTCTTCAATTTTGACAGTAGGATTCCATCATTGACCTCTGATTGAAAGCTTTCGTCATTTGTTCCACTTCAACTCGTCTATTCACATTCTGAGGAATGTACTAGGGTACCTTGGGAATCATTGACATCAAAGGTGATTTCCCTCGCACTTGTTAATGGTATAAATCAATGAATGGTAATCAAGTGGTTTTTACGATGTTTGACATTAGGAAATCTATTCAAATGGATAGAATCATACTATTTGATATTGGAATGAAGAACCTAGGTGTTTAGGCATTCACTTGAATATTTGTCTATGCCCAGGTTGTGATGAAGTATTTTGTGATTGATTCACTGCATAGATCCATAATGTATGTATGGTGGATTTGCTCAAGTTTGATTCATGATGACATAGATCTACAATGTATGTTTGGTATCTATGTCCAAAATTTGAATCTTCTTCATCATGGATCTACGTTGTATGTTGCTAGCCATGATTTGGTCATTTATACATGGATTTGCAATGTATTGGTTAGCAACCACGTTTTGAGTCAGTCATAGTACATAGCTCGGAGTATCTGGTACTGTAAAAAGTATCCAACTGACAGTCTTTTACCTCATCCTCCAAAATACATCTATCAAATTATTTCACCTAACATATCCTTATAGATTCATACTTTGGGGAGCAATCTGTTAAACCAAAATATTGTCATTTTTCCTAAATCCCTATAGTAAATATGCCAAAGAACTTTTTGTAGGGGTGTTGCCTTGTTAGAAGCCCATTTATAGGAGCACTGACACACCTTGCTTCTTGACATAAGGCATTAGCCTAAGATGATGCAGGTTTCTAGTGGACAAAAGGTGTTGGTGACTCTCCTTTCCTTTATGCAAGGAGCATCATCCATTCCTGACGCCTATTGTTATTGCGCAAAGATTGTCGGGGCTCAATCAAAGTAAAAAAAGAGGAGTTTCGAGAGATTTCTATAAGAAAACCCTCGGTGAGGCTAATCCCAACTGATTAGATTAGGGATAAGCCGTAGACGCTAGGGAAGATCCCTCAACTTCCTCTAAGTAAATATCAACCCATTTGATCCCATTTTGTCCTATAAATGTAGGCTTACTTTCATGGTTTAGGGAGGATGAGGAAGGCACATTTATGTTGTTCAAATTCTTCTAGAAGTGAGAGGCAAAGATATTGGAGTTTGAGGGTGAAAGACTTGTGGGCAGAATCCCAACATCAAGGAAATTTGGTTGTAATTATTTCCTCATTCACATTAATTCAAATATGTTTTTCCTTTCCCATAAATAATGTGTAATGTTATTTAATGCTTTTCTCCTTGATCATTAACATAGATCTATCAAATTATCTAATTGCTTTTATTCTTATTTCTTATCCTTTGTATCTTTTGCAAGTATCTCTTATTCACGGTTGGATCGCAAAAAGCTTTGAGAAGGCAATGATAACCTTCAGAAAATGGTATAAAAGCTTTATATTCAAGTAGTTTGATGGCCTAGGGAAAGGTTACATAGTTGTACTTGTTTTGTTCTAAATCTAAACCATTTAGACTATGGAAATAGTTTTGTCTGCACTAACCGCATTTTTTCGGTCACAAAATTTATGTATACAACCTCTTTGAATTATGTTGGAATTAAGCTACTTGACAGTTATACTGGGGCAAGTACCAACCACTGGACATCATGTTGGGAAAACACTCGTTAATGGGACTCATTTTGAGCGTACTTTCTTTTTAGTTTCGAGATCGCTTAACCATGAAACGACATATTGACCATAGTTCATATTATGTGTCATGCTCGTTAAAAAATGAAGCATATACACTAAGCATTCTTCCATCCGATCTTCGAACTCATTAAAATTGTAAGATGGTGTTGATATTTCTTTTTTACATTTTTTGTGCTCTGGTTAAAACATGAAAACTGGTTTTGAGCTTAGTTTATTGCTTTTTCGTGATCTGGATTCAAACATGAAAAAGGTTCTGAGTGCCTTTGATACCATAGTCGTGCTCATTAAAAGAAAAGCAAAAAGGTATCGAGTATACTTTTATCACTTTTTGGGACTAGTAAAAATTATACGAAAAAGGAACCCCTTAGAGTTGTCTTTAAGCTCTTTTCAGAGTCTCTAAATAGGAAAAGATTGCCATGAGAACTTTATTCTTTCATGCTTGTAAAAGTATTCAAAGGGTCGCCTAACAGGTGATAGTTTACCCATTTTTTGGACTAAATTTACAATAAAGTCCACATTTGAGTCTTCTTTAGTGCTTTCAGACCCTCTAAACATGAAACGAAACCGAGTTTACCTTCTTCGGTCTCATAAAAAGCAAATGACGAAGGACCCTTTTTGGGATTGAACCCCTCCTTTCTTAGGTTTATAAAACATGTGATATTGGACTCATCCTATTCGAATGAGCTATATCGAGCATTTGTTACCCTTTTTAGGCTCATTAAAAAGCAAAGAGTTACTCATCCATCATAATGGGGAAATTGAAGGAATGCGGAAAAATAATTCATGTGTAATGATGACATCTTTTAGTAACCTTTGAACATGACACATGTTTGCGTTTCATTCAAACAATTGGGTAATCAACTTGTCCTCGAGTCGATCCACTTTCATGAGTCATTTTACTCCTTTGAGTCACTCAAAGAATGCATCGTATTATCTTTTGCATTATGTCTGGTCTCTGTCTCGTTGAGTCAATGCTACCAAGTCACTTGTCGTGTCGTTCAATGTTCAAGGGGAGTCTTCTACCACAACCAGCCTCTATAGTTATACCTTCCTTTGAGTCAACCATCTCTGAGTTAGTCCCTTGGTTGATCCATAATCAATACGAAACACAGAAACCATGCTTCTTACGGGAAACACAATGTAAATTAAATAAATAATCCATGTATGGATAATAAAATATATTTTATAAGATAAGATAAGTGATGATATTACAATGAGAATGATGCTTGTATAAATACCCATGTTAGGTTCCCTTTCATAAAGAGGCATAGCCTTTCATCAAGGTGCATCTTCATTAATTATTAGTTCATCATAATTATTAATGTATATATATATTGTTCATTATGTTTCCTTCCCCTTAAGGGAAGCTTTGTCCTCAAAGCTTTATTAAAGACAAGGCTGGAGTCCAATGTCTTGTTTGTAATGTCATCTCTCGATCCTTTATTTTAGTACTTGCGACACTTGATGAAATGAGATGATATGAGTTACGAATTCCACGGAAGAAATGTCGAATTGTCTGTGATGTGGTATGTCCAAAATCTATTTTCATCGAAGGTGATTGTTGATCGTCTTGTTGGATAAATCTTCTCATTTTCTGTTGAGGTTGTATATTTTCTGTTCTTTCACTTCTAAGTTTATAACCCTTTTGTTTATGTTCATTTTGACCCTGTCGCTGGTCATAATGATTTTTTTTAATTTGGGTGTCGGTCAGGATTTCTTATTGCTTGTCTTTCTGTTGGAGTGACTTTCTTTTGAACTGTGATGGGAAAAGAATTTGTATTTGTTTCCTCAACTAGAACTTGTTTTCTGGATAGTCTGGATACTTCCTTATGGATTAATTTGTGCTCTAATAGGTTATTGTATTATGAATCTTCTCAAACCTTCTATCTTGTGATTGTTTGTCCTCTTTTAAATTCTCGATTTGATCCTCTAGTTCTTTATCAACCTTCTTCAGTTTGTAATTTTCTTCACCTTTTTCCCGTAATTTTTGCTAGAGAGCTTGAATATTCTCTTCTAACTTTTGGCTGCATTGAACTCTATCATTTGCCTTCTTGATTTGCAGAAGTAATTTATGATTATGATCTCTTAAACAAGAGATCTCTTCATCTCGTTCTTGAATGTCCTTGTCAAACTTATTTCTCACAATTTCAAATTCCTTAGTTTGTTTGGTGGACTCCCGAATACGATCTTTCAATTTGATATTTATTAAATCATTAAAATACTTCTCCTTGTCATTTTCAAATTGAAATTTTTATTGCTTTCCTTGTAGTATCCTAATTCGCTTTCAAGTTTATGTGATTGCAACTGTGAGTTACCTTGCTCGTCTTTCATGATCAAATATTTACCACATATTGGGTAGGAGCAATTGCCATTCTTAAAACCTGATGGATATTGGAATTCCATTTCTCAATGATGATGATGGTTAACGTCCACTCAGACCAAACTTTGGTCTATCAGACCCAAAGAAACGAATTATTTAGTTTGTTTTAAAATTGTATTTCTATTCTCAAAGAGCTTGGAGTGAAGCATCCCGAGCTCACTATAATTTTGACAAGTTAAAAGGCTAGGAAGGTCAGGATTACAACAAATATTATGAAACTGAGATCTACTGTGGGTGTAAGCAAGGCATTCTAAGAGGAAGTGTTTTTCATCCTCAATGTTCATATTCTCACAGAGATGGCAGATCCTTTCGACCCATGGTGTTTTAGGAACTGCCCAATGACCAGTTTCACTATGAAGCTCATGAGAGTTTGTTCTTAGCTTGGCTATATTAATTTTTTCTTTGAACTAGTTAAAACCGAGAGATACTTTTGATCTTCTAGAGTAGGGTTAATGACCTCCTTATAATACCTTAATTTTCTTTTATCCTCTAAATATTTCTCACACCACATTTTCTCCTTAAACTTAGAAGTGACAATATTTTTAATGTTATTTATATTTTACAAAGCAACATTTTCGTCGATCTCCCAACTGTTTAACCAAGCCCTGGTATCTTTATACCAACCTCGCTTGAGCCTTAGGTGGTTTTGGTTGGACTTTAAAGCTAGTTTAGGAAGTCTATGGTCTCCCATATTATTGTATATGGAATCCATAATTTCTTCAATGTATATACAATGCTTCAATATCTTAAAAGACATAATTTCCATTTTTTTTTTAATAATATTACCAGTATCTTTTTTGACTTGTCTTTTTTTGTTTTAATATCTTTTTTTTATTACTCTTTTTTTTACTTGGTCTCTCTCCCTATATATATATATATATAATAATTTTTTTTAATTAATAATAATATTAATTATTATTATAATTATAATTATAATTATTATTACTAACTTATGGTTACTCGTTGACTATTGGGGCCGAGGTAAGGTCGGTGATGCGGAAGCGCAGAGGAAGGGCGGGTTGAGACAACAACGTAGGGGATGAGAGAGGAAGGTATGGGGGAGGAGGGGGAAGAAAGGTAGCATAAGAACGTTGGCGTGGTGGTGGCAACGTGGAGAACAGGCAAAGGCGAGGAGGCAACATGAATACTGGTCGTGGAGTACAGGAAGAGGATGTGAAGGATGGGCATAAGGAATATTTGCAAGCGTTGGAGGGTGCAGCAGGAGAGTAGCGCGTGGAGGAGGCAAGCGCGGTAGAGGAGGGGGGCCACGGTGGAGGAAAACACGCAGAGGGATGGAGTGTAGGCACGAATGGAAGGTGGAGTGGGGGGAGAACGAGGATGAGGGACAGCACGAGAAGAGACACCGAGGAAGGTGAATGTAGGAGGAAAGTGGTCTTGGGAATCAGGACTGGTGATGAGTGGTGTCGGTGCGTGGAGCAGCGCGAAGAGATGCAGAAAGAAGTGGGGTTGCAGGAAGAAGTAGAAACTGTAGGTGGGGAGGGGTAGCGAGTGCATGGAGGGATGAGTAGTGACGGGAGAAACAACGAGGGGATTGAGCAACGCCGGTAAATGGTGGTATGGGTGTGGAAATGAGCAGCGACAGGAGTAGAGGGAAAATGACGACGCGAGATGAGCAGGATGATACGCGAGGGGGAAGAACGTGGATGGGAGGAAGCATGGAAAACCAAAAGGATGGAGGAATGTGCAGCGGGGAGAGGAAATGATAGTATGAGCGAATACAAAGCAAGGGAGTTGTGGTGAGGGAGGTCATGATTTGCAAGAGATTGTGGGCGTGAATAGCAATGTGGCGAATGAAGGGAAACAAAAAAACGCTTGGAAAAAGGATGAGCGCACTGTGAGAGAAGTGTGTTGTGGCCAAAGGCCTTTGTTGGTAAAAAACTAGAATCTTTAGAAACTCTGAAGTGATGGCTATCACTCGGATCAGAGTTGACTCTGATACAACTGAAAAAGGATGAGCGCACTATGAGAGAAGTGTGTTGTGGCCAAGGGCCTTTGTTGGTAAAAAACTAGAATCTTTAGAAACTCGGAAGTGATGGCTATCACTCAGATCAGAGTTGGCTCTGATACAACTGAAACAGAGAAACTCTGCTTCTTACATGAAAACCAAATGTAAATAAAATAAATAATCCATGTATGGATAATAAAATATATTTTATAAGATAAGATAAGTGATGATATTACAATGAAAATGATGCTTGTATAAATACCCATGTTGGGTTCCCTTTTGTAAAGAGGCATAACCTGTCATCAAGGTGCCTTTTCATTAATTATTAGTTCATCATAATTATCAATGTTAATTATTATTATTATTATTATTATTATTATTATTATAGATATATAGATATATATATATATATTGTTCATTACAAAATATCACTTCAAACCACTTTTGTTCCAGTTTTGTGTCAATGATGGGTGAAACATTATGGCCCTCCTTCAACGAGTCTATTCCCATCGACAACATTACATCATCCGGGAATTAATCTTAGAAACTAGTTCGTACCTTGAATTTTGCATGCCTTAATGGCAGGTTTCCTCGCTTTCGACACTAGGATTCCATCATTAGCCTCTAATTGAAATATTCCACCCATTGTTCGACTTCAACTTGTCTATTCACATTCATAGGAATGTATTAAGGTACCTTAGGAATCATTGATATCAATGGCGATTTCCCTCACACTTGTTAGCAGTATACATCAATGACCCGTAATCAAGTGGTTTCTACCATGTTTGACATCAGGAAAACTATTCACATGGATAGAATCGTACTATTCGAAATTTGGATGAAGACCCTGGGTGTTTAGGGATTCACTTGAATATTTGTCTCTCCCCAGTTTGTGATGGAGTATTTTGTGATTGAGTCACTGCATAGATCCACAATGTATGTTTGGTGGCTATGCTAATGTTTGAGTCATGATGACATATATCTACAGTGTATATTTTGTAGTTATGTCCAAATTTGAGTCTTCTTCATCATGGATCCACGGTGTATGTTGGTAGCCATGATCTAGTCATTTCTACATGGATTTGCAATGTATTAGTCGTCAGCCATGTTTTGAGTCAATTAGAGTACATAGATCAAAGTATTCGGTAATGTAAAAAGTCTTTGACCGAAAGTCTTTTGCCTCATCCTCCAAACTACATCTATCAAAGTATTTCACCTATCGTATCCCTTTAGCTTCATACTTTGGGTGGAAATATGTTACACCAAAATAATTTCATTTTTCCGAACTCCCTAGAGTACATACACCAAAGAAATTTTTAAAGGGGTGTTTCCTTGTCAGAAGCTCATTTATAGGAGCACTGACGCACCTTGCTTCTTGACATAAGGCATCATCTGAGGATGATGTTGGTTGCTAGTGGACAAAAGGAATCGGTGACACTCATTGCCTTTGTGCAAGGAGCATTGTCCATTCCTAATGCCTCTTTCTAGTGTGCAAAGAGCATTGACGCTCAATAAAAGGAAAAAAGAGGAGTTTTGAGTTATTTCTAGAAGAAATACCTTGTGGAGGCTTATCCCAACCTATTAAATTAGGTGCCAGTGGAGCCCCTAACCCTTAGGGATGGTCCCTCAACTTCCTCCAAATAAACTCAACCCATTTTAACTCCTTTTGGCCTATAAATGTAAGCTTACCTCCATTGTTTAGGGAGGACCGAGAAAGAACCTTTATGTTGTTGAAATTCTTCTAGGAGTGAGAGGCAAAGAGATTGGAGTTTGAGGGTAAAATACTTGTGGGGAGAAGCCCAACATCTAGGAAATTTGGTTGTACTTCTTCCTCATTCACACTAATACAAATATGTTTTTCCTTTCCCATAAATAATCTGTAATGCTATTTATTTATTTTCTCCTTGATCATTAGCATAGATCTATTGAATTACCTTATTGCTTTTATTCTTGTTTCTTGTCCTTTGTATCTTTTGCAGGTATCTCTTCTTCACTGTTGGATCGCAAAAAGCTTTGAGAAGGTAAGGATAACCTTCAGAAGAAAAAAAACGTATAAAAGCTTTATATTCAAGTAGTTTGATGATCTAGTGAAAGGTTGCATAGTTGTACTTGTTTTGTTCTAGATCTAAACCATTTAGACTAGGGAAACGGTTTTAGTCCACACTAACTGCATTTTTTCGGTAACAGTTGAGGAGGTACCTCATGTGTAGAGGTAATGCTTTGCATGTTGAAGCATGAATGATGTTTGATGTATTACTAACCACGGTCACTCGAGATGGATGATTTGTTAAGTATCCTCTAGAGACTAGCCAGCTCCAGAGTGAATTACTTTAACATATGACCACTTGGAACAATAGTAAAACAATACGATCACAACATTGGACAAGTCTCCTTAGTATAATTGATATGATAGATAAATTAAAGTTGGAGCATGTGGACCATTCAGATAAGATAAGAGATAAAGATAAATTGCATTGAGATTAGAGAGAATTTGAATTGCTCAATTCATGATGAAAAAGACTATTAAATTAAGGAGAACTTGAATTGTTAAACTCCAAGTGATATGAAAAGGGAACATTTCAGCTAATTAAGGAGAACGTGAATTGATCAATTCAGTGATGCAATCAAGAAGATACCCAGTTAAATGAATTAATTAAGTATTAATACATAGGATCTAGTTAACTAAAAGTGTTTTGCATGACGACATTTAGCTAAACAAAAAGATGACACTTGAGTTAAAATATGACACTTAAGTTATGACACTTGAGTTACGACACGTGCATGATGAAACTTGAGTTAGCATCCTAACTAAGTGGTCTAGCATCCAGTTAGAATCTGAGTTCATGCTGGAGTTAATTTTACAAAGATATTACGCCATGATTGAGATGTAATGCGCAATTTCAATGCAAGACTTTGATGAGATCAAAGTAAAGTGCAAATTGAAGGCTTTTTTGTTCATGTGTGCAGAAGCTGTGAATTGATTGTATGCAATGCATACAATTCGACTCTTCTATCAGTCTCTCTTCTCTCTTTCTTGGTGATAGCACCTGGGGTTCTTGGTACTTCTCTCTTATGAAAGCACCAGGGGTGCTTGATGTAAATACACATTGAAAAGACATTCACTGTTGTTTATCATTATGCTAAGGACAATTTGTTGGGGTTTTCTCCCTCATTGTTTTGAGAGTTTCCCCAGGGTATATGTTGCGTTATGTGTGAATTCTTATGTATATGATTGTTCTTTGATTTCAAGTAATTTAGTAATTCCACAATTAGATAAAAAAACTCAACAAAATTCAACATTTATTGTAGAAGTAGATGAAGTGAAGAAGCAGTAACAACAATTGTTGGAGAAGGGCATGATCTGAATAAGAACCTCACATTGTGGATCACCTATCATCATATAACCCGATAAGGATGTGACTTGGAGGATGTGCATTGAGTGTAGAGCATTGAATAATATCACACTCAAGAATCGGTACCCTTTTCCCAAGATCGATGATATGTTGGAGCAACTACAACATGGCAAGTACTTCACCAAGATGGATCTCAAATCGGGATACCACTAAGTCCAAGTGAAGGAAGAAGACACCAGAAAAACCGCCTTCAAAACTAGGTAAGGTCTATATGAATGGTTAGTAATGTCATTTGGATTATGCAATGCGCTAGGTACATTTATGCATTTGATGAATGATGCATTACACCCTTTCTTAAATTCGTTTGTTGTAGTATATCTAGATGACATATTGGTTTATAGTGCTACCTAGGAAGAGCATATCTCATATCTCAAGTAGGTTTTGGAGACCTTGAAGAAGCATCAACTATTGGTGAACCTTGAGAAATGTGAATTTGTTCAATAGTGCTTTGTGTATTTGTGGTATGTGATTGGTGGAGGATAACTTAAGATTGATCCCGCAAAGATGGAGGTCATCACTAAGTGGCCTTCTCCTACAAATTTCCTTAAGGTTAGGAACTTTTTGGGGGTAGAAAAATACATTCAGAAGTTCATAGATTACGTTTTTACTATGGTTTCACCCATCTATGCCATAACAACTAGCAACAAGGATTCTAGTGGGGGAAGGGGGGGAGGGGAATCAACATAAATCATTTGAATATATCAAGCTAAATATCAATCAGACATTAGTTCTTACATTGCTTAAATTGTAGAAGTTTTTTGAATTGGAGATATATGCAAGTGGGTATTCCATGGGAGTGGTTCTGATGCAAGGAGGAGGATTGTATGTTATCATTTTAAAATGTTTCATGTGGGAGCACTAAACTACCCTACCAACGATAAGGAACCCTATGCCTTGGTTCAAGTTGTTAAGAAGTGGAAGAACTATCTAATGGGAAAGGAGACCATCATTCGCACTGATCACCAGTTGTTGTAGCATTTGCAGGCCCAGAGTAAGCTACAATAGACCAAGCATCATAAGTGGATGGGATTCTTACAACAATTCCATCTAATCATAAAGTATAAGAAGGGAAATGAAAATAAGTTGACAAACATACTCTCAAGGCCACCTACAATCAATATTACAAGTTTGGTAACTCTTATGCACATGGAACATTTTACCCATGATGCATACAAGGAGGAGTACATCAAATATGATGACTTCAAGCAAGTGTTTCAATAACTACAATGCCAATTCCATGTAGAATTAGGTTACAATAAATATGGTTACCATCTCCATGATGGGTTATTATATAAGGTAGACAAGCTCTGTGTTCCTAAAGGTGAGAGATTGCAACTTACCAGAGAGGCACACACCTCCAAAGTTGTAGGGAATTTTGGTGTAGGGAAGATAGTTGCAAACTCACAAAGGTATGTTTATTAGCCTAGAATACAAGAATATGTAGCTCGGTTTATCAGAGGATGCATACTTTGTTGTACAAGCAAACACAACAATAGGAAGCAAGGTCTATAACATCCCTTACTTATTCCTACGAGACCATGGAAGCATCTCCATGTATTTTGTGGGTGGTCTTCCAACCACTAGGAAGGGACATGACTGTTTATTTGTGGTAGTTGATAGATTCTACAAGATGTGAATTCTTATGCCTTGTAAAAGGACCATCAGAGGATAGGAAGCAACATATTTTTTCTTCGAACATGTATGGGTGCACTTTGGGATACCCAGGAGCGTCATCTCAGACATGGATACCAAATTTATCAATGCCTTTTGGACTACACTTAGGGAGAAAATGGACATGAAATTGAAGAGATCTACAACATTCTATCCACATAAAGATGGGAAAACATAAGTAGTCAACAAGACTTTGGTGCATCTTTTGAGGAGTTATAATCAGAAGCATTCAAAGGCTTGGGATGAAAATGTGATCTACATGCAACACTCTTAAAATAGAGAAGTCCACACTTCCATTGAGAAGTTCCCTTTTAAAATTTGTTTTGGATACTTGCAACCTTCACCTCTAGATGTTGTTTATGGACAACAAGGAGGGGTAAGGTAAGACACCACAAGTGAAGCATTAATAGTTAAAAAGTTCATTTATAATATTAGGCAGATCCATGTACAAGTACATGAGGAAATGAAAAAGTCATGGGAAAAGTACAAGGCAAGACATGACCAACAAAGGGTTGAGAAAACATTCAAGGTGAGAGATAGAGTACCTGAAGAAGGAAAGACTATAGATTCCTAGTAAGAAGATCAAGGATCCGAGGTATGACCCTTTTGAGGTATTGGAGAAGGTGGGAGACAATGCCTACAGACTTAGTCTACCCCCATACATGCGCATTTACTCTGTAATGAATGTGGAAAATCTAAAACTCTATGAACCTTCAATGTTGGATCAAGAACTTGAGCAGGTCTTAGCTTTTGTGGAGGACTAATCACGAGAGGCTTAGGTAGAGTAAGAAAAAGACATAGTGTTGCAGAAGAAGTCTAGAACTACCAGCAGAGTCAGTACAAACTCTGACAAGTGGGGTTGAAGGGACAACTTCCATGTAGGTCTAAATGGTACTCTAAGGAGAAGGTAGAGGGAAAAATTCCTAACCTCATTTAATAAAATATTTTGGGGACCAAAAGCCTCTCAAAATAGGGACATGTGATTTGAAAACGATCAATATATAATTGTTCACCTATTTAGAACTTTCAAGGTCATAAGATTTGATGAATTGGCTTGTAGGGCCCATTTAAGGGGCAAGTATCACTTTCATATTTGTAGTCAAAAAATAGTATGAAACCTTCAAGAGCCATTTCTAGGTTTTAAATGTCAGTTTTTACCTGAATAAAACTAGATTGTCTTTTTTTATGCATTCTACACACTGATACCTTTCCAACAGTGCGGTAATTGCCTCAATTGGAGTTTGTATGAGGAAGTTATGCCTCCCGCAAGTTGACCTATCTAGTTGACCACCATTGTTCTGATAGGATTCCACGTCAGCTCTCATTTATTGCACGTGGATATATTCATGTGTGGACTTTCAAGAACATTTTATAAGGTCCAAAACCTTAACCCTAAATAGGAATCAAGACATGTAAAAGCCCTAAATTTAACCCTAAATGACAACTAACCTATGTTAAATATTGGGTTGTAAGGAAAAGAAGGGGTGCCATTCTTGTGTCATTCTTTTGATGTATTGTATTCATAGTTGAGCAACAACATTGGGGAGTGGATATTAGATCACAACGAAGGAGATATGAGATCATATAGTATCCATTCTAGCTGTAGAGTCACAGGTAACTCCATAGAGAGTACCATTTCCTTTGTATTAGCAATTTGGCATAAAGAGCAAGGCATGGTCCTCCTTTGTGGTTAGGTTTTACCCCATGTGGGTTTTCCTAGGTTATATCTTTTGTTATTGTGTGGATTGTGTACTTATTTTCTCTAGTTATTTCTCTTTCATTTCCATTGTATTTGGTATTTCATGGAATTAAATTAACACACTGAACTAAGTTGTAAGATTCGTTGTGACGAACTAATCCAGTGGAATACCCTTAACAGTTTACAGACCATTGAAAAAATTAAAAAATAAATATTTTTTCAATTTTTGAGCCAACCATCATTATTTATCATGACAAGATAATTGTAGAACGAGGTAATGATTATTGAAACAATTTACATTTTAGATTTTCCTTAGTTAGTGGGTGTTAGCTTTTAAAGGTGAAGCTTGCTCAATAAATATACTATATAGGAATATGCAATATGGTTTATACGTGCATGGTTGTGAATCTCCTTAAGAGAATGAAATAAAGATATAATTTCATCATGCCACATGCTTGACTTTACATTGTAAATTCTAGGCAATGAAAATATGCATAGATTATTGAGCAACTTTCTTTTGTGAATATTGCTTATTCTTTTGTGGGTTGCAAGTAGGAGAAATATATACATATGTATGTATATGTATATGTACACACATGTATGTATATGTATATGTACACACTTGTATGTATGTATGTATGTATGTATAAGTCCAGTGGGTTAGCTTGAGAGGTTGAGTATTGTGAATTGTAAGTAGAAGGTCACATGGTGAAGTCTCCAGCTGGTTATCTATGTGAATGTTGAGGGTCTCATTGATTTCCTTATTAGGTCAGGTTTCCAAAACTACAACTAAGTAGTTTATCTTGAGTACCTTTTTTGAAATGAGGGGAAGTACTAGGAGGATTTCCCCCGATTCATTTTGTTGGATATACATACACATACATTTGTATGTATGTATGTATGTATGCATGTATGTATGTATGCATGCTTGTATGTATGTATGTATGCATGTATGTATGTATGCATGCTTGTATGTATGTATGTATGCATGTATGTATGCATGCACACACACACATACATATTATTTTTTGTGAAGCACATATCCTAGGGAAATCCACTGAGAACTTCCCCTCATTTTGAGGATGGTTCCTAGGGTAAACTAAATTCTTCAGGGTTTAGGCCTATACAAATATATACTCATGAAGAGCTCATTGTGTCACTTGTGAGAATTGATCTTGGGTGCGGAGTATAACAATCATTCTCTCAACTGTCTAAGGTAAACCCAATTGCCTATATATGTGTGCACGCATGTGTGTGTGTACACACATATTAGCAAATATATCAAATAAAAATGCTTCAAAATCATAATATTTACATTGTGAAAGTGCTACTAAGCCTTTTCCTCATATTGGTCGAGTAAAATATGTCTAGTATTGAGTCACAACTCTTAAACGACTTGAAACACAAACAATGGGAAAAAATAATAAATAAATAAACCGACCATTAACAAGCACAACATAGGCTACCAATTTAGAAGAGATTATAGTGTGACTACATATAAGATATATCTAAATTTGAAAAAGAAACTAATGTGATGAAGAAACCTCCAAACGACTCAAAATGATTTTGTGTGGCTATATGGAAGAGTTCTCTAATTTTTCAAAGAAAAAACAATTGTGATGAAATAATCTGCCAAGCAATTAGGGTGGTACAAATAGGGGAAACATATGGTGAGATTTTTATTAAACTTGGAAAAAATATACACTAGCAACCATACCACAGAAATATGTTTCAAAATGAGCAAATATACAACATTTAATAAAAACAAATGTAATAACACTATAATAGTTTTCAACAATTTTAACAAAAAAGTGATAAAATAAATACAATAAAGCAAGCTTACCAAATACACTACCAGCCTTGTAAGAAACATGCTTGGAAAGCTCTTGATTGACTTCAATGAAAAATAATCATAAGACTTGTTTGTCAACTCAATCTTGGGATTAACATACCCATACTAATAGGATACATAAGGACACTAGATATCGAGGCATAGTCTATCATCCATCAACAATCGTCCATGCAACATGCCCCCTGTTGTAAGGATACTCTATCACTTCTTTGACTACCCATGAGGTCAACTTCACTCCTATTATGCTCTCCCTCATGAAAAATCCCATTGTTGACAACTTCGATCTCAACTGCTTGAAATTGAAAGTTGTTATGGCTACGACTGCGCCATTGGCGCCATATCTACTACAAGCTTTCGAGGAAAAATTCCCTAGTGTTGATGTTCAATAGGTATACCATTATGTTCTTATTGCCAAATTTGGATATGTATAGGTTTGAATCAGCATAATTACACCATAAGGCGTTTCTCCTCTTTGCATCTTATGTTTTCAACCATTTTTTGGTTTGTTCAGGGCCGTCAAATCTTTTAAACAACCATTAGAGCATGCTAGTCCATTGATTGAATTCCTCCCATTTTTTACGTCATAAGGCGTTTCTCTTCTTTGCTTCATATGTTTTTAGTCGCTTGTTGGTTCCTTCATGGTCATTACATCTATTAGAGGACCATTGGAGCATGTTGGTCTGTCGATTGAATTCTTCCCATTTTTTCTCCATTTCGCTATCCAAAATTGCCAATTTATTCTTCTTTGTGTCAACTTCCAATTGGACGATGATGTGATCAATGACCGCACCACTTGTAGTTCATCCCTCATATATCCTATAGAGTCCCCATCACCATCATTCCATAACAATTCCATTGTCCCATGATTCCAAATGCCTGTCAAGGCCGATATCTTCTCTATCCAACGATGGCTCTTCTTAGACCCCGTCCAAAGTAGTCTCATATTTGATAAGCTCCTTATAAATCTTGGAGTTAAATGGTGGGGATAATTGCTACCAACAATCCCTTATGGCCCTCCATAGTGGCTTCAAGCTCAGGCTTCCTACATTGCAATGCATAACAACTAGTCAACTTGTGCTTCATATAAGTTGAGTTTTTATATCGTACGATGGCACTATCATATGTAAATGGAGATTCCTCTTTGAAATTTCTAACTATACTCTCTTACCAATTTTCATTGCCCTTTGTGTTAGCTTTTGTTATTTATTGTTTTTTCCTTTTTATCCCACAATTGCAAAAAATAAATACATCTACTATTATCAATACCCAATATTTCCAATGTCAAACAAAAATACATTTTTGCAAATTTACCATTTTTTTCCCTTCCTTAAACTTCACTTCTTCCACTTCTTAGGTTCTCTCATAACTACATCCCTTCCACTTCGTCCCCTTATCATGGCATGCATTTTGCGCTGTCAGATGCTATTGCTAGTTTATTTTCCTTGGATGTCAAATATTTACAACAACAATGTATCCTTTATGGTCACGACTTTGAAAATAAATAATACACGTTGACTCATACACTCATACATGTGTGTAATAAGCTTCATTCAAAGTCACCTAAGTTGAGTGCCCATGCTAGCAAGGGATAACATTTGCCTTTTAATGCATGCATACATGAATAAGTGTTGTGATTCTTTACTATTATTATTATTGTCATTGTTTGATATTCAACAATGATGTGTCAATGCTCCTTGTTAATCATTCTTGTTTTTAAGTTTTTTTTATTGGTGAAGGTTGTTGTTCAATATTAAAAGGAGGCATTTAAGCTTTGAACCCCTAGGAAAATGAATCACACCTTCTATGGGCATTAGGAATCAATCAATCAAATCCATTACTAGCAATTATCCTTGTTAGTGTAAAGTGATAGAGTTTGAATGCGATGTGTTAGAATGTAATTTGTATTATTTGTGTTTGAATGTACTTTGTGTTAGAATGTAATTTGTAGTATTTTGGAAATTGTGATCTTGTTTATCCAGAATAATAGTTTGCCCTCATATCATTAAACAAATCTTCTTGAGTTTAATTTTGTCCACATTTTTCTTTGACCTCCAGCATCAACAAATTTTAACCTTAGAGGGGGTCCCACTCAAGGGGGGTGTGCATCCTTATAGCCTTATCACATCGGGTGAATGTCTCGTAGGGGATTTGAACTCAGGTAGCGAGAGTGCGAAACTTACCTCTTGACCATTCAAGCTATTACCCCTCAACCTATTTCCTGTAGCTCTTAAACAATGAATGCAAAATCTCTAGAGGAGAAATTATCCAACATTGAAACCTAGACATAATTCCATTGTTTCCCTCCATTATTCACCAACTAATGCAAATAACCATAGAACTTTAGAGACGAAGAATGATGACTTACCTCAATTAATAATAGAACAAATAACATGAATGTAAAATGACTATGTAAGTCAACTCCTCTAACAAGCAATGCATCCAACTACAAGTAGGAGCCTTTTATATGGGGCATAGGTGATTTTGAGCTAAAGAAATTAGTTATAGGCCCATACCATCCAAGAGAAAGTGAAATTGTAAAGACCCAAAAAAGTTGCAGAGTGAACACAAAACAAGGTAACTCGATGTTTTTTTTTTCAAGTGGAAATTGAACTAGAAACCCACCAATACTTCACCATGATTCATGGATGGGCCTTCCTTGTCAAAGGCCTAACCTCCTCCTCACTAGGAAAATATGCACAAATCATACCAATTAAGATAACCTTTAGAAATAAAGCAACTCAATGTTTAATTTCTTAATGTAATTTCTTAATGTAAAGATACATAGAATAGAAACCATTCAATTAAATCAACTATCCTATTATTCACCTAAATCACATCACCCATAACAATACTGATCCTCTTATACATTTAGTTTATTTTAATAACATAAAACTAGATGGACCGAGGCCTGGAATTTGACGTCGTACAAAACATACTTAACAAACTGAAACGTATTTGACAGCTAAGATTACATGCCGCACGTCATCATCTACATGTGAGAGAAAATGCAGACCGTCAATTTGATGTCTAGTGGTTTCCATCAAACGTAAAAAATGCTATTACCTGCAAACTTCAAGCATGGTACTTGGTAATTTGGCAAGCTACGGTAGTTTACACGAAACCTAAGTTAATGTCAAATTGAATGAGCCTTGGAATTAGTTGGCACGATTTAAAACTAGAGGACTGTTCTTGAAGATCCATCACGCTTCCCTTGGAAATGGTGTGGGATGATATTTTGGCCCAAGAAGACTTGTATCGACTTCAACGCATAAGTGAGACTAGATACAGAGTTAAAATCTACCACAGACACCTTCCTTTGTTGAATCCATTGTTCTCCATCCACGTTAAACAATCCATCACCAAAAACATCTGTAAACGCGCTCCTGAAAGTGGGACCCTTTGGGAAAATCGAAAACTTAGTTGTGAGAATGTACTCCACGTTTACGTGATTGCTAGTAACAACAGTGGGTTGGGGAAGGCATTTCACAACCAAAGTTCCCTTGCATCTCATAAGGATTGTTGAAATCCAATTGAATAGATCGTTGAAATGTATAAACACGGACGAGAGGATACCTACAAAAGGCCATTTCACAGGGACTCCGTTCTTTGTTTTTCAGTTGAGAAATAGAGCATAGCATATGAAGCCCAGGAATCTGACGATAAAGAGAACAAAAGTATCCATCCCCGGATTCTCAGGAAGCAACCCAGCAAATCACGGAAGGCATGCCGAAAGGAAAGGAATTCCATTCTTACTGAACACGCCTAACTCCCACGAGGACATAATGGCGGTATCATGAATTCACTGCTTAACTAACTGTAGAATGGTTAAGTACCAAGCATAATAAGGTAAGCTTCTATACATTGCATTTTAATTATATGCCTATTATATGTTAGGCATTTTATACAAGGCATTTAAATTGTTGCTTATATGCCTCCTGCCATAATTATATTTTTCAACTATTTATGTAGATTAAATTGTTGCTTATATGCCTAATGCTAGAATTATATTTTTCAACTATTTCTATACATTCAAAGATGCAAAAATAATTTAAGATTACAGTATTTAGATGTTGAGATTACAATAATGTAAAATTTAAACAATAATAAACTAAAACATAAACCTTCAACATAGAAAACCAACTAAAACCTTCAGCGTAAAGACCAAATGCAGAGTAATAAAACCACATAGAGTAAACTGCCTCTACTGTTATACTCATCGTAAGAATGAATGTCGAAGCAAAGTTCTCCATGGGACTCGAGAGAAACTTCCAAAGTGGACCTTCTTCATGCACTTGAATTATGGTTCATAAATTGGTGAAATACCCTATTGTGACTCATTTTATTCTCTTATTTTATCAATAATTCTTCATATTCTTGGAAATCCCTTGGGGGTAATAAAATGTTGAACCCCGACCATCGTTAGTCATTTTATTCTGTTATTTTTTAAGTGGCACAAGACTTGTTCCATGCAATTCCAGACTCTGGGTGGGAATAGGGACAGTTGCATTGACATTGTTGATGCACAAATTAGCCATCGATTCTATTAAAAGGGGTCATATTTGACAGGTTACCACACCCATGGCAGGAGAATATCGGGCGTGGCTCAATGGAAATGCTATTGGAGATTTTAACATATATATTGAAGGATATTTTAACATATATATCGAACAAGTTTGAAAGGCAAAACGAAATTCATATAGCATTAGAATCCAAGAGTAAAACTGTAATACCCCCATGACACTGCTTTTATTTTCATGTTTTGAAAATTATTTTTATTATGTAATGAGTGATGAACCTCAAAGACTGAAATGAAATTTGCACAACAAACCTTTTTTATTTATTTATTAATAAAGAAAATAACACTTGGAGAACTCAACTACATGAGGGGACACCAACCATGGCACCAAAGAACATGTGTAAGCAAGCTAGAGTGATTGATACCAATAAAATCCAATCCAAAACTCAACAACTAGACAAGATCCTAAATCATAGGGATTTAGGGACCTGATTGGAGATTTGATTGGGATGGCATAAGACCTGGGCAAAGCTATTTATATGAGTGCACTGGAATAGCACAGGACGTCGTGTTGTGCATGGGGAAAATGATTGGTGAGTGCACGTGTTGAGCGTTTTTCTATTTTATAAGCCCATCATGAAAACTTGTTACAAACTCGAGTATTGAGTGTCACAAGGAAGTTACATTTTGTTCTGGTGCATAATTGGTGATCCAGCTCGGGGGTGGAGCGGAGCAAACCGTTGAGTTGCTACCTCCTATGGTTGGGAGGAGTTGATTCTCCAAGTGTGTTTTTCATTGGATTCAAGTAAGTAGATCTGATTTATTTTCTCATATACTTTAGCTCGACTTATGGTTGTATACTTACCAATGAAATGAACCGTAAATGGGATATTGCTAGATATTTAATTTGTACTTTATGAAACTATGATCTATGTGTATTTAGTCGAAATCAAGTATCTAGTAGCTACACGTTTTCTTTAAATCTAACGAAACTTTTTGGAACGAATCATAGAAATATTGGTTTAAATTGTTACATAGAGTTTATGTGAATGAATTGGTTCTTAATTTCGAGTTACATAGTCTTTCGTTTAAATTGTCTTTTATGGATATGTATTATATATATTTTTCTTTTAATATAAAGGCCCAGATCTGTCTCGATCGGCAGATTTAAACCAAGGTTTGCTTTGTACTGCATGTTATCGGGGTTTCGAGATCCTTCATCTGCTTACGGTTTCAGTCCATTGCATGGTTTATACATGACATTAGTCCATACTCTTTCTAAAGTTTCTTTTGCATGAACAATAAAATTTCTTGACAGCGGAAACAAACCCTTTGTTTGTGTTTTTTTTATTAATTAGAAATTTTCTGATGTATTCTTTATGGGGTTGTTACATATGGTAACAGAGCAAGGTTCGAACACTTGGCCTTGAGGGTTCTTAAAAGCTTTTTCATTCCGTGAGATCGTGTTTTATAAATATTCGTTAAATCAATTGAAAATACATATGAACTCTTGTTACATACTTAGTGTGAATCTTTCCACTTAGCACTTTCGACACAAGATCTGACTCCCACATACTTCGTTGAGCCTGTATGAAACAATTTACAAAGGGCCTATGATATCCCATGATTTAAGATATGAGAATGTTTGCGTGAACAATAGATCCATGGATTATGGATAGATTCAGTGGAATACTATTAAGTCACGGTTCTTGTGAACCTATGTTTTTCCTATGAGAATGTATAGGAACAAAGATAATTTACCAATATACTTGAAAGCAACCGTGAAATAGATTCGCTTGCATATCAAGCTATGAATATTGGTTGCTTACTAAAAGAAAATGTCGAGTTGTGGAACCTACAAACATGGAACAACTTTATAGTTATGGTTGCTCAGATTAGCTTATTTAGTTAACTAATGGAAGAAAAATCCCCTTCCCTTGAGGCAGTATGATCGAATAGTTTTACTTTCTTGCTCTACCAAATCAACAAGGAGTGCATTTGTTGATATTTTCGAATCCAAAGTGGAGTTATTTGCTACGGTTGGGTGATAGCTAACTTAATAACTGCACTCTTGAGGATTTTACAAACTAAGGTTTATTGTGAGAAGTAACTGTTGATCATTTTTCTATTTTTGTTGAGGTTAAACTGTAGTTTTGAGGTGATTTCTTCCCTTGAGAGTCTCTAGGGATTTTCGTCACTGTTAACCTTGTAAATACAGATAAGTAAGCAATACTCCAAGTATAATCACTTGATTATCAAACTAAGCTCCTCTAAAATCGCTCCTGTCAGAAACTAATTAAGGTCGAGTTATTTCTTTGAAGAGTAGTCTACAGGCTCAATCGCAGTGATCCCCTTTTATTCTAGATCCCGAAATTTTAGTTCATTAATTACTGGGATTATCACATAATGCTCATCCGCTGGATATCACAGATTCAAGGGTAATGTCGTTGTGATGCTATAGTCTTCTTGGACCCAGAAACTGTTGTGCATCATTACTTTTATTTTCTCTGCTCAGAGGGTTAAGTATAAATACTTGGGAAACAGACATGATAACACATGCTGGAGTTGTTGTGGTGTGGTAAGCCTACTAAACGAAAAATAGGAAGTCAGTAGAAGCTCGAGGTTTGAGGGAAAAAACTGGGCCAATTCACACTCCTGGGTTGAACCAACTGGTACTTGAGATTAATGTTTCCATACTTATCAGCTCTAAGCGCGCCTCCCACTACCTTGGGGATTCCACCCACTTGCATTCTATTGCACTATGGAACCAGTGTGAGGTCTCCTTCTGTGCTTGTTTAACTGGTTCCTTTATGATAGTAATTACTTCACAAGGCATTAACTTTTGTGGCTTAGTCCTGGAGAGATACATCCTAATATTGGAGTCAACTCTCAGATCAGATATGTACATTTTTTTAGCAAATAGAAATCTATTTGCATATCTAAAGTGTTAGTGGGAATATCTCGGGTTATCCGTGTTGAATTTGCAGTTGCCATCGTTAAAATCTAGGAAGGCACCAATTGTAGCTAATGAGACGATAGTATATCTCCTATATCTTTCTCTAACCGTCTATCTAACCCACTCCTACATCTGTTAAATTATAACCTGCGCTGTAGCGTTACCTTCATTCATGTATCTATTCTTTTTTTTTATAACAAAAATGGGTAATTTTATTGAAAGAAGGAATGCAGTCTTTTTTTACAAAATCCAATCAACCTAATTACAAAAATCATAGAAACCAGATTCTGAACAAAGCGTTATGGAGGGATCAACCAGTCAAACTGGTTACAACTGCTTGAAGTTACAGAATTGGATGGAAATAACTGGCTTCTCCATTAATACTAATAAATCCTTGAGGAAGAAGACAAGATTTGTTAGCTGGGGAATCAACAACTTTATTTAAATCCAAGAGAATATGAAAAGAGTCTAACTTATCAAAATCTTTCAGAGTTCTCCTAATTCTCTACAGAATTATATTCAGAGCATAATTATTAAGAATATTAGTTGAATTTAGAGCTTTTATCAATATTTCAGAGTCACCAAAAATTTTGACTGACTTGAAACCTTTCTCCTTAGCTAGCTAACTCGCCAAGAGAAGGTTGTAACATTTGGCCTGGTTGTTAGACACTATTCCAAGCCCCCAGCTATACCTGAAAGAGAACAATTTATCCAGGGATAATACCAAAGCCCCAGCTCCAGAGGCCCAGAGATTCCCTTTTGAAGCACTGTAAAAAAAGATAACAGTTGAAGTGGAACTCTTCCAAAAAGAATCAAAAGCTATCTTATTGCCTCGAAACTTCCAAGGATGGGCCCTGACAGGCTTGTCATACGAAATAGAACCCACGACCTGAGCACAAGAACCCAATCGCAGTGAACTAGGCAGAGAGGACAACAGATGTCCAATTAATTCAGCTAACAAGGATAAGGAATTGAAGGCAGCTATCTGGGGAAATGACCTCTGCTCATTGAAAACACAGTTATTTGTTGAAATCCGCAGAGACCACCATGTGAGTTTTAAAATGGAATGCCAATTTTTTGTATAATACTGCAGAATTAGACTTCGAAGGACATTGCTCATGCCAGGTAATGTAAAATTCCTCTACCAAGATTTGAATTGGAAGATTACATTGAACCCTATGTAGTACCAAAGCCCATACATTCCTAGAGAAATCGCAATCAACCAGGAGATGATCAGCTGACTCTAATGTTGAATTGCAGAAACAACAACGAAAAGGGCCATAGAAGCCACGCTTAAGGAGATTATCACTTGTCAGGATCTTGTTATTCAACAACAACCAGGAAAAGAAATTTACCTTCGAAAGGCAAGGAGATAGCCAAACAGTTTTCCAAATCGCCGGAGAAAAGCATGAAATGTGAGATGATTGAAGAGATTTTAAACCTTTTGTTGTTGCATAAGAGCCATCAAAGCCCCAACCCTAGCTATCTTTTTGGGAGATGTGAATAGGGGCAAGGACAGAAAGAAGAGAGAACAACTCTGATTTTTGGAAGTTAAGATGAAATGGAAAATCCAGGAGAATCCAGCCTGCCCAGTTTCCATCACATCCCAAATGCAGATATCTACCAAATGCAACAGTACTTTGTTTTTTGCACAATTCATAGTTTCTGATAACTAAATGGCAGAAGAGAGGGGAGGTTTCCTGAAAATTTTATCCTCCCAAAGAAGGGTCCCCTTCCCATTTCCAGGAACTCTAAATAGTTGTTGATTAAAAAATTCGAACCCTTTCCTGCAGGAATTCCATATAGCAGAGCGAGTTGGCGTATTAGTAGAAGTGATATTTCTCAATGAGCCACCCTTTAGGTATTTCATCCTAAAAATTCTACGAACTAGGTGTTTCTTATCAACAAATAGCTTCCAAATCAGCTTACCACTCATCGCTAGAGAAGCAATTCCAGGGTCACGGATTTGTAATCCTCCTTCTGAAATAGGGCGTTTTAGAACTTCCCAGCTTACCAAATGTATTTTATTTTGGCCACCTTTCCCTTCGTTCCAAAGAAAGTCTCTCAAAAGTTTAGAAATCTGAGCCGAGGTAGACTTAGGGGCAAGCAACAAAGTGGATTGGAAAACAGGGAAAGCTGAAAGGATTGATTTAATAAAAATCAATTTCCCAGCCTTAGTAAGCCACTGACCTCCCTAAGAGGCAATTTTTGCCTTTAACTTAGCCAGCACATCAAGCCAAAGAGAAGGAGGGGACGGGCAAAGAGTTAAGGGAAGCCCCCAAATACTTAATCTTCTCCTACTTGTTAAAACCAGGGAAGCCCAAGAAAGTTGACATTCGAAGAAGTGCCGAGTGTTCTACATTCCATCCGTAAACAACACTTTTTTTACTGTTAATCAAAGCTCCAGAGATTTGGCAGAATTTTTGGAGGATAACATTGAAAGCCTGAGTAATTTTCATAGAGGCCCCTCCTAGGAGAAGAGAGTCATCATTGAAAAGTGCATGGTTTATTGGATCCACACCCCTGGCAATCTTTATGCTAGGGATATACCCAACTTCCTTTTCAACAATGAGTTTTCTACTGAGAGTTTCAACCATCAAGATGTAAAGGAAGGGAGATAATGGACAACCTTGACGGAGACCTCTGGAGGCCTTGAAGAATTCAATGGGTCTACAATTGACTAAAGGAGCAATCCAAGGCTTGTCTGTGCATGCTTTGATTAGGTTTACAAATTCAGAACAAAATCCAAATGAACTCAGAACATCATAAAGAAAGGGAAGCTTTACTTGATCAAAGGCATTCATCATGTCCAATTTAATTAACATTCGTTTCTCTTTCCTTTGGAAGCTTGAATGAAGAGCTTCTTGCACTTGGATTACATTATCCACTAGGTGCTTGCCTTTAACAAATCCCCCCTGAAGAGGAGAGATCAACTTACCTAGCAAGTTCTTAAATCTGTTAGCTAGAAGTTTGGCCATAATCTTATATGAAGCCTTGCACGGTGAAATAGGATGGAACCTATCAAAGAAAGAAGGGTTGACATCATTTGGGATAAGGGCAAGAAATGTTGAGTTGGTTCCCCCTCCCACTTTTGCTTTTTTCTGAAAGGCAGACACCATACGGAAGAGATTGGCTTTGATGATGGGCCAGCAAACTTTGTAGAAATGAATGGTAAAACCATCTGGCCCAAGAGCTTTATCAGACTCCATAGCCCAAATGACATTTACCAATTCCTTTTCCGAGAAAGGTTTCATTAATTCATAATTATATGCATTGCTGATAAGAGTAGGAACATTTTCCAGAAACTCAGAAGACACTTCCTCATCATAGAGACCATCATCTTGAAACAATAGCTGAAAATGACCGCTAGCTGTCTGTTTGAGAAGTTCTTGACCTGTTATGGTAACCCCTTCAGCATTGGAGATTTCCAAAATGTGATTTTGTGAGAGCCTGGCCCTACACTGATGGTGGAAAAATGTAATATTCTTATCACCAGCCTTCAGCCAGAGACTGTTAACTTTTCATATGCTTAGCTAAGACATCAGTACTTCATTTCATTTTCATAACAAAAGCATATAAATAGGATCATTGAAAGATAGACAAGCACAACCATACAAAAGGAACACAAAGATTTATCCTGGGAAAACCCTAAAGGGAAAAACCCAGCAAAAGCTTCCTCAATATAGATTCCCCAAAAAGATAAAAGATAAAAGATAAAACCAGCAAGGAGATCAAAGCTTGATCCTCCTCCTTCTCCAGCTACTTCTCTTCTCCACTAATGCGCTACACAAGTGAGAGTGTGTGTTCCAAATGAGGAGCACTACACCTCTATTTATATTCATCCGTTCACTTAAGTTAACTCATCTGTCATGTAGGCTCGAGTTAATCATGTAGGCTCAAGTTACACATGTAGGCTCAAGTAATCACACTGGGGTGCTAATGACCCACCTTTACAATTAGAGGGGACTGCCTCATGACTCTTATTAGTTCTTCCGATTAGGAGCATCGGGGTACAAATTAATACAAGTGGTTCTCCCAGTAGGACCATCGGGGACCACAAAGAAATACATATAGAATATTCTTCGAAGTTACAATATTTCAACACTCCCCCTTAACAAGAAGGGTATTCTATAACAACATCAACAATAACAATAATAGGAGAGAGATAGAGGACATCATCAACCTCATCAGGGTGATACATCTATAAATCATTGGAAGCTTTTCAACATCATGTAGTCTTCATCTTCAATCTAAAGTCTTCAGCATCATCAGTACTTTGACCGCTTCGATCAGCAACATCTTCATCATCTTGACTCTTCAATCAGCAGCAACATCTTCAGCACTTTGACCTTTCGATCAACAACATCTTCAGCACTTTGAGCTTTCGATCAGCAACATCATCTTCAGCACTTTGACCTTTCGATTAGCAACATCATCTTCAACACTTTGACCTTTCGATCAGCAACATCTTCTTCAACACTTTGGCCTTTCGATCAGCAACAACATCATCATCATAATCTGATCTTTGGATCAGAAACATCATCATGAAAACATCATCAAAACATCAACATCATCATCATCAAAATATCAGCATCAAAATATCATCATCATCACACTCTGATCTTTCAATCAGAATCATCATTATCATCAGCCTCTGATCTTTTGATCAGAAACATCATCAATCGAACATCATCATACTCTAACATCAACTCATCATCATATTCTGATCTTTCGATCAGTACGTCATCATCATCATACTTTGATAATACGGCATCATCATCATCACATTCTGATCTTTCGATCAGAAACATCATCATCATCATCGCATTCTGATCTTCTGATTAGAAAACATCATCAGCAGCAGCAACATCATAATCATAAGCAACTTTTGATCTTTCGATCAAAAAACATCATCATCATCATATTCTGATCTTTCGATCAGAGAACATCATCATCAGCAACTTCTGATCTTTCGATCAGAGAAACATCATCATCATCATATTCTGATCTTTCGATCAGAGAACATCATCATCAGCAACTTCTGATCTTTCGATCAGAGAAACATCATCATCATCATATTCTGATCTTTCAATCAGAGAACATCATCATCATGTAGAAGGAGCAAGTCGACATAAGTCGACTTGAACGAAGACCGACTTAGTCGATCAGCCGACTAAGTCGAGAGACCGACTACGTTGGTCGGCTGAGTAAACACAGTAGTTAGTCTGTTAACTAATAGTCGTGTCGGTTCGGTGAACCAACAGGTAGTTATGGTTGTAACTGTTTGTAACGTGTATATATTAGGCTGTTGAGCCACACAAGAACGAAGTTCAGTTCTTGTCTTTCTATGATCTATTGAGAATAATATAATCTGTTCATCCTATCTGTTCTTGTCTCTTGTCTCTGTGTATATTTCTGTATATTTGTATGTATTATTGGTAACCT
>LPNX010387992.1:2013-15801 GCA_001517045.1 Pseudotsuga menziesii
TCGCGCACACAGCAGCAGGCTTCTGCGCACACAGCTGCAGATCTTTCTTTCCTCCTTACAAAAACCCTCTGCGCACACAGCTACAGAGGTCGTCCACGCACACAGCTGGGACTTGTCCTTCCTTACAACAACCAATCTTACTTGCCTTATCTTTTCTTACATCAAAAAGCCTAACCTCTCCATTTTACATAAGTGCTTATTTATACTGCGCGGCTTTACAAAACCCTGGTCTTAAACCATGGGCACCCACAAAACCCTAAACCCTGGATTTAAACCATGGGCTTATTACATACAGAGAGGGTTTTTACTTACCCCGACACCCCTAAGACTATTTTGACCCATAGCTCCGCTTACAAATTTCCTAACTAACCGCGGAGTTACCCTATATGGAATATGCGCCCCAACATGGAAGCCATTTTTAATTTTTAATTTTTTCTTAGAAAATTACTTTTCCCCTTTTTAAGACAAGATTTATTTCCTAAACCTGCTCTGATACCAATTAACAAAACTAAGATGACTAAACTTGAGTTACCGCTCAGACATAAAATTTTCACGTTGGGACTTCGACCTCTTTTTACTTGTCGAGTAAAACTTGTCTAACTCCCTCTAGGCAAGTCAAAATTTAAACTTAACCAAAGTATTTAAAAGACTAAATTTGGTCGGACTTTTTGACCCAAATCTTTTTACCTCGACAAGTTCTTACTTTTTGGTTTTATCGACTTGCTCGACTTCGACAGGTTTACTCGACCAACTTACTTGACCGTTTTACTTCCGACTAACTTTCTTTTGGTTCCGACCAATTGACTTTGACTTAACCACTTAATTCGAATTTCACAAGGGATATTTCTTAGTCTAAATACTTAAGAGATGAATCATATTTTTTTCACCGACCAGTAACATGGAGTAAAACTCGACACAACAACAATTCGACAGAATTACAAATCATATAACCAAACATTTAAGAAGACTTGATTCGACCACTCTGTCGTAAAAGCAAACTTTTACTCAATGAATTACTTATGGATTCTTTGTGTCTTTCACTTAACTTGTAAATGTAAACAACATTTATGTTGTAAAGGAAAGCTTCCTATGGCTAGGGTTTAAGATGCCATCAATGTATTGGGGTTGAAAGAGAGATGCATATAGTTCTGCAAGTAAATACAAGCAAGATCAAAGATTAGAATGGTTCATACCTTAGCCAAATGAAGGTTGATCCAAGCATTCTTTCAATCCTCTTCTTGCTCCTCTTGCTCCAAGAGACCTACAAAATGAATTATACCTTCCTCAAACCATTATGACCACATATAAAGCAATGATAATCAAATAAACATGAAATAATGATCTGACTAACATCATCATATGATCATAAACAAAGATTCAATCACACATTGAACAATGATTTGGGAAGAAGAAGGACATCACATCTTTATTAATCTTGAAAACATGTACAAGTATACCTTCAGGTGATTCCATGAAGATGGGTAACACTTTTTGGCCAAATTTGGCGATGAAAACCTCATTTTTTAATCATGTGCTAGATAGAAGCCCTCAAAACGCATATATGCCATGTGAATTTTGACTTGCAGTAAAAAAACAAATTGTAGAATATTATGTTGGCTTCATAGTGATATTTGTTTTAAAATATTCCGATGTCATTTAATGTGTGAATTTTTGCATTTAATGAACTGTGTGACCTTAAAAATTTGAAGAAGCTAATAAGTGGCTCGTGTCCACGTAGAGTAATTAAATCTTGCATTAATAATTTTAAAAAAATAAATATATGAGCATTATCTACATAAAATGCAGTGTGATGTGCATATTTTTTTGTTATTTTTTTTTGCATTATACAATTATTTATTATTTTTCAAAAGTGACCACATTCGATTTCAGCATCGTTTTAAACACATATTTGTCCACGTAAAGGAATTTTTTCTATTTTTTCAAAAATTGAAAAACCAAAGATACCCTTTTGAAGAGGACACGTCGATATGTGATGTGTGCATTTTTAAGAATTTTTTGGCTGTGTATTTTTAACTCTGCGAATTTTTCTTTGAGCTGCTTCAAAGTTGCAGTGTGGTTTTCTAAGTATAAGTTTTAGAAGTAATTAAAAAATAAATTTCATATGAATGCCAAAATGCGTGTATGATACATCAATGGATAGAAGATTCGTTGGTGAATTTATCGGTATCAACTCCACTCAGTTATGTGCTAGGAATGGGAGGGTTTACACCTCTGCAAGGCACAGGAAATTTTTCATTTGTTTGAATGTGGGCTAAGTCTGTTTTTTTAAGCCCTCGACTGAGGTATGAACCTCGACCAAGGTATCTAAATACCTCGGTCGAGGTATTTAAATACCTCGACCGAGGGTTTGTAAAGCCCGCAATACCTCGGTCGAGGTATTTAAATACCTAGACCGAGGTATTTAAATACCTCGGTTGAGGGCTTGATAAAACCTCGGTCAAGATATTAAGACCTCGGTCGAGGGCTTAACAAGCCCTCGACCGAGGTGCGTTTTTCTGTTTTTACCGAAATGCACTTGCCAAAAAGTGTTACCCAGGTCCGTGGATTCACTCCTTCTCTTCAAGTTTGGCACCTCACGAAACCTTGATTTGGTTCTGATGCTTCTCTTCTCCAAGGAACTCAGCCTCCAAGCTCTTCACCACAAGGAGAATGCTTCTAAGGCAAGGTGTGGGCAAAGAGAGTCCCAATTCCTCCAGCATGAAAATGAAAAAGTTCCAGTCTCCTCTCATGGACCTCCCCGCCTCTATTTATATGCTTTATGAAGAGTTAGGGTCAAAGACAAAGTAGTTGCAACTGAAGCAGTCGGTTACATAACTACCCAAACTACCCAAATTTCAAAATACGTATTTTTTTGACATTTTCAGGAGACATGCACAGGTTGCAGAGACAACAGTCATGTATGCAGGAGGTATACACAGTTTCAATGCAAAAAATCATGTATTTAAGGTGTACGCGAGTATTATATATAGCAACTCATGTACATACGCAGGTTTCCTTAAAGCAACTCACATACACATAAAAAAAAAACTCATTTTTATGGTATTTCTAGGAATTTTCAGACTTTGGTGTCTTGTGGAAAGCTTTAGTTAACTGAAAAATATTTCCAACGGTGTAGAGATGAGGTCAAATGGAGTTACAAAACTCAATATATGGATACTCCAAGTTAGGTGTTTTTTTAGTGACTTTCATGAAATGTCGTCATGGAAGTGTCAACATGCGACGGAATCATGGGAAAGTGGTCACATGAAGAGATGTGTCATTTTGAGCTATAACAGATTCCCCCTAATGTATGAGGTTAGAGGTGAAGACAATAGCCAAAATACATTATAAAGGAAATAGATGAGTATGGAGAGAGCACAGAATCCAAGATCGAAAGGCTTGAACAAAAGTACCTGAAAGAGAGATAAATGTCAGAAAAAACTGATCTCTGGGATATACAATTTCATATACAAAACATCGCCATAAAGATACAGGAAGATCCAACATATGTATAACTGATGAAACTATCATGGTCGCTCAATATGCAAAAAGGCACCATATCAAATCTAAAGGAGTCATGGCCACAGATGAACAAGGTGGATCCATGTTCAATAATCCATCATAGCCACAAAAATACAAGGTAGATCTATGTCTCAACAAAATGTCATATAAATTGTGACAAGGCCTTACACATCTTGGGCAATAGAAAAATGACGATGCTACTGTCGGCCCAAGGTCTTCAATCCAAACCACCCAAAAGGTTGGAATCCTAACCATGCAAATAAAGGAATTGAAGTCGAACATGGAGGAAACCATTTGATTACCAGTCAATTATGAGAACCGTTAACAAATGTGAGGGAAACCACCATTAATGAAAATGGTCCCCAAGGTACCTAGTACATTCTAATGAGTGTGAATACAAGGAATTGAAGTCGAACACTTGAAGAATCCATTAAGTAGGAGACATTAAGGTACTCCCACTACCCAATAGCGAGGGAAATTGCCACTGATGACTATAATCCCCAAGGTACTGTCATAAAACTCTAAATCTCATTCCCAGAGCAAGATGTGTTGCAGTGGATAGGAAGAGATCCATTGAAAGGAAGGCATTAAGGCATCCTTTACCATCCAACACAAGGTAAGTCAAAGACTAAATGGATCTGGAATTGGTACAGAATTTCACAACAAGGACCACCAAAGACATGATGTAATGAACTGATACCAGGGAATGGCTAACACAAAAGGTCAAGGAAACTACAGAATGGATGAAAAAGGTTTAATCCTTGACTAGTGAGCATGTCACAAAAGTGGCTTAGGCAGATTTTGACACGAAAATACCAACGACACAAATCTGCAATGTAGGAGACATTGACAGATTCCCCATATAATTGGAAAAAAAACCAACGGGAGGAGTAAAAAACTCTGAATTAGGTTAAGGTCAAAACAGTAGGACCCAACTGTTGATAGACTCAAAACTGGTGCTTTGTTCAAGGAAACAAGACTTGCTGCTAAGATGTAAAAAACATGCGAATGAACTTCCCTTCCCCTCTTTCTTGTAAAGGTTTAATGAGTCCAATAAAGCAAACTCGGGACCTTCTTCATTTTTGGAAAGCTCGAAGAAGAGACAGAAGAATTCTTGATTAAGCACTAATTCGTGGATTTTAAGAGCCCGAGCTATTACATGCTTGTTGGTGTTTTCATAGTTTAGAGAGTCTGAAAAATCCAAAGAAGACTCCAGGGGGAAACTTTGTCATCCAATTTAGTCTCCTGAGGCCAAAAAAGTATAAAACAAACAACAAAATAACTCCCTTAGCTTTCGAAGAAGTAAGGCGCACATTTTTCGTACTTAGTCAGGAAGGTCTGAAAAAGGTTAAATTACCACCTACCCAATGCTCCTTCAAAAGCAACATATAGCCTGAGTTTAACGAGTGTGAAGGAAGGCAAGATCACTCAAAAAGATCCATTTTATTACGATAAATGGGGATTACAACAGTAAACTCGATGCTTTGTTCTTTAGGGTTTAACGAGCATGACAAAGACATAAAGTACACTCAGAATATTTTTCATGTTTAGCTCGAGAGCACGAAAAGGAGAAAACTAAGCTCATACTAGGGGTTCCTTTTCCGTAAGTTTAGTCCCTCAGGTCCAGAAAAGAGATAAACCTATGCCTGAGAATACTCTTCTCAATTCCATAGAAAAGATATCAATCCTTTCTCGTACTATGCCACATGGTCCGAGAAAGTGATAACCTACCACCAATGTGGATGCCCATTCACATATTCTTAACGAGCCTAAACGAACAAGTTTACTCGGTAGTCAAGTCTATTTTGAGGAGTCAGACCTGGGCCTAAAGAAACTCAATATCTTTCCCATGAAGTTTTAACAAGTCCGAAAAAATCTACTCGCAGCCTCCTTACTATTTTTAACGAGCTCGAAGGAGAGCAGAAAGAATGCTCTAAATGAGAGGAGATGAGTGTCATAGGTAGGAAAAAATAGTTCCAAGAACAAGGAACAAACCTATGCATAATGCAAGGAACATGAGCAAGGTAAAGACACTCGGGGAATGTCTCCTTAAGGTAAAAGGTGTCAAGTTGCAAATCCAAAAAGATATAAGGATAAGCAACGATGAGAACAAATATGAGGGATTATACAACGAGCTAAAACCATGGAAGTCAGGATCAGGCTCATAAGTGCAAGCAGGGCACATGCAAATGCAATTACAACTTGAACAACAAGACAAGGCCAGTAAAAATTTCTGAATCCAACTAAGAATCCTGTCAGCAAGAAACAACAACATTAGGATCACATTCGGAAGAAAAGATTTGATGCAAGTCACTTTGGCAGAAACACATGTGACTTTTATATCTTCTACAAAAGGTAAAGTCAAGGCAGAATCGACTGAAGAAGATTCTATAGAACCAAGGCTCGAGGGTTTATAATTAGTAAGATCAACCTCAAAATAAAAGAAAATGTCAACAAGGGAGGTAGAGTTTGCAGGAAAAAACTCAACATCATGAGAGTTGAAAAATTCATAAGAAAAATCAAACTCATTAGGATCACTGACTTGCTGTTAAAAGGAAGAGTCAAAAGACTCAACAAGACCAAGATAAGAAGACCAATCCATGGGAAGATCAAGCTTACTAAGCGTCAGGGTTAAACTTAGTCACAACTGAACCTACATCCATAAGAAGGTCATATTGTATCAAAGACTCTGGGAAGACTTCATCTGAAGCAAGGAGATCATCCAAGATAGGACATATGTCTAAAATTTCAAATGGATCGACAAAGTGGAGATCAGGATCCACATTCTATATAGGATGACTCACCTGGTCAACTGTTGGGACCAAGTCCCAAGAAGGTAAGCATGAAAATAGAGGCTACTTCTCAGTAGAAATCAACCGCAAAGGACATGAGGCTACATAGCTCACCTGTGGCGGGGTAGTGTCTATAGAAACAGTGGGAATCAATCAAGGAAAAACCTAGTCTCTAGTTAGGTCAGGAGACGGATCAAGAAAATCCAACTGATCGATAGTGACAATTTCTTCACCATGATTAAAGTACATCACACGAAAGAATGTTGACACCACAACTTGCATGGCATAGACATAATCATGTCCAAGGAGCATATTGAAGTCCAAGGGGTCTTCTATCACCATGAAGTCAACTAAGACGGTCTTCCCACCCAAAGTAACAGGTGTTTGAGCAAGAATTACCAAGGCTATACAAGTTCTTCTATCAAACACCAATAACTGACTAGCAGTCGACACAAGGCTGGGAGATCCCATGCCTTGCAAAGCACGAGAAAACAAGATACTAACTGAGGCTCCTTCATCACCAATATAACGAGCAATCATGTAAGGTTCAACTTTGACCTTTATCTGGAAAGATGCATCAAAAGGAAGTCGCGGCTCACCTAGGCTATCCCAATCAAAGAAAGAAATATGAGAGCTTGGTGGGGGTTGATCTGAAGCGAGTTCAGTGCCCCCTTGTTCAATAAGTTTTGCACTGGTAGTGAAGAAAATGTGACTAGCAGACACTTCACTTTCCAAAGGAAGAGTGGGATTGATCGATACTGAAATCAATTCAACCGCTTCATGAAATTCACTCTCTGAAGGGAGAGTGGGATTGACCAAAGAATAAATTGGTTCAATCACATCAGGATCACTCTCTAAAAGAGTAGTGGGATCGACCAAAACTAATATTGGTTCGACCACTTGATCAACCAAAGGTTGAGTAGGTTGTTGAGAAACTATAGGTTGTTCAAGAGAAGGAAATTCTTGAGTCTCGAACCACACTCTTCGCACCTCTGTGATAGCAGGGCACTAGTGAGTAATATGATATCCCTCACATAGCTTACAAGGGAACTTAATTTTGCACTTCAAACGACCAGTTTTCTCAACGGTGTCAATATGAATAGCAGTGGCTGAATGTTTTCTCTTAGCATGACCTACAGATGCTGAGAGTTTTCCCCCAGCATGACCACCAAAGGCTGGGTGATTGGGTCCAACCTGACTAAGTGAGGCTGGTTGTTGAAAAACTTCAGAATGTTCAAAAACGGGATGACCATGAAACCAAACTCTTCGCACCTCCACGATAGAAGGGAATTTATAAGTAAGGCGGTCTCCCCCACAAATCTTACAAGGAAACTTGGGCTTGTGTTTTGAATGGGTAGTCCTTCCAACAGTGTCAACATGACTCATAGTAGCTGATAGATTGTCTTCAGCATAAACCACAGAGGATGAGAGACTACCCCCAGCATGGCCTGCAGAGGCTAAGAGACTAGGTCCAACATGACTTGCAGAGGTTGGATGAACACCACCAGCATGAATAGTAGAGGTTGAATGGTTAGGATCAACATGCTTTGCAGTAGTTGAGTGTGTGCCCCCAACATGAACTACAGAGCCTGGGTGGATGGATCCAACATGACTTGTAGAGGTTAGATGGGGAGGTTCAACTTGAACAAATGAGGTTGAACCGGTGCCCTCAGCATGACCTGCAGAGGTTGAGTGACTGGATCCAACATGACCTAGAAAGGTTGGAAGGATCCCACCAACATGATCAATAGAGGCTGGATGGTGAAGATCAACTTGAATTGCAGAGGTTGAGTGCTTAGATCCAACATGACCTGTAGAGGTTGGATAGGTGCCCCCAACATGAACTATAGAGGCTGGGTGGTAAAGATCAACATGACTTGCAGGGGTTGAGTGCTTAGATCCAACATGACCTGAAGAGGTTGGATGGGTGCCCCCAGCATGAACTGTAGAGGCTGGGTGGTGAGGTTCAACTTGAATTGCAGAGGTTGAATAGGTGCCCCATTTCTTATGTGCCTTCTTCCTATTCCTTCTTCTTTTACTCCTTTTAGACTGTCAATTACTAGTATCAGTACTTTCAATGCATGAGGTAGAAGGAGTGGAGAATCAACTACAGGTGAATGGGAAGTAGTGTTTTGATTCTCTTGATATAAGGATCTTACTTGAGAAGCATCAAGAGCATTCAGGATAGTTGGAGTGGAAAACAACCACACCGGTATCCCTAGGGTGAATCCAGGTAAATTCAAGGTGGCCATCAAAGGAACACCAACATTCCCTGTGAGAGGAATAGTACAAGGAGTTCCCAGCATGGGGATCTCTTGGTTGGTGTTCGAAGGGGTGTTAGGCATAGTTTCAAACAATAAGACAGAGTCTGAGGTTGACAGGAAACCAAAATTACAAAGCACGCACCTAAAGGCAAACTAAATACAGACAAACCACATAGCACTCACTAAAAAATTCCTAAAGCCAAACAGACAAAAAGGTATAAGATATGCTTTCCAAAAGAAAGTTGATAGACAGTTACTTAGCGTCCCTATAGATTTTCTTAAGCAGAAGAAGAGGAATCACCCACCGCCCTCCCACACCTTCTACCGAGGTTACCTTCCAAGCTTATCCAAGATCAACCAGAAATAGCCTTCTAGTGCACATATATATGAACCCTTGATGTCAAAGAGACTGAAGGCAACCTTAACTATATTGAGAGTTTGGGGGGACAGTCATAAGCCTGGTTCATACGCATGGGTAGGGTAGCAAATCCTGAAACCCTGTCTAAGACAGAATCCCCAAATGCGCAAAAACCTTGGTCTATGCTTTGACAAGGAATCGGAGGGTTATCTCCTCAGTCCAAGTCTCCACGCAGCCTCATGCTTAAATCCCATTTGAGAGGAGCTTCCCAGATACAATCAACATAGAAAAGGGTTTACCTAGTGATTGGCCAACTACATCTGAAATGTTAACACTTGTGGGGAGTTTAAACTTCCTATCCCACAAGTCTAGCTTGAGCTAGTTGGTGTATGAGCCTATAAAATAAAACTTACTAATAGTTTTTAAATGCTATCGTTCATTTTAAAAGGCTGTATTTTTTAGTCAGAGGGTAATGGTGTGAAACTTATGTGGTGTTTTGAATCAAAGTTGAAACAAAATGACTAAGCAAAGGGAAATGAAATGCAAAAAGCAAAAACTATTCTCTTTTTCTTTTTCAAATAGAAACTTGAAAGCCACAAAAGAACATATTCTTTTTATTTTATTTTTCAAAAACAATGATATGCCATGCAATCTAGATTAAAAAACTAATCTACATGCATATAAAGCAAACAAGTGTTTTTTTTTCTTTTTGTTTTATAAATGCAAAAGAAAAAACAACCTATCAACTAATGCAAGCAAAAACTGTAAGCAAAGCAAATAGACAACTACTCTACACCCCACAAACAAACCCTAGCTTTCCCTAAAGTTGGATATAACCTCTCTTGGAAGGAAAGCTCACAAAGGTAAACAAGCCAACAACTTTGGAATGAAGAGACCGAGCAAATAAGGCTGACATAAACAAAGGTCAAGAAGTCCCAAGAATCAATCTAAACCTACAAACAGAGGCTGCTCAGTACCTTGTTCAACAAGTTCAAGCCAAAGAAGGAGGTGGCAGGGAAGGAAGCAAAAACAAGTTCAAAGACTTGAAAGAGACTTACAAGATAGACAAAGAGCACCTAACAGAGATAAAACAACCTCTCAGGAGTCATGCACATGTAGAAGGCCCTTGAAGACCCTACAAATAGCCCTCAAATCACCCAAAAACTCTAAAAATGATGAAAGAACACAAATTCAGGTGCATACGTAGGTTGCCTTAAGGCAAGTCGCGTATGACACATGGGTTGCAGGTAGTGCAAGCCATGTATACAACACAAACATGCAACTGTTTAGCCTGAAAATCGCGTATGGATGACAAAAAGAACAAAAAGGGTCAAAAACTAACCTAGGAAGGCAGGAAAGGTGTTCCTAACTTATAAGAAGGACCTAAAACCTTACAAAAGGCTGGAAGAAATACAGAGAAACCCCAAATAGACAAGGCACTCCCCAACAGAGTTGCCACTTCTATTGTAAAGGAAAGCTTCCCATGGCTAGGGTTTAAGAGGCCATCAACGTACTGGGGTTGAAAGAGAGATGCATATAGTTCTGCAAGTAAATACAAGCAAGATCAGAGATCATAATAGTTCATACTATCACATGCCCCAATTTTGCAAAAACAACTTTATATTATTTGAGGACAATACATTAAATTTTATGCTAAGTTGTAATTGATGACCCAGTGGGGTCAAGGATATTTAATGTAAATTCTGAATATTTTATTATAAATAAATAAATGAGGAGACAACATCTAAGGAGAGCTGTTAAAAGAGTGTTTACTGGTCAAATTGGTGGAGGAGACTAGGTGGAGAGCAAACTGACATGTGGCAGCATCCTCAAACCACTTCCAACTGTTGCAGGTGGAAACCTCCCTACATCTGGGGTCATGATTTCCCAAGAAAGTGGAATCAGAGTTGTTAACACCCAAAAAGTGTTCACTACCTCATCTACCCCACTACATGGCTCATTTGTCCATTTTCCTACCATATTTCCCTTAAAAACCCTGAAAATCCCACTAAAAAGCCTCCAAAAGGCCATAAAACTATTAAGAAAGCCTCAAAAAAAAAAAAAAAAATAATGAGGAAAAGGAGGAAAAAACCCTATACAGCTACCCTAAACCATATGGTTCCCAAAACCATGGGCCAGCTCTCCACCACTGAAAAACTATAAATAGGTGATGGAGACCCCTTATTTCATATCCACAATCATAAGCACCCTTACTCTACCAAAGTAGCTCTTGAAACCCTAGCTCACCCTTGAGCTACTTTCACCTTGAGAGCCCCTTTTGGCCCATTTCCACCATTGGAGAAAGAGAAGGGGCAAGTTGGAGCTTGGAGCAACCTTCTTGGATCATTGCAAAGGGCTTCACCAACCTTCACATTGGAGGTAACATTAATACAAAAGCCATTCTTTATATCTTGTTTTTCTGTTTCATGCACATGTTTAGAGTAATTTATATTTATGTTTTAGCATTTTAATTTACATTTATTGAATTGCTACTAAGGAGTCCCTTCTCCTTAGTAGGTGCTCATTCACACAAGCTAGGGGTAAAACCCTAGCTACATTTTTGCGACTCCATGGGGCTAATCAGCCTGTTTACTGCGATCTGACTGCGCCTGTCGGCCATTTTCCCGCGTCCCGACCGCGACTTTCAGCCCCTTCGCTGCGACCCGACCGCGTCTGTCTGCCCTTTTCCCGCGACTCGACTGCGCATTTTTCCCTATTTCCTGCGGTCCGACTGCTTCTGTCGGCCAGAAAGCCACGACCTATCCACGCCTGTTTCCCTCAAACCCGCGGTCCGACCGCTTAATTTCGCCACAGACCCGCGGTCTGATTTCTGCATTTTTTCCAGTTTTTGAACCCAGCCCCTTTGCTGTGATATTTTCTGCATCTGCACAGCCATCTGTTCTACCTGCAGCCCTACTTCCCTACAGCCTTTTCTGCAACATCATTTATGTTCCCTTTTACAGAATATTTTTAAAATTTCAGCATTTTAATTCAGAAAATTTTGCATGTTAAAGTTTTAAATTCAGTATTATTGTTAGTTAGAAAGATTCCCCCCTTGTGGCACTTCTATTTTGGGTTCATCACCTCACGAGCACACACTCTGTCACATAATTCAAGTGAGCCTTAAAAAACTACTTAACTCAACCAATATTCTAACCCCACTTGGGGAACACAAAAGAATCTTTGTAGTTAGGTAGGATCGGGGGGATAGGCTTCCAATAACACCCCTCGGTTACTTACACTTGAGACATAGCTGTTGTCCAATTAGGGAACCAAAATCCCCTAGTACTTTTTGGCACGGTCACAACCAGTTTACTAGAGGGCCTCTCCCCTAGGAGGGTTGAAGTCGCGAGACTGGTTTCGGAGGCCTGAGTGGAATACCGCACTCCATTCAGTAACCGAAGGGCTACCTTTCGCAGTTCTCGGGATATCCCTATATAGGGGTATTGCGGTAAAAGGACCAAATGGCAGATTCACCTTTCTGGACGTGTCATGAACAGGGTATCTTAGTTGCCATTCTTCTAAGATTGACTACCCGGTGTCCCTCCCGGTAGGGGGATATCTTAGCCACTTGGCTTTCCTATTCATATTGTCTGACTTGGATTTCATCACCTTGCAGAGGATATGTCTAGTTGAGTCAGAATACTTTTAGTTAGGTGTTTGCATGCTCCCTTACCTCCTTTTGGTCTAGTGAGTCCACCATTTTTTATTTTTAGGAAACCTGCTGCTTGTTGGTATTTTGACCATTTCTGTTGACACTCCACCTATTGTAGCACAGCTGTTACAGTGGGTGTTTTGAGTTGGTTGTTGGCCTGAGTGCCCTATTTTTTGAGCTCTCCTTATGCACACTCGGTTGCATTAGGGTTTTTGAGCTCTCCTTATGCACACTCGGTTGCATTAGGGTTTTTGAGCTATTTTTTACTCACCTCAACCCACAGAGATTTGACACCATCTGTCACCATTGAGTCCCCGAGACATTCTCGGCGCCTCAGGGGCAAGCCCCCACAGCATGGTTCACTTGACACCACCCGTCATCGACACAGATCATCCTCACTTGATACCACTTATCATAGATCTCGATCCTTGTCACTTGACTCCACTCGTCAGCGACATAGGACTCCGTCACCCGATATTGACGCCCCTTATTTTACCTCCGATTCTGAGCCAGAGTCTGAGAACCCCATTTACACTGCCCCTACTAGCCCCATGGCTAGCGTGACTTCAACTCCCTTCTTGGTAGGGACCATTGGTGGCACATCCACCACTACACCAGTTACCACACCTGCTTTGGGTATGCCCCTGAGGCGTCGAGAATGTCTTGGGGACTCAATGGTGACAGATGGTGTCCAATCTCTGTGGGTTGAGGTGAGTAAAAAACAGTTCAAAAACCCTAATGCAACCGAGTGTGTAGAAGGAGAGCTCAAAAAATAGGGCACTCAGGCCAACAACCAACTCAAAACACCCACTGTAACAGCTGTGCTACAATAGGTGGAGTGTCAACAAAAATGGTCAGAATACCAACAAGCAGCAGGTTTCCTAAAAATAAAAAATGGTGGAATCACTAGACCAAAAGGAGGTAAGGGAGCATGCAAACACCTAACTAAAAGTATTCTGACTCAACTAGACATATCCTCTGCAAGGTGATGAAATCCAAGTCAGACAATATGAATAGGAAAGCCAAGTGGCTAAGATATCCCCCTATCGGGAGGGACACCGGGTAGTCAATCCTAGAAGAATGGCAACTAAGATAGCCCGTTCATGACACGTCCAGAAAGGTGAATCTGTCGTTTGGTCCTTTTACCGCAATACCCCTATACAGGGATATCCCGAGAACTGCGAAAGGTAGCCCTTC